>CM038674.1:544641505-545008081 GCA_021605145.1 Aegilops bicornis
AAAAGCATGAGAGTGGTCGAATGAAGTAAGGGGGCGGCAAGGCCTATTGCCGGGCGGCAATGTTTATCTTAAAATTCACAAGGATTCACTCCTTGGCTTGGGCCTCGCCAGCGCACAAAGTGAAGGAAATGTGCCCTAGAGGCAATAATAAAGTTATTATTTATTTCCTTATATCATGATAAATGTTTATTGTTCATGCTAGAAATGTATTAACCGGAAACATAATACATGTGTGAATACATAGACAAACGGAGTGTCACTAGTATGCCTCTACTAGACTAGCTTGTTAATCAAAGATGGTTAAGTTTCGACCATAGACAAAGGAGTTGTCATTTGATTAACAAGGTCACATCATTGGTTGAATGATCTGATTGACATGACCCATTCCATTAGCTTAGCACCCGATCGCTTAGTATGTTGCTATTGCTTTTATCCATGACTTATACATGTTCCTATAACTATGAGATTATGCAACTCCCGCTTGCCGGAGGAACACTTTGGTACTACCAAACGTCACAACGTAATCGGGTGATTATAAAGGAGTATTACAAGTGTCTCCAAAGGCAGATGTTGGGTTGGCGTATTTCGAGATTAGGATTTGTCACTCCGATTGCTCTGGAGAGGTATCTTCGGGCCATCTCGGTAATGCACATCACTATAAGCCTTGCAAGCAATGTAGCTAATGAGTTAGTTACGTAATGATGCATTACGGAACGAGTAAAGAGACTTGCCAAGAACGAGATTGAACTAGGTATTGGATACCGACGATCGAATCTCGACAAGTAACATACCGATGACAAAGGGAACAACGTATGTTGTTATGCGGTTCCGACCGATAAAGATCTTCATAGAAAATGTAGGAACCAATATGGGCATCCAGGTCCCGCTATTGGTTATTGACCGGAGATGTATCTCGGTCATGTCTACATTGTTCTCGAACCGTAGGGTCCGCACGCTTAAGGTTTCGATGACGGTTATATTATGAGTTTGTGTATTTTGATGTACCGAAGGAGTTCGGAGTCCCGGATGCGATCACGGACATGACGAGGAGTCTCGAAATGATCGAGACATAAAGATTGATATATTGGACGGCTATATTCGGACTCGGAAAGGTTCCGGAAGTTTCCGGAGAAAATCGGAGTGCCGGAGGGGTTACCGAACCCCCGGGAAGTAATGGGCCTTATTGGGCCAAGAGGGGAGAGAGGGCTGCGCCAGGAGGTGGCGCGCCCCATGGGGAGTCCGAATTGGACAAGGAGGGGGGCGCGCCCCTTCCCTCTTCCTCTCCTCTCCTTCCTTCCCCTTCCTCCTTCCTAGTTGGACTAGGAAAGGGAGTCCTACTCCCACTAGGAGGAGGACTCCCCCCTCCTGGCGCGCCTCCTAGGGCCGGGCCGCCCTCCCCTTGCTCCTTTATATACAGGCAGGGGGCACCCTGCACACACAAGTTGATCCTTGAGATCGCTCCTTAGCCGTGTGCGGTGCCCCTCCACCATATTCCACCTCGGTCAAATCGTAGCGGTGCTTAGGCGAAGCCTGCGTTGGTAGAACATCAAGATCGTCCACCACGCCGTCGTCCGAGGGAACTCTCTCCCCGAGCTTTGCCGGGATCGGAGCCCGAGGAGCGCCACCGAGCTGTCACGTGTGCCAAGAACTCGGAGGTGCCGAGTAACGGTGCTTGGATCGGTTGGATCGCGAGGAGAACGTACGACTACTTCCTCTACGTTGTGATTGCTTCCGCTTCGGTCTACGAGGGTACGTAGACAACACTCTCCCCTCTCGTTGCTATGCATCACCATGATCTTGCGTGTGCGTAGGAAATTTTTTGAAATTACTTCGTTATCCAACAAAGGGCATCCGAGCCTAGGTTTTTATGGTTTGATGTTTTGCACGAGTAGAACACAAGTGAGTTGTGGGCGATACAAGTCATACCGCCTACCAGCATGTCATACTTTGGTTCAGCGGTATTGTGAGATGAAGCGGCCCGGACCGACATTACGCGTACGCTTACGCGAGACTGGTTTCACCGTTACGAGCACTCGTGCTTAAAGGTGGTTGGCGGGTGTCTGTCTCTCTCACTTTAGTTGAACTGAAAAGGCTACGCCCGGTCCTTGAGAAGGTTAAAACGGAGTCTATTTGACGAAGTATCGTTGTGGTCTTGATGCGTAGGTGAGATTGGTTCTTGCTTAAGCCCGTAGCAGCCACGTAAAATTTGCAACAACAAAGTAGAGGACGTCTAACTTGTTTTTGCAGGGCATGTTGTGATGTGATATGGTCAAGACGTGATGCTATATTTTATTGTATGAGATGATCATGTTTTGTAACCGAAGTTATCGGCAATCGGGTCGAGCCATATGGTTGTCGCTTTATTGTATGAAATGCAACGCATACATAATTGCTTTACTTTATCACTAAGCGGTAGCGATAGTCGTAGAAGCAATAGATGGCGTAAACGACAACGATGCTACGATGGAGATCAAGGTGTCGCTACCGGTGACGATGGTGATCACGACGGTGCTTGAGATGGAGATCACAAGCACAAGATGATGATGGCCATATCATATCACTTATATTGATTGCATGTGATGTTTATCCTTTATGCATCTTATTTTGCTTGGTTGACGGTAGCATTTTAAGATGATCTCTCACCTAAATTATCAAGTAGTGTTCTCCCGAGTATGCACCGCTGCCAAAGTTCGTCGTGTCGAGACACCACGTGATGATCGGGTGTGATAAGCTCTCGTCCATCTACAACGGGTGCAAGCCAGTTTTGCACACGCAAAATACTCAGGTTATACTTGACGAGCCTAGCATATGCAGATATGGCCTCGAACACGGAGACCGAAAGGTCGGCGTGAATCATATAGTAGATATGATCAACATAAGATGTTCACCATTGAAAACTACTCCATCTCACGTGATGATCGGTTATGGTTTAGTTGATTTGGATCACGTGATCACTTAGATGACTAGAGAGATGTCTGTCTAAGTGGGAGTTCTTAAGTAATATGATTAATTGAACTTAAATTTATCATGAACTTAGTACCGATAGTATCTTGCTTGTCTATGTCTCTGCTTATAGATAGATGGCTCGTCTTTGTTGTTCCGTTGAATTTTAATGCGTTCCTTGAGAAAGCAAAGTTGAAAGATGATGGTAGCAATTACACGGATCGGGTCCGTAATCGAGGATTATCCTCATTGCTGCATGTAAGAGTTACGTCTGGATGCACCGCTAGGTGCCAGTTCTTCTTGATGCAACCGACGACGTTAAGAACGTCTGGCAGAGCAAAGTCGATGACTACTCTATAGTTCGAGCAGCCATGCTATACGGCTTAGAACCGGTCTTCAACGAAAGTCATGGAGCATATGAGATGTTCCAGAGTTGAAGTTGATATTTCAACAGAATGCCGGATTGAGAGATATGAAGTCTCCAATAAGTTCTATAGCTGCAAGATGGAGGAGAATGGGTCTGCAAAGGAGCACATACTCGTAATGTCCGGGTATTACAATCACTTGACTCAACCGGGAGTTGATCTTCCGGATGATTGTGTCATTGATGTAATTCTTCAATCACCGCCACCAAGCTACAAAGGCTTCGTGATGAACTATAATATGCAAGGGTTAGTAAAGACTATGCTCGAGCTCTTCGCAATCTGTCAAGGCTGCGGAGGTAGAAATCAAGAAGGAGCATCAAGTGTTGATGGTCAATAAGACCACTAGTTTCAAGAAGAAAGGCAAAGGGAAGAAGAAGGGGAACTTCAAGAAGAACAGCAAACAAGTTGCTGCTTTCGGGAGAAGAAACCCAAGTCTGGACCTAAACCTGAAATCGAAGTGCTTCTACCGCAAGCGCAGTGTCATCGGAAGCGGAACTGCCCCAAGTATTTGGCGGATAAGAAGGATGGCAAGGTGAACAAAGGTATATGTGATATACATGTTATTGATGTGTACCTTACTAGAGCTCGCAGATAGCACTGGTATTTGATACTGGTTCTGTTGCTAATATTTGCAACTCGAAGCAGGGGACTACAGTTAAGCGAACAACGGCAAAGGGCGAGGTGGACGATCTTGGCGTGGGAAATGGTTCCAAAGTCGATGTGATCGCAATCGGCACGCTACCTCTACATCTACCTTCGGGATTAATTTTAGACCTAAATAATTGTTATTTGGTGCCGCCGTTGAGCATGAACATTATATCTGGATCTTGTTTGATGCGAGACGGTTATTCATTTAAATCGAGAGAATAATGGTTGTTCTATTTATATGAATAATATCTTTTATGGTCATGCACCCTTGACGAGTGGTCTATTTTTAATGAATCTCGATAGTAGTAATACACATATTCATAATGTTGAAACCAAAAGATGCAGAGTTGATAATGATGGTGCAACTTATTTGTGGCACTGCCGCTTAGGTCATATCGGTATAAAGCGCATGAAGAAACTCCATCTTGATGGACTTTTGGAGTCACTTCATTATGAATCACTTGGCACTTATGAACCGTGCCTCATGGGCAAGATGACTAAAACCCCGTTCTCCTACTATGGAGAGAGCAACAGATTTGTTGGAAATCATACATACAGATGTATGTGGTCCAATGAATGTTGAGGCTCGTGGCGGATATCGTTATTTTCTCACCTTCACAGATGATTTAAGCAGATATGGGTATATCTACTTAATGAAACATAAGTCTGAAACATTTGAAAAGTTCAAAGAATTTCAGAGTGAAGTTGAAAATCATCGTAATAAGAAAATAAAGTTTCTACGATCTGATCGTGGAGGCGAATATTTGAGTTACGAAGTTTGGTCTACATTTGAAACAATGCGGAATAGTTTCAACTCACGCCACCCGAACACCACAACAAGAATGGTGTGTCCGAACGTCAGAATCGCACTTTACTAGATATGGTGCGATCTATGATGTCTCTTACAGATTTACCGCTATCGCTTTTGGGGTTATGCTCTTGAGACGGCCGCATTCACGCTGAATAGAACACCATCAAAATCCGTTGAGACGACACCTTATGAACTATGGTTTAGCAAGAAACCAAAGTTGTCGTTCTTAAAGTTTGGGGATGCGATGCTTATGTGAAAAAGCTTCAACCCGATAAGCTCGAACCTAAATCGGAGAAATGTGTCTTCATAGGATACCCAAAGGAGACAGTTGGGTACACCTTCTATCCACAGATCCGAAGGCAAGACATTTGTTGCTAAGAATGGATCCTTTCTAGAGAAGGAGTTTCTCTCGAAGAAGTGAGTGGGAGGAAAGTAGAACTTGATGAGGTAATCATGCCTTCTCCCTTATTTGAAAGTAGTTTATCACGTAAACCGGTTTCTGCGACATCTACACCAAATAGTGAGGAAGTTGATGATGTTGATCATGAAACTTCAGATCAAGTTACTACGTAACCTCGTAGATCAACCAGAGTAAGATCCGCACTGTAGTGGTACGGTAATCCTGTTCTGAAAGTCATGCTACTAGATCATGATGAACCTACGAACTATGAAGAAGCGATGGTGAGCCCAGATTCCACAAAATGGCTTGAGGCCGTGAAATCTGAGATGGGATCCATGTATGAAAACAAAGTGTGGACTTTGATTGACTTGCCCGAGGGTCGGCAAGCAATAGAAAACAAGTGGATCTTCAAGAAGAAGACTGACGCTGACGGTAATATTATCGTCTACAAAGCTCGACTTGTCGCAAAGGGGTTTCGACAAGTTCAAGGGATTGACTACGATGAGACCTTCTCACCAGAAGCGATGCTTAAGTCTGTCCGAATCATGTTAGCAATTGCCGATTTTATGATTATGAAATTTGGCAAATGGATGTAAAGGCTGCATTCTGAATGGGTTTACGGAAGAAGAGTTGTATATGATGCAACCGAAGGTTTTATCGATCCAAAGGGAGCTAACAAAGTGTGCAAGCTCCAATGATCCATTTATGGACTGGTGCAAGCATCTCGGAGTTGGAATAAACGCTTTGATAGTGTGATCAAAGCATTTGGGTTTATATGCACTTTTGGAGAAGCTGTATTTACAAGAAAGTGAGTGGGAGCTCTGTAGCATTTACGATATTATATGTAGATGACATATTACTGATCGGAAATGATATAGAATTTCTGGATAGCATAAAGGGATACTTGAACAAGAGTTTTTCGATGAAAGACCTCGGTAAAGCTGCTTACATATTAGGCATAAAAATCTATAGAGATAGATCAAGACTCTTAATTGGACTTTCACAAAGCACATACCTTGACAAGATTTTGAAGAAGTTCAAAATGGATCAAGCAAAGAAAGGGTTCTTGCATGTATTGCAAGGTATGAAGTTGAGTAAGACTCAATGCCCGACCACCGCATGAGAAGATAGAGAGAAAATGAAAGATGTTCCCTATGCCTCAGCCATAGGCTCTATCATGTATGCAATGCCGTGTACCGGACCTGATGTGTGCCTTGCTATAAGCTTAGCGAGGAGGTACCAGAGTGATCCAGAGTGGATCATCGACAAATGGGTCAAGAACATCCTGAAGTACCTAAAAAGGACTAAGGATATGTTTCTCATATATGGAGGTGACAAAGAGCTCATCGTGAAATGGCAGTTACGTTGATGCAAGCTTTGACACCGATCCGGACGATTCTAAATCGCAAACCGGATAATGATTTACACTAAACGGAGGAGCTGTCATTGGTGCAGCTCTAAACAAAGCGTCAGAAGGGATCTACATGTGAAGCGGAATACATAGCAGCTTCGAAGCAGCTAATGAAGGAGTCTGGATGAAGGAGTTCATATCCGATCTAGGTGTCATACCTAGTGCATCGGGACCAATGAAAATCTTTTGTGACAATCGGAGCAATTGCCTTGGCGAAGGAATCCAGATTTCACAAGAGAACAAAACACATCAAGAGACGCTTCAATTCCATCCGGGACTTAGTCCGTGGGAGACATAGAGATTTGCAAGATACATACGGATCTGAATGTAGCGGCATCCGTTGACTAAGCCTCTTCCACGAGCAAAACATGATCAACACCAAGACTCCATGGGTGTTAGAATCATTACTTGTGTAATCTAGATTATTGACTCTAGTGCAAGTGGGAGACTGAAGGAAATGTGCCCTAGAGGCAATAATAAAGTTATTATTTATTTCCTTATATCATGATAAATGTTTATTGTTCATGCTAGAAATGTATTAACCGGAAACATAATACATGTGTGAATACATAGACAAACGGAGTGTCACTAGTATGCCTCTACTAGACTAGCTTGTTAATCAAAGATGGTTAAGTTTCCTGACCATAGACAAAGGAGTTGTCATTTGATTAACAAGGTCACATCATTGGTTGAATGATCTGATTGACATGACCCATTCCATTAGCTTAGCACCCGATCGCTTAGTATGTTGATATTGCTTTTATCCATGACTTATACATGTTCCTATAACTATGAGATTATGCAACTCCCGCTTGCGGAGGAACACTTTGGTACTACCAAACGTCACAACGTAATCGGGTGATTATAAAGGAGTATTACAAGTGTCTCCAAAGGCGTATGTTGGGTTGGCGATTTCGAGATTAGGATTTGTCACTCCGATTGTCGGAGAGGTATCTCTGAGCCATCTCGGTAATGCACATCACTATAAGCCTTGCAAGCAATGTAGCTAATGAGTTAGTTACGTAATGATGCATTACGGAACGAGTAAAGAGACTTGCCAAGAATTTAGATTGAACTAGGTATTGGATACCGACGATCGAATCTCGGGCAAGTAACATACCGATGACAAAGGGAACAACGTATGTTGTTATGCGGTTCCGACCGATAAAGATCTTCGTGAGAAAATGTAGGAACCAATATGGGCATCCAGGTCCCGCTTATTGGTTATTGACCGGAGATGTATCTCGGTCATGTCTACATTGTTCTCGAACCGTAGGGTCCGCACGCTAAGGTTTCGATGACGGTTATATTATGAGTTTGTGTATTTTGATGTACCGAAGGAGTTCGGAGTCCCGGATGTGATCACGGACATGACGAGGAGTCTCGAAATGATCGAGACATAAAGATTGATATATTGGACGGCTATATTCGGACTCGGAAAGGTTCCTAAGTTTCCGGAGAAAACCGGAGTGCCGGAGGGTTACCGGAACCCCCTGGGAAGTAATGGGCCTTATTGGGCCAAGAGGGAGAGAGAGGGCTGCGCCAGGAGGTGGCGCGCCCCCATGGGGAGTCCGACTGACAAGGAGGGGGCACGGCCCCTTCCCTCTTCCTCTCCCTCTCCTTCCTTCCCCTTCCTCCTTCCTAGTTGGACTAGGAAAGGGAGTCCTACTCCCACTAGGAGGAGGACTCCTCCCTTGGCGCTGCGCCTCCTAGGGCCGGGCCGGCCCTCCCCTTGCTCCTTTATATACGGGGCAGGGGCACCCCTGCAACACACAAGTTGATCCTTGAGATCGCTCCTTAGCCGTGTGCGGTGCCCCCTCCACCATATTCCACCTCGGTCAAATCAGAGCAGTGCTTAGGCGAAGCCCTGCGTTGGTAGAACATCAAGATCGCCACCACGCCGTCAGGCCGACGGAACTCTCTCTCCCCGAGCTTTGCCGGATCGGAGCCCGAGGAGCGCCACCGAGCTGTACGTGTGCCAAGAACTCGGAGGTGCCGGAGTAACGGTGCTTGGATCGGTTGGATCGCGAGGAGAACGTCTGACTACTTCCTCTACGCCAGATTGCTTCCGCTTCGGTCTACGAGGGTACGTAGACAACACTCTCCCCTCTCGTTGCTATGCATCACCATGATCTTGCGTGTGCGTAGGAATTTTTTTGGAATTACTACGTTACCCAACACAAAGAACCCGGCAAACGCCCTTTTTCGTTAAAAACATCCCATACAGGTACAGTTCATACGAAATGAAAAACATGAGCAAGGGGATTGCAAGTTTTAAATCTAACAAGTGCTCGCAGGCTTACAAACTAAAAAGAGATAAGATGCCCGTAATCCCTTTCTTGTCCCTCTCCTCAGAAGATGGAACAAGATATCAGGAGGGAAAAAAGAGTGCCATGGCGAGGTACGAGCAGCAGAAGACACCAGGAGAGCATCCCGATGCCGGGAGAGGAGCCGGAAGATGAGGCGGCGGGCCGACAATACGCGATGAAGGCGTCGGTGCCCGCGTGCTCTGACTTGACGGCTGCCTTCTTTGTTTTCTCCGGCCCTCCTACGCCAGCCTCCCAAGGAGGCGGCGGGGAACACGCCGATGGAGAGCTTGACGAGGAAGGCCCTCGGCAGGGCACGTGGCCGAGGGAGGGGCGACGCGGTCAGTCGGAGTCGAGGTCGATGTCGCCCCGCTCGATGCCCTCGTCGTCGTTGTCGCTGTCCTCCTCGTCACTCCCGCTCGAGGAAGAGTCTTCATCATTGGAGGAGCTCTCCACACAGCACCTTAGGCGAGTTCCAAGGTCCCCAAAGACCTTGACGGAGAGCAGGCCGTTCTCTATTAATTTGAAGTAGAGAAGAAGCCCCGTCGTCAGGCTGTGGACACAAGCGAAGGTCTTCCATCCACGACGAAGGTACATGACATGAGGAGCGGGAAAATCGACGTCGACCCGCGTGCCGCCATTCCCGCAGCCCCTCATATGCAACTTGAGGGTCTGTGGCGGGTCGAGCTCCATCTCCCAAGCGAATGGGGTGGGGAGACGAAGACGACGACGCGATGACCGGCAGCCTGATGAAGAACTCACGGGGCTGGTCCCTGATGTGGCCCTCCATTGGGGGAGGCATCACCGGCGGAGACAAGGCCGGTGCGCCGCCCCGTCCCCTCTTCCCCGAGCGCCACGGCAACCTCGGCCTCGCCCCTCCCCCTTCCTCTCATGGCCGGCTCCGCTGCCGCAAGCTCTTTGGAAGGAGGGACGCGTTGTCGAGCAGAGACCCTCACCGCCACCGTCGAAGGGCCGGCGCCTCCTCTCGCCATTGCAGATGGAAGGAAAGAGGCGAAGTGGAAGGAGCTGGATGATGAGAGAATGCGGGATGCCATCCCCCTCCCCCTTCTTATAAAGGGGCGGGGTCGGGGCTCGACCGCCCCACTCAGCCAATCCGGTCGTCGGGGGCGCAGGGAATCGAGACCGACCCGCTGCTCCAATCAGCGACGGCCCAATTTCCCGCCTCCACCGCCTGCCACCTTGGGGGCATGGGGAACACGTGGCGAACAAGCGAAAATCAAGGGGACGGGTGAGGCGACCGTTCCCCACCCCGTGATCGTGTGCCGCGGATGCCTTGAAGACCGTGACCTGAGTCTGCTTAGTAAATGAGCCGCGCCTCTGCATTTTCCTGTTTTTATGGGGAAGGCGCGAGCCGCCTCTTTACTGTGACATGACGCATGCATGCGGGAATCGCCCCACGCATGACCCCCACGTCACACATGACCCTCCACAACGCGCATTCAACGCGGGTCGTGGGGAAGCGCAAGCTAACGAATAAACTACCGCGGTAAAAATCCCGCCCCACCTGACCGCGCACCGTTCTGGGCCCGGCCTAACAATGCATTGCGCTTATGTGTGGCCCAGGCCCGGGGGCTTCTGTCGATGTACAAAAGTAGGGGTACTCCTTTTTACCACTTTACTTGTGCACGGGCAGTCAGAGCCATGCCCACGACCACACTAAGTAGGGCAGAGGAGGGAAGCCAAGGGCACGAGACGGGCAGAGCAACGCCAAGACTAGAAACACAAAGAGCAAGAGGGCGAGGTGGACTCCCCTGGCAAGATCCTTGCCGGGGCAGCCTCCGCGGCCCCGGCAAGAGCCTTGCCGGGGCAACTTGCCCGATGCCAGCAGAGCAAGCCACCCTTGAGCCCGCGGGTTCCAACACCACCAACCAACCACATTGGAACCAAGGCTCGGGAGGCACCTCTGTGGTGGCATGCATATCTTCGTCAAGATCATAAACACACAAGATCAGATGAGGACCAAAAGATGACGACCCTCGGCGAGATCCTTGCCGATGGGATACACGAGACCCCCGGCAAGACCCTTGCCGGGGACGACCACGGTGCCGCGGCAAGAACCTTGCCGGGGCCCCGGCAAGGCCCTTGCCGAAGACAATTACGGGGCCGCGGCCAGGCCCACGTCTGCCAAGACTACACCGCCGCTCCCATACAGCTGCTAGCTCAACCAGCTGGGAAGGCAGCTGCGTGGCAGCGTGCGGCCTCTACGCCAACTCAACTAGCACCTACGTGGTGGCATACAGATCTTCGTGAAGACTCCACCACCGCGCCAGCCCAGCAGCCAGCCAACGTGGCGCTGCAACGCCTCGTCACCGGACGCTGGCCGCAGCAGCGGCGAGGCGGCGACAGCTGGGACGAGCTTCCTTGCCGTCCCCGATAAAGCAAGAGGGGCACGTCGGCACCGCATTAAATGCGTTTGTTCGACAGTGCCAGAGGATAGACTCATCCACTGTACACCTTTCCACCTCTTGTGTGCCACTGTGGCAACCCATTTTATCTATAAAAGAAGGCCCAAGGCGACCAGGAGGAGGATTCGGATCTTTTGGACTAGGGACACACCGTAGCTAGTTCAAGAACTCAAGAACACTCAAAAACATACACCGAAGCAGGACTAGGGTTTTACGCATCCTCGCGGCCCGGACCTGGGTAAACGATCCTTGTGCTTCCTGCCAGACCTGCTCTTTGCACAACCCCGCGTCCGCCAATCATAGAAGGGGTCCCAGTGATCCCATAGGTGTCGTTCCCACCGACACCATATGATCCAACTACAATAACAAAGCTCGCGGTACATCAAGATCGTGCCAAATCAAAAACACGAGAGAGAGAGAGAGAGAGAGAGAGAGAGAGAGAGAGAGAGATCAAACACATAGCTACTGGTACATACCCTCAGCCCAGAGGGTGAACTACTCCCTCCTTGTCATGGAGACCACCGAGATGTTGAAGATGGCCACCGGTGATGGTTTCCCCCTCCGGAAGGGTGCTGGAATGGGCTCCCGTTTGGTTTTTCATGGCTACAGAGGTTGCGGCGGCGGAACTCCCTATCCAGGTTTATTTCTGGGGGTTTCTATATTTATAGGATTTTTTGGCGTCGTGAACAAGTCAGGGGGGGGGTCCATGAGGAGCCCACAAAACTGGAGGGCGTGCCCTAGGGGGGATACCGCCACCCTTGTGGAGGCCTCGTGGCTCTTCTAGCCCAATTCTTTTGCTTCGGGGGCTTCTTCTGGTCCTTAAAAATCACTGTAAATTTTCAGCTCAATTGGACTCCGTTTGGTATTCCTTTTCTGTAAAACTCAAAAACAAGGAAAAAAATAGAAACTGACACTAGGCTCTAGGTTAATAGGTTAGTCCCAAAAATCATATAAAATAGCATATAAATGCATATAAAACATCCACGATAGATAATATAATAGCATAGAACAATCAAAAAATATAGATACGTTGGAGACGTATCAAGACCCAACAGTGTATGCAGCCAACTAAACAACCCATTTCCTTCCCACGCGGGCCTGGTTGGGCCTCATGTAGGCAACCAAACACGCCCTTGGGTTGCCTGTACAAGAGCACAATGAGTCATCTTTCAACACCGCAACAACATTTCTTTCGAAAGCCCCGCTCCGTACGAATTCGCACGGGCATGAAGGTGTCTCTATTTCTGGCCACACAATTACTTCATTGTGTGCAAAGTCATTGGATTCCGCACAAGGGCACACCAAGTTTAAGGTTTTAGTTTCTGAAACTTAGGGATTTTGTCGACCGTTTAAGTTTCGGCGGTTGAAACTTGGTGAAGTATTAAAAATTTGTCTAAACATTTTCAGAAGTGGTCTTATTTCAACGTCCTCGTCACAAGGAACATGAATATGCAAAAAATACTTAATATTGACTTTAATCAAGATTTAAAATTGAAAGCCAAAAAAATGGGGTCTGTTCCCCCGCATCGCCTGCCACAAATCTTCTTGCCTGGTCCATATATTACGAAAAAACAACCCTTACAATTGTTTAAGAAAGATATAAAATTACAGGCAGTCTTTGAGAAATCAGCATCCTTTTCCTTTTGTTTCTATCTACGATGCGTCTTGAGCACAGTCTATTGCCGACTCTACAACTCCATAGCGAAGTCATCTTGTTCAAACACACGAACTTGTAGAAGCCATGGTTGAAAAATCATCCAATGTAGACCAAAAAAGACTAACGACCACAATCTAGAAGATCATCGTCTTGGTGAAGATAGCACCAACGAGGGCCAAACGATAATCTCAACTCATGCCAGAAGGAGGAGGGGGACAAAAATCTCACAAATTCCCTCACGAAGTTGTATTTGCCAAGTTTTGTTAGACGGGGATAGAACATTGAAAGAGAAACGCGTCACAATGTCATGCCCTTCACTAATCGTCGCCGCCGTGGACAAACACTAATCACCCAAGGAAGGCTATCAGCATGGGAGAAGTCGAGGAACCATTATTCCCATCTCCCACTGATGTCCTGACTTCACCAACGATATGGAAAAAAAATCAAAAGCCCTAAGGAACATGAACCAAGCACATAGATCTGGGGCACCCCTACCCTCCCACTGCCATAGTGACCCACGGAGGACAGGGGAAGCCACAATGGCAGTGGCATATCAAAGGGAAGTGCAGCCGCATGTGCTCTAAAAACCCTAAAAAACTAGGGCTATTCTCCGTCCATCTTGGAACACAATTTTAATGATAAGAAATAATTAATCTACCAATTTCACAAACTACAACACCGGTGCACAAAAAAGGGCCATGTTTATGATGTACAATCACAAATTTATATAGATGAGTTGGTTGTGATATGACATGGACGGTGCTGCTACTTTTAAGCAATTGACTAGAAAGTTGGGTTTTTTAATAAAGAAAAATAAAAGAATATAGTTTATAAGTGAGACCGTAGAAGAATCGTTCTACGACACATATTAATAAAAATGATATATGTATAGGCGGCAAAAGAGGCTAATTACAAGGCAAATGTCCTATCCAATAGGCTATAGGAAAAACCATGATGTTCATAAACAATTGGAGTAGGTGTTGATTAATCCAGGTGCAAAGCTGGTCCTTAAACTTATTATTGATTCTATGCCCGAGTAATAGTAGATCAACCTTGAACAATTTTCTCTGAGATGTAACTGATGATGTGTGAGCTCTGAAGATTTTTTTTCATTTCTTTGCATCCCTATGGGCCAGCATCCCATGATGGTTATCTCAAGAGCAATTGGGCCACGTGAAGCTTGAGCAGTCAGATTGATCTCATCATGAACTAAAATCCCTCTATTCTTATGACAAGAATTGAGTCCCAACAATTAAGAGCAAATGGGCAGTCCTAGGAAAGATGGAGAGTTGTTTCTTCAGTATTGTCTTGGCAGAGTTTACATTTGTATGATGGCAGATGGAAAGATTTTTGTGTGGAACATTTCTTGTGCTAACTCTGTCATGAATAAGAAGCCAAAAGAAAATCTTGGATCTGAGCATGGTAGAATTTTTTCAAAGCTATGTAAAGACTTGATCAGCAGGTGGCCCAGAGGTTAATCTCTTATATAGTTTCATAGATCAAAAGCAAGAATCACCAAGTGGTACTTCCACTAATATTTGTTGTCTGAAGAATAGCCTGGGTGATGTACTGAAGTTCCTGAAGTTGTTGATAAGCTTGTACAGACAAGGGGGGCTGGAAACTTTGAATGGGGTCTCGAGCCTGGATGAACTCTTGAATTGTGATATGTTCTTTGGAAGAAAAAGAATATAGCTTAGGATATCTGTCTTCGAAAATACCATGTCCCCAGTCATCTTGCCACAAATGAATAGTGTTGCCCTGAACAATAATACCTTGAGCCATTGCCTTGAAATCAGGTATCATTTTAGCAAATACTTTTCCAGCAGAAAGAGCCCACAACCCTGGTTGTAACAATTCCATCAGGGTAGTAGGAGTCCTAGATGAGCTTAACCCATGGAAGGTTTTCATATTGGAAGAATTTGTGCATATGTTTCATGAGAAGGCATTTATTGTGAACTGCCAAATCAAGGACTCCCAAAAATATTTATTAACTTGCTCTAGAATTCTAGCAGGGAGTATAAGTGTACACATGAAGAATGTGGGTAGGCTAGTGAAAACATATTTGATGAGAGTTAGTTTATCACCATAGGAGAGCAATGTTGAGCAACCAGCCAACATTTTATCAATTCTATTAAAGACTAGGAAAAAAATCTTCCAGTCTAGGTTTTGTCAAGCACAAGTGCAACCTCAAATATGTGAGTGGTAGACTTCCAATACTACAACCCAGAACTGTGGCCATGGCAAGCATTTTGCTGTGATTAGTGTTAATGGGCCCCATCATAGATTTATCAAAATTTACTCTCAGTCCAGTGTAGGCAGTGAAGTGCATCAAAAGGTTTTTCAAATGGTGGAGCTGATATAAGCATGCAGGCATGATGAGCACACTGTCATCAGCATACTGAATAACAGGGAAGTCAGGGCAAGAATGCCTCTGCAAAGGAGCCTTGATGAGGTTGTTTTGCATAGCTTCATTATTATTGATTACAATATATCAGCTACTAGTACAAAAACAGTGAAGAGAGAGGGGCCTTGATGAGGTTGTTTCTGATGTGAATGTCGTGCACCGAATTCTACTTTACATAGTACTTAAAGCCCTCAATTCCCATCCGATAATTTTCAAATCTGAATAGTGCCGCTCTTGAGATATGTGTGCCAATTTGGATCAAACATGGAACACGATCAGATATTGGTTTGGCTAAAGGTAGAACTATGGTGTTTGGATATTGAGTTGTCCAAGCCTCTGATGTGAATACCCAATCAAGTCTTTCCAATAAAGGTGCATCTTGCATGTTGCTCCAAGTATAATTTATGCCCTTGAGAGAAATTTCAATCAGGGCTAATGCCTTAATTACCTCATTAAAGTTGAGCATAACAGAAAATGCCACCAGATATATTTATGTTGCTTGGTATCTTATATAATTAAAATCTCTCATCATAATCCACTTGGTGTCATCAGGCATTTGGAGCTCCAACTTGTCCGGTGAAACCCGCAAAAACTTGTCCGGTAACTAACACTTCAGGAGCTCCAGCTCCTTAGCGATGCATTTTATCTCATGGGCATGGTCTAATACAGAACGGTTATCAACCATTTTGTAATCATGAAACTGCTCCATAGCATACAACTCGCTTCCAGCATCGGTTGCGCCGAACTAAGCTTCGAGTGCATCCCACAAATTCTTGGCAGCGCGCATATGGAGATACGCATCAACCAACTTGTCTCCGATCACAATAAGAACGGCTCCAGCAAAGACGGTGGTTGCCTCCCTAAATGCATTCTCCTGTTCAGGAGCAATCGTTACCGTGGGAGACACACCACCAACCCAGAACACATTCATCGCTGTGAGCCACAAGGTGGTCCTAATCTGCCAACGCGTAAAATGTGTCCCGATAAACTTTTCTGGTTTCAGAGTAGCGGCGAAGCCATGAGTCGAAAAGTGCCTAAAATAAGGTTTTTAAATTGTTGGAAATATTAGCACTTTTTTGACTAATCTAAACCATGAGTATAGAGTAACACTTGGCAAATACGATATACATCTCATACCTATACCTAAGCATGTGAGCACATATAGTACATAGAAACGAAACATCTATGAACAACATATATACGGCCAGCACATGAACGAGCAAATAGGGGATGGACGAGTCATACCCTCCGGTTGGCTAGGTCAACGCGGCGGCGGCAACGGCAGCCTCGGCATCGGCCTTCTTCTTGGCGGCTTCGTCGACGACCATGGAGTCGATGTAGGGGAAGCAGTGGAAGCAGATGCGAGGCGAGGACGGATCGGGAGCAGTCGCGTCGAGACGTTCCCCAAAAATCTTATTGTCGTTCTCCCGGGTAGGATCTCAAATGACAGGGTTCCGGAGGCACCTGCTCTCCCGACCAACCGTGCACGCGGTCGTTGGGATGGGATCGCCTGAAGCAGCACAGAGAGAGGAACAGTGGATGACGACTAGGGTTGTGTGAGACAGAGTGAGTGAAGTGAGTTAGACTTCAGTCCACTGATACAGGCAATCCAAGATTAATTAACCGTTCCTGACCGGCAAAAATAAGCTTCGGCTTGGCTCATTCCCGCAACACGTGGCGCACGTGCGTCGTGACGAGGCGTGGCATGGCGAGGCGGGCGGCAGAGGAGGAGGAGTGCGCGTGTACAACTCCTATTCCCAAGCTCCCAATAGCACTGGTATAGCAGCCCTTATAAATAGGTCTCACTCTTCTTATTGTAGCGGTATGGTACTAAACTTCCCACCACTTCCCGTGCACATTCATGGGCCTTAGAGATTAACCGTGGATTATTGTCCTATATGGGCCTAAGCCCATCCATAACTTATGGAGATGAGGAGTTGTTGTTGTTGCTGATTCAGAGGATCTACTGCTGGAAGAGGAGAAGCAGAGAAAGAGAAGAGGTGTTACTGCTTGCAGCGAGGTGCACCAGCTGATCGGGCGAGTAGAGTTTGGTTCTCGGCGGAGTGCCTAGTGCGTGTTAAGGAGCGCCAGGTACTTGACTACGTGCTAGCCGATGAACACCTTGGAGCAGCGACGCGCTGGGCGAGGAGTGTTGTCTCTTGGGCGTTGTCTTCTTAGCGTGGCGATGTTCTGGAGTCAAAGATGCTTGGTACGGCCGCACAGACGTGTAGGGCGTGACAAGGAAGACGCTAGGCCGGGTGATTCAAAATTCAAAATCGAGGACATAAATGTGTCTTTACAATGATTTGGGCGCTTCTTGAATTCTCTAAAAACGTCTTACATTTGTGAACATAGGGATTACATGATAATATGATGTCATCATGCTATTATTTATATTTTTTTCATTTGTTGGGTTTTGCTTTTTACAATTAGTATTTGAGGTTTTAGATTTTTTTTTGTTGGAATAAGTATATAACAGACTAAAAGTGTCTCATAAAATTTATACACAAAAGTTTGAGGAGAATCACAATAATAGAATATGTAATAGTTGCCAAATGAACTAGCAACATCGTCGATACTACCAATGCTTGCTTATATGGAAACACCATGTCTAACTTGTAGACATGTACCACATAAATGTGCTTGCAGCGGGCACATCATCATGGAATTTGAAAGGCTGACAAGTCATCATATAGTTTATCGTCGATAGACACATGATTTATGATATAAAATAATATTCAAATTGGGGAAGACAAATGCATGACTAAAATTGAACTTTGATCTCTATTTTTTTCGGGTAAACTTTAATCTCTATTGTAAAATGGTAGAAGCTATGCCACTCATCCAAGAAACAACATAATTCTTGGTTGCCTTGACAGTTGGATACCGTATGTTACATAGACCTGAGAAAGAATGATTGGCCGGTTGAAAAGCTCATGCAATATTTCAGATGCAAATGGCATATATTTATCTTCATGGACATGCCATTTCTAATCCTTGAATCATATGATATTGTAACTTGGGTGAAAATTCATTTCAACAAGTTAAAAAATGTGAATAAGTAATGCATATGTATGTGTACTGACGTAAGTGTTTAACTCATCAAGAAAAATGGTAATTGTCAAGTTGCGTATAAGAATAATAAGTTAAGACACCCTACTATACTACTCCCTCTGATTCGAATTAATTGACGCAACATCTATACAATGTCTCGAATCAGATGGAGTACTAGATTAAGATTACAACATGATAAACATCCCCACAGAAAAAACATGATATAAACATACTTTTTTGTGAGTAATATAAACATACATATGTACCATAATTTTTTGGTGGAGATGTTTGCACCGTAAATTAATAAAAAAAATCACCAAAATTTACATGTACGCATTCCTTTTTATCTGCTATTTTGTTTCACAATTTTTTTTAATCTTCAAAATATGTTTTTTCGAAGTTACAAATGGAGTAGTATCTATCATCCAGGATCTGTTTGCTGTATTTCTGTGCAGGGGAAAGGCCTCAGCTGACTGACAAAATTGCCGCTATATCTAGTGGTCAATCCCACGCCATTCTGGTGGCAGGCTCCCCGCCGTCGGATGGCCCGAACAGACGGCCGGCGGCCCGCCATGCGAGACCCGGGCCACAGCCCCCTCAGACGAGCGATACAAATCGCGACACGTGTACGGGGCCAGATTTCTTGGGTCAGTGCGCCCCATCTGGCTCTCGGGGCCCACGCGCCAGCGGGCGCGCGTGAGGGGACGGGGCGCTTTTAAATAGCATCCCCCACCGGTGGACTCGGAGGCGGCCTGCTCCTCCCCCCGCACAAACCACTCGTTCGTCCCGTCAACAAGAGGAGCAGAGGCGCCGGAGAGGGAAGAGGGTGCGCGCGCTCGCGTGTGTGGTGTCCGCCGGCCCGATCTGCCCTGCTCCCGCCGCCTCGACCACCACCCCTATCAGGTATCGTCATTCGTCGCCCTCGCGAATCCATCGCATGTACCGTTAATTCCTAGATTCAATTGTCTTTGGCGCGGATTCGTGCGGAATCTGCTCTGCTCCGGCCGTTTTGGCCGTGGGGAATGGCGAATAGGCCGGGTGCCTTGCCGCGTCCATCCCGTTTCCCGACCTATCCCTCGTGGAGCCACCGGCGGCGCCGCCACGATAGGAGCTCGAGAGGCTGCTGTTTTTCTCCCCCCTTTGCTGCCGCTCCTGATTCCTGCCACCGGTCCGTCAATTCGCCGCTCCGCTGGCCTCTGCACCTACCTCCGACCGAATTCCCAGCGAAATGTGCGTGTCCCATGCACTGTTTCGCCAGAGGTAGCAACGGGCAGGATTAGAACGAATCGCCCCTGATTAGTGCTGATGCGCGTGGACATTTAAACGCGGATTCTGCTGCATCTTGCTACCAGATCTGCAGGATATTGGTGCCGATGGTATCCAGATATTTCGGTGTGCCTTATGGGTCCTGATCTCTGCACCTCGGCCGTTACCACTCATTTTAGATTCGTAAAATCTGCCATCTTTTCTGGCGCAGCTGCCTTTTGTCAGCTACCGTTAGTAGTTTTGTTTGAAAAGCCGCACCAAAATCGTAGTCCCCATGTGTTCCTTCTTTTGATGAAGGATGAGAGGACCTGATTTTCATTCAGAAACACAAACACAAATACACAATTACTCCAGGTCGTGATTAGGCCGTAACAATACTAATTGGCCTTTGACGACAGGCAATCTTTCAGTTTTCGGAGAGGCAGGCCGATGCCGTGGCCGTTATGACTAGCACAAAAAATCTCTTATTCCAACGAAACACGGCAGGCGGAGCCATATGCTTCTCGTGCTCAAGTCGTTGGGATACTATCATATCATCGTAAGAAAGAAAGAAAAAAAAAGTTAGGCCGTTCCTTTCAGCACGTCGCATCTCATGCGCTGGTCGGCGGCGGCGGCTGGCGGGCTCGTGCGCGCTGCTCCTGACCTAGAAAAAGTCACCGTGATTCACGACCCCGTCAGATATTCTGTCGCCGGCGCCTGGACGGTGGCGATTGTCCCCTTCCGTTTCGTCACCCCACGACCGCGTGCCTGCGCTAAGTTACAGAAAAGCCTGCGTGGGCCAGACAGAGCCTGCGCAATATTCGGCGGATCCAGGCCCACAGCCACAGGGCGGGCCTGCACCGCCTCTTTTTTTCTCATTTCCGGCTGCAGACAGCTTAGCTGGACGCGCACAAGCGACCAAAGGCGCAGATCTGGGTGCCCATGGGCCCTCGTCCAACTTGGATGGCACCGCAGCCCTGTACTTGCCCTGTAGGCAACCGTGGTTGGTAGCCCGTATGGGTTCCCTGTTGCCGCGCTCTGGTCCTCCTCCTAATCACGCGGAGCCAGAGCCAGCAGTCCTAATCAGTCGCATTAACCCAGGGTTAATGCCTGCCCCGAATCAGCAGGCCAGTCCTAATCAATCGGCTAGCGGGGGTTTATTGCCATGAATCAGCAAAGTTGAACGTCGCAATTCGGAGCTGCCTGTATTATGGTTTATGGTTTGGCCGTGGGACTTCTTTTTCCTTCTTGAAAGCGAGAAGGAGATTAGCACTTTGTCGATGGCATCTGAATCGAAAGTCCACCTACCGTGTCAAGATGCGCCCTGTTCAACGTGGTGATCACGTGCTCCCTCGTTTTACTGCTGTTCCTTGGTCTCGGTCGCCCACTGCTGGGCTGCTGCGGGGAGGTGTGCTCGAGACGAGGGGTGGTAGGTGGGTGACTCGGCTCTGACTGAATATTATGTCCTAGTCGTAGTACAGAGGCGGGAGAGAGAGACGTATTCGTCCATATTGGCGTTCTACTTGAAGAGATGGCCGATGGCTTATATTTGACCTTCCAAGGTGTGTCTGGTGGGATTTGATCACCTTATCTTACTGGATATGTACATGCGTATGAACCAAGACTCGCGGTGCACTGCCTCATTATGAACGAGTTTGTGGCGCATATCCTTCTTTTAACCATTGGATCGGGTCACCTTATCCCTGTGTTTTACTGGAGTACGGCAGCCCATCTATCTCTGATTGTTCAGAGGCATGGGCCGATCTGAATTTAGCTTAGCAGCAGTACATGTGAAGCAGCTGCGGTGCACGCACCCTAAAGGGTCTGGGCTCGCACATGCTCGCGATCCCCCCACTTGGCATGTCATCTAGGAATATTTTATCTTTTTTCCTCGGAGGGAAAGGAATATTTTTTGAAGGAATATTTTATCTTGTTAGCATGGGGGCACGCCACCACCACCGTGGGCGATGATATAACACCGCCTCTCCTTTTCCCTAGCGTGGATGCCCCTGTCGTGCGCCAGCAGAACTAGAGTAAAGTATAGCCAGCTTCCTGATATTTTCATTCATGGCAATATTGTAGAATCATGCTGCTAGAATATACTGTTCTGTTCTTGATCCCTTATGCTAGAGTACAATATTTCGTGCCATCTGACCACCTGTGTTTTTTTGTTGTCAGCAGCATCATGGGTGCTGGCGGCAGGATGACGGAGAAGGAGCGGGAGAAGCAGGAGCAGCTCGGCCGCGCCAACGGCGGCGCAGCCTACCAGCGCTCGCCGACGGACAAGCCGCCGTTCACGCTGGGTCAGATCAAGAAGGCAATCCCGCCTCACTGCTTCCAGCGCTCCATCATCAAGTCCTTCTCCTACGTGGTCCATGACCTGGTCATCGTCGCGGCCCTGCTGTACGCGGCGCTGGTTTGGATCCCTACCCTCCCGACCGTGCTGCAACTGGGCGCCTGGCCGCTGTACTGGATCGTGCAGGGCTGCGTCATGACCGGCGTCTGGGTCATCGCGCACGAGTGCGGCCACCACGCCTTCTCCGACTACTCGCTGCTCGACGACACCGTCGGCCTGGTGCTCCACTCGTGGCTGCTCGTCCCCTACTTCTCGTGGAAGTACAGCCACCGTCGCCACCACTCCAACACCGGTTCGCTGGAGCGCGATGAGGTGTTCGTCCCCAAGCAGAAGGAGGCGCTGGCGTGGTACACCTTACATCTACAACAACCCCGTCGGCCGCCTGGTGCACATCGTCGTGCAGCTCACCCTCGGGTGGCCGCTGTACCTGGCGCTCAACGCCTCGGGCCGCCCGTACCCGCGCTTCGCCTGCCACTTCGACCCCTACGGCCCGATCTACAACGACCGGGAGCGCGCCCAGATTTTCATCTCAGACGTCGGAGTGCTGGCCGTGTCGTTGGCTCTGTTGAAGCTTGTGTCGTCGTTCGGGTTCTGGTGGGTGGTGCGGGTCTACGGCGTGCCGCTGCTGATCGTGAACGCGTGGCTGGTCCTGATCACCTACCTGCAGCACACCCACCCGGCACTGCCGCATTACGACTCGACGGAGTGGGACTGGCTGCGCGGGGCGCTCGCCACCATGGACCGGGACTACGGCATCCTCAACCGCGTGTTTCACAACATCACGGACACGCACGTGGCGCACCACCTCTTCTCCACCATGCCGCACTACCACGCCATGGAGGCCACCAAGGCGATCAAGCCCATCCTAGGCGAGTACTACCAGTTCGACCCCACCCCCGTCGCCAAGGCCACATGGCGCGAGGCCAAGGAGTGCATCTACGTCGAGCCCGAGGACCGCAAGGGGGTCTTCTGGTACAGCAACAAGTTCTAGCCGCCAAGATCCGTCAACTGTGCGGGAGAAAGAACTCAGAGAAGAGATCCTACCAAGTAATTCCATCAATCTACCTACAGTCACATGGTTAGTCTTTAGATAGCAGAGGGCATTTGGGCACAAAAGAAGACTACTATTACCGTGCCAATGCTAGAAGAGCTGAGTGGTGCAAGGAAGAGTAGCGTGTCCGTGACTTTGGTCAGTTCCGTCTTTACTTTTTCTCTGCGTTCTAGTCGTCGGCTTAGGTTTGGCCGGCGGTCGTCGTTGGTGTCCGTGGCCGTGGACATGGCCGCTTGTGTTGTGTGTGCGTCTGTCACTGCATTGGCGTCATCTCCCCCCGTCCGTGTCATTTTGTTGTAGACCATTTCGTGTTTATGGCGGAATAACTGATCGTCGAAGGAAGGGCAACTTTTTTGAGTACTCCAAAAGTTTAGATGGATGTTCTTTCTCGTGACTTTATTTCTCTCTGGGAGTGGATGATTGCTTGCTTGCTTGCTCTGTCGACCAAGGTTGTCCACTCTGCCGGCTCGCCCTTGTCCGTCATGTCTTAAGTGCTATCCCCACCCACTTCCTTACCGCCATCGCCTTCTAACTCCTCCATCCTCAAGATGGCCAACCGCATCATCCACAACTTTCTTTGGGCGGGAAGTAAAGATGCCTCTGGTGAACAATGCTTGGTCAATTGGCAGAGAGTGTGCCGGCCTCTCCCCTTTGGCGGCCTCGGGGTCCGTGATCTGCAGCGCGTTGGCATTGCGCTGCGAACCCGTTGGCTATGGCTCAAGTACACCAAGTACACCGACCCGACGCAACCATGGAGCCACCTGCACATCCCTCATGACCCCGCAGTCGCCGCCATCTTTCGTGCTTCTACGACCTGGATGCTTGGCGACGACCACACTTGCATGCTCTGGAACGACCACTGGATCAATGGCAGATCCGTCACCGAGATTGTGCCACTCGTCCTCGCGCGCGTGACCCGGAGGCGGCGCAAGGCCCGCACCGTCCACGATGGACTTCTTCAACGCTCCTGGGTCCGCGACATCCAGGGCGCTTTGGGACCCGCCGCTCTGGTCCAATACGTCGACTCTGGCGTGCGGCGTCACGTCCGCGCTCTCGGATTCGCCGACTCTGCGATGGCGCTGACCACCTCCTCCAACTACTCGGCAAGCTCCTCGCTACTGTGCGCTCTTCCATGGTGCCCGCAAGGACCCACATTGGCGCCTAACTTGGAAACCGTGGGCCTTCTCCGCGTGAAATTCTTCATCCGGCCGGGCTCTACAAGACCGTTCGACAGCCGAGCATCTCGCTAGACATGGCCTACCACACGAGAACCTCTGCGCCTTCTGTGACCAAGAGAAGGAGACCATGCAACACCTCCTGGCAGGCTGCTCTTTCTCGCGACAAATCTGGCACGAGATCCTAAGCTGGGTTCGCTCCACGGCCGACATCCCGGACTGCGACACTGACTTCTACACTTGATGGGAGACGTCCTGCAACCGCTCACCTTCCCCGGCTCGCAAGGGAAGCGAGGCATGGCTTCCCTGGTCATCCTTACCGCGTGGTGGATCTGGAAACACCGAAACGCTTGCATATTTGACGGCGAGCAGCCCTCCACCTCCCGGCTCTCCGACATCATCAGGGATGAGGCGCGCATATGGGCCAAGGCGGCGCCATCGACGCACAACATAATCCCCGAGAGATAGCTTTGTAGGCTAGTGGGGCTGAGCACCCCCAGGTCTGTTCTGCTCCTAGTTCACTTCCATGCCCCCGTGTGTACATGGCTTAGTGACCTTCTGTAATCCCTTGCTGTATGACTCTTCTTCTACCAATGCAAAGGTACACATCCTCTGCGTATTGTGAAAAAAGAGAGAGCAACTGTAGCATATGCTGCAAATCTATGCATCCAGCAAAATAACCACCGATATACAGTATCAAGACAAAAAACATAACATATATCGGTTCATCCTCTAATTTTTCTTTTACAGGGAGTTGTATATTTCGACCCGCGTATCATATCTTCAGTTTTTCATCATGGTTTTGTAGTTTCCTCTATGTTTGGCGGGAGGGAATTTTTAACACTAACCACTCCCGTCGAACCCAGCACTGCCCACTCCCGAGCTCGATTTCGGCTAAATAAAAGAGAAGCAGTAGCCAGCCAGAGGAGTGTACGATACTGAGGAATCGAGCGGGAGCAGGAGCTCGACCGCGTCCACCCCGCCTCGGGCTGCTGCTCGCTCGGCCGCGTCCGTCCCGCCGCAGGAGCTCGGCCACAAGCTGTCGCTTGTCCGCAGCAGTAACTTGCCTCAGGCATGAGGAGGAGGCTGCCGTAGACACCATTCGATCTGGTGAAGGCCACCCCTCCTCAATCCGGTGGAGGCCTCCGCAGGCATGGCTCGCTCCAGTGGAGGCCGCCGCAGAATCCTGCACTTCTGCTTGCACTCCGTGAGATGAATGTGTGGATGTGGATGTGAGAGAGAGGACCCAATTCCAATCTATATACTATCATGAAGGACCTTGTTGTATATTCAACTATAGACTAGTTGGCTCCACATTTGACTATTGATGATTTTTGCGGGATCTGTTCTGCCCGATGCTGCGTGGTACTGCAAATCCTGTTTAGGGGGAACCATATACTGTTTTTGCATGACGGATTTTTGTGGATCTTTTAGAGTTGCTCTAAGGCAAACAATTCCGCAACATGGTATGTCTTGTGGTCGACACTTATGCAATACTCCCTCTGTATCAAAGATGTCTTTTTTTCATACAATTTGTATCAAAACATTTCTTATATTTTGATGCAGAGGGAATATCATATAACCTAAACGAATCATCCTCAATGCAAACATGTCATATCACATACAATTATGTATGGGTTAAGTCCACCTCAACATGCAATCATGCATGGAAAAGACTCACAACCACATGCAACCATGTATGGGATTTATTTTTCATTTTATTATTCTACTTACTCAAATAAAGTAGTAATCTAAACGCTCTTATGTTAATTTACTTTATAAGATTTCACAACCATACATAATCAAATCTAATAAGGCTTATGTATTTTAAATTTTGATTCATGTGTTATTAACTAAATAATTATATTTCATGAAGTTTAATATTATTGAAATATATATTGTAATTGATTTCCGTAGCAACGGCGCGGTGTATCGTCAAGTTTCCCTGTGCTTTGGTCCTTCCAGGTCCAGTCTCCCTGTCACGTTGTGGTCTGGAAGCTGTGGTCAGCGTTGTTAGCGGTCCAAATCTAGCAATCTTGCACAGTGTAATGCTGAAAGCTGCGTTTGAGCGTTGCAAGCAGCACAGTGTGCGCCAATAATCCTGGAAACTGTGCTTGTGAATGTGAGGCCAGATTTTGGAGCCTCAACTTGTCTCTCTTGCAAAAAAAAACTTGTCTCTCTTGCAAACGGAAGCTACTACCGCCAATTTATTTCTCGCCCATGCCTGTAGTACTACGCAAAATTGATGTGCTTGGCCGGGGCCGGGGCAATATTCCCGGTCCCTCCCGCCCCATGTGCAGCCATGGGTTCAATTCAATGCACCTACTACGGACTTCCAGCCGAGAGTTCGCCGGAACGTAGGGCTAATCGGACAAGTGCAATGCCGTCGTGGTGCCACCGAGCGTGCCTACGCATTTCCTGGCATTTGCACGTGACGTTGGGAGCTGGAGATTTACTCCGCCTCGATATTAACGGAGCGCCTCAATGGGATGGAGGAGCAACTCAATAACTCGCGCTGATGGTACACGGGAGGGAGACGACGCTCCGTCCTGTCGACCTGAGAGCGCACGCAACAGTGGTTCACACGGCAACGTCACATAATCTCACACATGCTATCATGCTATGAGGCACTCTTTGTGATTGATTGCTTCCCCTGTTTCGCCCCGTTTCAGTTCTGATTCTGAAGAACAGTCCTGCGACGCGACGCAGCAGTGATACTCGTGGTTCCGTAGAGTCCTGCGATTTTACGGATCAAGCCTTGCGATTGCTAACCACGCGCTCTGCGTGGTTGTTGTTTTCTTTTGAAGAACTGCGTGGTTGCTTCGTGTATCGATCGGCCGTACTGTCGCAGACACGCCCGGTCCCATAGCCGTAGGGCACGGCGTGGAGAGCTCTGTCGTCGACCAACCTTGAGGGCCGAGTCCCTCCACGGCCGGATATAGAGCTATCAGTGACCAAAGGATTTTTTTATTTTTTTACGAAAATATCGTATTTATTATAAGGATTGACCGAAAGTATAAAGCACCTCAAACATAATAAGAATTACATCAAGGTCCATGGACAACCGAACGACCATTGCCGTCGTCAGAACAAGCCGCCGACGCGCCGCTGTCGCTGCTCCCATACCGGAGCCGGCCTGACCTTGTCAATGACAATCGGGAAGTCTTCGTGCACGTGCTCCGAAGGAGCAGCGTTCGGGAGACATAGTCATCGCCATTGAATCCTTGAATCGATCTGAAGAACTTGACATCAAATCTCGTCGTCGCGTACGCACGACGAAAAATCCTAACCTCGCCACTCCGAGGAGCCTGCTGGAATCTACGCCGAAGCTCCGTCTAATCCGTCCAAGAAACGAACTAAAGAAGGATGGGAACTCGAAAAACTTATTCAAAAAAGAAACACCACCCTCCGTCCGAGCAGCGCCCTTGTGAGAACCAGAAGGTGCCGTCTTCACGGCTCCGTGCCATACGTGACCAAAGGATTTTTCAGCTGGCGAGTCGTGCTCGTATGCAAGACAAAAAATCAGCCTCTCCGGCGGGTCCCCGGCGCCGGCTGCATCCGTGCAGTACAAGTGAAACAGCAAGACAAAATGGATGATTCGAGTGGGCATGGGCATGACAACGGCAACGGCGTAGCCAGGTCCAGCCGTCCATAGACAATTTTTCTTGGGTTCAAATTTGATCAAGTGACACCAACACAAGTGCTAGAGCAGAAACGGACGCAGAGTTTCTCAGCTCGAGCTCAAATGAGCTTGGGTGAATAGTAAAAACAATCTAACAAACATTAACAAAAGTTTTAAGTGCTTGCAAAAATTCGTCATGGAATCACATTTTAGAAGGCGTGGCAAAAAGAATAAAATCGATATTTGAAAATGCTACTTTAAAAAGCATTTCAGAGCACTGATTTTTTTTGCAACGCTTTACAGGAATGTGATTTCATGACGAATTTCTACAAGCACTTGAAACTTTTGTCAATGTTTTTCATAAAAAAAATTCATATTTTTTTAAATTATCTTTTTTAGATTTTATTGTTCATCATGCTCATTTGAGTTCGAGAGTAGAAGGACACTTTGGAGGAGAAACACTCTATTTGTGTGCTAAGAGCATTGATAGCCGGGCTCCCCAACCCCTCTATATGCCTGAGAGAACGGCCCGATCATTGAACGATAAAAAACCCAACGCAAACGGGCTCCTCATACCGGTCCGGCGCCCTCATATCCAGCTCAAATCTAGGACGGATATGGAGAGGCATGTGCATGCCCGGGCGCGCCACATCACATCAGACAGACCAAAAGCACCATAAATTGCACCAAAATGACCAAGTCCACCAAACAAACCGCCATCATCTCGCGTCCTTGCACTATTTCCCGCGTTCGAGATGTCGCCGTCGTCCACCCTTCCTTCCCCATCCGCCGCTCTAGATATCGCCGTCGGGTACCCTGTTCCCCACCGCCGCCAGAGATGTTGCCTCGGCGTCGTCCGTGGGACTCCCGTTAGTAGAGCCGAGCTGCAAGTCGAAGATCTTCGCCTGGAGGGACCGGCGAAAGAGGCAACGGGAGAGGGAAGCGACGCCACAGGGAATTTCGACCAAGGATGTTGTACGTGGACCTCGAGGAGGATGTATTCCATCTGATCCCCCAACCCCATCAATCCTCCCGCCAACAAGGAAGGCACCATTCCCCCACTCCCCCCCACCTGCGACCGACGACGATCCGACGGCTGGATGGGCCATTTCGGACTGTTTTCCGCCAACGCAAGGGCCGGAGGACAACATGTGTGGCTCGTCGTAGATAAAACAGGAGCAGACAAGTACGATTAGCGGCGGTGCCCGGTCTGCCCACGTCATGTGTGATGGAATGACGCATCACGACACGGTACACATTTTGCTCCTTTCCAATAATTACATTGCATATGCCATTGAATCAATTAGCAATTAGTTTCATATACTGTTAGTTTATTTGGATTCATGATAATTTTGGAACAATATCATGTCAGACATGATCAATGAGAGTAAAAAACCCTCCCAAAATGGACTATGACTTGGTGAGTTCAAATTGTCCTACGTTTGAAGTTGACGGAACATCAAACTCTAACAATAAAGAAAGGAAAAGATGCCCAAAGCAAGCACTACTGCAGGATGCTGCTAACGCGACACTACGATCAGAGACCCTTCAATGAAACTGTGTGTGATGCAATAATCGCAAACGGTGGTGTAAAAAACCCGTCAAAAAGGTGCAAAACGTTTGCGATGACGGATGCATCAAGCACGGTTCAGACTTTAGTTGCGTGTGTGATTCAAGGCATACGGTTCAGTTCAATTAACCATTTTCGATGAGAAGGAACAAAAGAAATGGGCAGCCAGATGAAGGTGTGTGCGATGTACATCATACGGTTCACTCGGATGAATTGTTTGTGATTAGGCAACACAAAAGAAACGGTCAGCCAGATCAAGGTGTGTGCGATGTACAACATACAGTTCACTCGGATGAATTGTTTGTGATTAGGCAACACAAAAGAAAGGGTTAGCCAGATCAAGATGTGTGCGATGTACGACACGCGGTTCACCCGGATGAACTATTTGCGTTGAGACAAGAGAATAAAAATGGTCCAATATAACAAATACCATAAATATTGCAAGGTTCAAATTCAAAGATTACAACGCCCAAATTCAAACATTGCAAGCTGCGTCATTTCTGAAAAGGGATCAGCCGCTGACAAGTCATGTATGGGTTTGACACAATAACTTCCAATTGCTTTGCCATATGCTCTTCCAATACGAAGTTTGGCATTTTTTGAGGCACTTTCATTCCGCAGTACCTGCCGACTCTGATAATCATACCATTGATATTTCCTAATTAAATGTGTGTTCAACCTCAGTACCCTCAGCACCTTTGCTCCGGCAAGAAAGAACCTGGTGAGTGTAATCTCCGTTAAGGTCCCTCGATAGGAGTTCAAAGTAATATTTGAGAGATGCAGATCCAGGCATTCGATGTGATTGTCGTTATAAACATTATCCACCTCCGCGCCTATTATTATCTGCAAAATAAGAGAACGTGTTAGTGCCTACATGCAATTTTGAACACTGCTACACGCCCATTTGGTTTGCAGGATTTGTAAAAAGCACCAACGTGCCATCTTCGATCTGCCATGATTAACATGGGCATTTGATTACAATCTAGAAACATGTAGCCTTCTTCACAAGAGGTTGGATTGGATGAAAAATTCCCTAAGAAAACTAGTACAGATGAACCCAAAGGAGGAATGCTTATGGACGATTGTAACCATATGAATGAAGCAACCAATATGGGGTGGGGGTGCATGTCCTAAAATCCTCCAAAATTCCTTCAGAAATCGTAGTACATTGTCATTGTAAACTTGGGAAAAAGGTGTACAAAATTGAAGTCCCTTATGGTTAACACTTAATAGGAAAGGAACATCACCTCGATATACAACTTCTTCAGGCACGGAAAGCATCTCAGGCAACTGCCAACTTGGTCCAGGTTGGGGCCGACAGATTCTAGTGCCAAGACCTTCACTGTGCCCAGAGTCTGGATGAAGCTTCGCTAGATGACAGACGAACATACATCTTCAAAACTAGAAATAACATTGATATCAAGAAGGAGAGGTATATAAGGCGACTGTTGTACCTTAAAGTTGTAGTATTTGACAAACGAGTAGCCCACCACTTTAAATTTTGGCGCAGAAATGACATTGATTCTTGTTGGACCTTGTTGATCAATTACAAGTAATCTCTCAAGTGAAGGTGTGTCCTAGATGACCATATTGTGGTCCACCTTTTGTGATCTCTTGTTGCAGCACCAGCAACACACATAAATAAACCAGAGAGTCCTGGAGGCGATGTGCAAGGTACTCGACCAATTCATCGCCTGAAGACGAAGGAACTCGGGTGCAGTACAGCCGCGGAGTAGGCGCTCCATGTCATCCTTTGGGATGCGGAGGGCGACGAGCTAGAGGTGCTTCAGTCGTGGTAGAAAAAGAGCGGGCACGTCATTAAAGGGGGGGGGGGAGTGGCAGTTCATGAACTTGGTGAGGCTCAACGTGGGAGCGAAGTGGAGCGCGGACATTGGCAGCAAACACATATGCCCATCATTATAACTTAGCTTCTCGATCTGATCTATGGCACGGGATCGGAACCACTCGTCAAGCTTGGCTCGCTCCTTGCCATTGGAACGGAACTTGCCCATGATAAGGCCTTTGATTGGGCCATCGTGACTGTCGAGGATCTGGGAGAACGCATCCAAGCTTTGGCGATAGCCGTGGCAGAGCTTGTGGGCGTCGAGGAGGTCGACAGGGGTGCGGAGCCATAGGGGGCGCCACCGCCGGGAAAGGGCGGCTGTCCTCGCCCAATATTTGATTGGGAGGAGGGATATGATGACTATCAACATATCACCGGGGAGGTTGTTGATGAAGTCTAGGCCTGCTGGAGTCGCTTGCGGTTCTTTCTCGACCCGCCTCCGCTTGTTGGCAGCCTCGTTCTCTACCTCGTCAGTGGCGATGGAAACCTCTGTCTCCATATTCACGCCGTGCTCCGGTGCTTTAGCAGCCCCAGCGTCGCCACTCCCTCTGATGGGGCATTTCGATGGCATCCTTGTACACTGACGGCTTTGAGGATTCAGAGCGGCGTCGAGGATGCGGGCAGAGAGAGAGAGAGAGAGAGAGAGAGAGAGAGAGAGAGAGAGAGAGAGAGAGAGGAATTGTGTGTGTGGCGAGGATTGGGGGGGGGGGGCGCGGCTGCTCGGCGGCACCATTAATACAGACCAGTGGGAGCAAGGCGGGTGACGGTCCAAGGCTGTCTCGCTTCCCGGTGAGAACGACTACTTAATCTCTAGTATGAATGAAATCTATGCTTAATTACTGAATTTTACTTGCAAAAAATAGATAGTGCTATTGATTTTTAGCTGCATATTTTGACAAATCGCAGTGTCTCTTGGCTTAGCGCCGAAGTCTGGCACCGTAATCTGAACCGTTTGCGTTGAAGAGATGCACAGATCCTGCGTTGAACGGCTTGTACTCTTCCCGGTGAGCCTGTGCACTGGAGTGCGCTCGCACACCTCCCGTTCAATCAAGCAGCTGTCCACACGACACCTCCTATAGCCATTAAAACCAAGACACGTGGACTCGCGTGAATGGTTAATAGAATGCACACGGTTTGAATTATACAAACGTTTGAGATATTAAAGTGGCAGTTATTTTTTCAAAATGCCTTTGTTGGCTGTCATTATTCGAGTGTGCCTTCTCTCAAAATGGACACAAAAAATACCACAGCATGTCGGTTGCCCTTCCATGATAGCATGCTAAGTTTCATGAATTTCAGACGAGTTTTAGATTTACTAGAATTTAAGAACAAAGTATCTCAACGTTTTGCCGGCAATCAACGGTGCCCTGGTGTTTTAAATTCATTCCCATTTCTTGCATGGGACCTAAGCATGCACCCAATGACACAGATTTGATTTTTCAACCAATTTATATGCACTGGAGCATGTGCATGTAGTTCAAATTTGAATTATGCACATAAATGCATTGAAAACTCACTTAATGCATAAAAATGTCCAAACTAACCCCAAAAAATCACAAAAAAATAACACAACACTCCTGTTGTTCTATGTTGACACGAGAAATTTTTTGAAAGCAATAAGTGGCAATGGATATCGTTTCGTCCCCGAAAGGTGGGGCGTTCCCTACCGAAACCATCATGCTTGTTGTGAGAAGCTCTCGTTTGTGAGAAGCATATACCCAAACCTGCCCCAAATGGGACAAAAAATTTACCACGGCATGTTGATGCCGCTCCATGATAGCATGCCAAGTTTCATGAATTTCAGACGAGTTTTGGATTTACTAGAAATTAAAAACCATGCATCTCAATGTTTTGCCGGCAATCAACGGTGCCCTGGTGTTTGAAATTCATTCCCATTTCTTGCATGGGACCTAAAGCATGCACCCAAGGACACAGATTTGATTTTTCAACCAATTTATATGCATTGGAGCATGTGCATGTAGTTCAAATTTGAATTATGCACATAAATGCATTGAAAACTCACTGAATGCATAAAAATGTCCAAACGAACCCCGAAAAATCACAAAAAATAACACAACACTCCTGTTGTTCTATGTTGACACAAGAAATTTTTTGAAAGCAATAAGAGGCAATGGATATCGTCTCGTCCCCAAAGGTGGGGCGTTCCCTACCAAAACCATCATGCTTCTTGTGAGAAGCTCTGGTTTGTGAGAAGCATATACCCAAACCTGCCCCAAATGGAACAAAAAATTTACCACGGCATGTTGATGCCGCTCCATGATAGCATGCCAAGTTTCATGAATTTCAGACGAGTTTTGGATTTACTAGAATTTGAAAACCAGCTATCTCAATGTTTGCGGCCGAGTGACGGTGGCAGGTTGTTTGACATTCATTCCCATTTCTTGCATGGGACCTAAGCATGCACCCAAGGACAAAAGATTTGTTTTTTCAACCAATTTATATGCACTGGAGCATGTGCATGTAGTTCAAATTTGAATTATGCACATAAATGCATCGAAAACTCACTTAATGCATAAAAATGTCCAAACGAACCCTGAATAATTCCAATTCTTTTATGATCACTGCAGATAAAAGGTCTAGCAATTCAAACACCGTCCATGTCCGCTGCCACCCCATTATGTAATTCAAATCAAGACAAAAAATCAAGTAGATCCCACACAGTTTATTATAACCAACCGTGTGAGATGCAACACAAAATATCTTGGAGCACCGTGGGAGTATAGTACGCATACTGCTTACGCGAGAAGGTGCGACGGCTACAGTCCACAGCCCGCTCTGAATAAGGGACCATGTCTGATGACACTTTGCACGCTAGTTTTTGGGCTGAAGCGATTCCAAATTTTCGGCTTCCGCGGAAATATCCACCTCCCCGCCCCCTCCCCCTTACCAAAAGCCACATTTCCTCTGTTTCCGCCTTCCTTTCCAAGTTGAAAACCTTCACTCCTTGCTTGCAGCGCCGCCTCCTCGCCGGCGACCTTCCTTCACGCAGCTCGGCCTCGCCTATCCAGGTAGGTAATCGACACCCGAACCCCATCCTCCTCCTCCTTCCACATCCCACATGCCCCGACCGCGGTCTGAAGCGCGACACCTTCCACCCAAATCACCGACCCCTCCACCAAATAAGCGCCAACCTAAGCCATGGTGCACACAGTATAGCCAGGATCTCAAGGAGCATTTGGCAGCGGAGAAGCCAATCGCGTCCGCACGCGCGGATGAGGTCGCGATGGCTGCCATTCGTGCCGACCCCCAGACCTTGGAGGAGCACCTCGCCGTCAAGGCCACCATTGACGCCTCGCACGCTGATGCCGCGACGCGGTTGGCTGCTTTAAACGACAGTTCATGGCGTTTTCTCGAGGCCACCGTCGGTGCCTTCGACGAAGACTATGAGGTGTTTTCTCAGCGTGCACGTGCTTACCTCATCTCGAGTGCAGCAGGTTGGTGCCTGGAGCGGCTCAGGAAACTCACCACTACAACGAGGGCACCCACGATGTGGAGGCCTCGCCCTCTTCCATGTCCAAGGAGCCAATCGTCATTGATATCTCCGACAATGAGGAGTAGCTTGTCTTATTAGCTCACTATAAGGACCCATGTTCAGTTTGCTAGTTAACTGCTTGGTTCAATTCTGCAAATGTGATGTTCAATTCTTGAGGGTGAAACATTTCCAAGTTGTTAAGCATGCTTGGTTTGGTTAACTGTCTGATCTTCTATTAGGAGTATGTTATATTGTTCAATTGGTGTTTAGTCAACTGCTTGGTTCATTTGTTGTGGCTTGGTTTACTTGTTGTGGTGTTTAGTTAACTGCTTGGTTCAATTCTGCAATGCGATGTTCAATTGTTGTGGCTGCATTCTGTTATTGTATACCATGTGAGGAATAAATCGAATTTGGCTGTACTAAATACATGAGAAACAAATACAATTGCTATATTTCCAAGTTGTTAAGCATGCTTGGTTTGGTACTGTCTGATCTTCTATTAGGAGTATGTTATATTGTGCAATGTGGTGCTCAGTTAACGTTTGGTTCATTTGTTGTGGTGTTTAGTTAACTGCTTGGTTCAATTCTGCAATGCGATGTTCAATTGCTATGGCATCATTCTCTTATTGTATACCATGTGAGGAATAAATCGAATTTGGCCGCACTTAATACATGAGAAACATATACAACTGCTATATTTCCTATTTCTTAATCATGCTTGGTTTGGATAAATGGGTTTTCCATGTGGATTGAATTAACCTGATGAATCTGCAATGTGCTTATTTTTCATCAACATATTTTACTGGTAGCATGAGAACCCTTACTTAACCTGATGACTAACTACCTTATATGTGTTGCAGGGAAACAATGGGAAGCACTGAGGTTTACAAGATGGTACTAACTATTATACCTTGCCTTTTTTATTCCTTTGCCCCATTTCCAATATAGATAAGATATTTATGCACATCCTTGTTTTCACGGTTCACTGATGGTTACCTCTCAAACCATCTATGTGGTCAGGAGGCGAGGAAATTTTTCATACAACACCCATTATTCAATATTGAAGTGTTGCTGAAGAGGTCGAAGGATGGACGGTCAATCATCGACAGACACTGGGCTAAAGTTGCAAAGACCTTCAACATGAATGAAGGCTCAATATTCGCCTTTTGCTTCAACAGTTTTCCAGATGAGATGCATCTCTCTATGTACCGTCTATGATGCTAATTTTGAAAGGTTCTAAGATGTTGCATGTGAAACTTGCTGTTGGTGCAGTTGTGTAATGGGGTAGCTGAGTCCTGAAGCTATATCATGTTGTACTCCAATGTATCTCAATTATGAAATCCTGCTTCCTTAATATGGAAATGGAATATATTATGTGCTTAATATGAATGTCAATTAGATTAGTAAATGGATTATTAATAATAGGGCAATTAGCCCGCTAATTGGCCAATTAGCTTGCTAATTGGGTTTTCCTATTGCAAACGGTTAATGAGAAAACACCGTGGGCGATGACCTCAGGCGACGCACACAGTTTCTAGGAATAAACCGTGTTGGATCAGTGAACAATCACACGACATTCTCTTGAAAACTGTTTGCGTTACGCCACTTTGCGCAAACGTTTTCCTTGGAGTGACTATGTGGGATGTATATACGAACGGAAACATTTAGCGGTGACTGGCTGTGTGGGATGTACTTACGACCGGAAATGATTTCACCTGCATAATTGTATTTTTTGAGCACTACTGTACATATTTATGTATTTGAGTGCTCGTCGGTCGCACACGACCTCATTTTGCCGAGCGTGTGTGCCAGGAGGGCATATCCCCAACGGTTTCTGGGTCGTGTGGGAAGGACCCCCCCTATCGCCCACACTCACTTGGCGACGGTTCCGAATGCCGTCGCGGAAAGGGGTTAAAAACTGTTTGTTTAGCATCGACGCGTACTAGTGAAGATGTCTGACATTCACAATATTTGAGGACCTCTTCTTGGTTAAAACTTGGTTGACCACAAGCATGGACCCTGTATGTGGCATGAAGTAAAAGGGAAGCAAGTATTGAGAGAAGAGTTGAAAGCATTATCATGACCCAAGGAATATGCGGAGTCACATTCTATCATTAACACCCACTACTAGGAAAAGGCTTATCAGTAGCGCTGGGTTCTTTGCTACCAGTAGCGCTGGCAGACAACGCACTGCTACGGCGCTACAGCTATTTTTAGCAGTAGCGCTTGTTTGTCCCAGCGCTATCGGTAACTGAAGATAGCAGTAGAGCTCTTTTGTACAGCGCTGCTGATACTTATCTGCAGTGCGTGTGGATACTAAGTGCTACTGTTATTTGAGTGCTGCTGGTAAACTTTACCCCCGCGCCACTTCTAAATTTGTAGTTTTTTTCCTGCATTTTGGTCTTTACATATTTAAACAGATACATCTTTTATACATGCATATTCATTGAAAAACAAGTGAGGCATCGATGAGCAAAAGTTATTAGAAGTCTCGACTACACTATCTCATCATCATCAATCATGGTCGAACACATGTCTCGAAATAGCGTTACAAGTTATTAGAAGTTCCGAATACATGCAACTACATGATCACACACTCATGTTTCATCATCTATGTAGACTATGATATGACCACATAGAAGAAAAGAAAGATCATGATGAGCAAAAGTGGGATTATGTAGTAGTTTTTGCGGCGCTGGTTCTGAATCCTCTATTGCGCTATGAATCTCAAGTAACTAGCTTCGGCTTCCACTCTGCTATCAAACCCTTTCTGGCTTCCGCCGTGAAGCGGTACACTTGGGCCTGACACTCTGGCCACTCATCACACACACCCGCACTACTAGGAAAAGGGCTATAGATGGAATGGACACTAATGGCGCACCTGTCATGTGGTGTGCCACTACTATATAGCAGTGGCGCACCATGTGCTGGTGCGCCATTAGAGTGGAAGACACTAATGGCGCACCTGGCACACGGTGCGCCACTAGTAACAATTTTTTTAATTTTTCCAAACATACTAATGGCGCATCGTGGCACGGTGCGCCACTACTGTTGTTTTTTTTCTATTCTTTTTTTTGCAAAACTACTAATGGCGCACCGTAGCATAGTGCGCCATTACTAGTTTAAACTAGTAATGACGCACTAGGCCACAATGCGCCATTAGAATATATATATATATATATATATTTATTTATTTTTTTGCAAAAATTCTAATGGCGCATCAGCAACAGGTGCGCCATTAGTAACCAGGGTTACTAATGGCGCATTTGCATGTGGTGCGCCATTAGTAACCTGGGACCAACAAGATATTTTGGACAACCCACCTACCCACTCACTTTCCCCACTTCATTCTCCACCTCCTCCTCCAAGCATGTCTCGGCTGCCTCCTCCTCCTCACCTCATTTGCACCATAGATTCATCCAAATTAAGTGGTTAAATTACCTTTTTTTAATAGGTAAGCAAGGGGAAGCTATCTTTATGTTGTTCTCCCTCTCCAACAACGTGCACATGCACTTTTGTGGCCTAGCTAGATCTATGTATGTTCGTGGTGTTGCATATGTTTGTGGTGTTGCATATATGTTTGTGTTTGCAGTGCGGTATTTGAAATGCGATAGTTGCCAATATTTTGCGGAATGTCGATTCATTTCCGCTTCAAGTAGAATTTTGGCACTATGCATTCTTTTGGTCCTATTTGTAGGGAAAGTCATGCCAAATTTTGCTTGGTTCTAAAATATTGTTTTGTTTCTACCTTGAAGCGAACCATGGTCCGCATCGATGACCGAAGGCATCGTGAATAGGTTTTTGAGCTCTGAAGGCCGAGATGCTTGAAAAGAACGAGACGGAGATAAGATGTCCGTGTCGAAGATGCAAGTCAAGAGCCTTATTGCGGACCCGGATTCCGGGCAGGTGCGGGACCACCTGCTCTTGCATGGTTTCATGGATGGCTATCGTTGGCAAGGTGATGAAGATGACTATGAAGTCATCCATGGGGGCCGGGCAAGAAATGATGAAGGGCAGCAAGACAACCACCGGGGCTCGGGCGGGCGAGAAGACGAAGAATCTCCAGGACATGATCACGACGATGATGCTGTACACAGTCATCATGTAGAAGATGCAGGACATGATGATGAGGAAGATGCTGGTGCAGACGAAGGGCATGATCATGAAGATTAAGATATTGGCGGAGCAGACGATGATGGACCATCGATGGGCTGGGTGCAAGACCCTCATATTCAAGAGCTGCTTCTCAAGCTGCATTTGATAACGCAAGAGCTGCCGCCCGAGAGAAAGCCAAGCTGGATCAACTGGAGATAGATGCGGTTACTCCATTGTATGAAGGATGCATGCCCGAGGATACCCGCCTGAAAGTAACGCTCATGGCTCTGGAGATGAAGGTAAAACACAAAATGACCGACGCATGCTTCAACGAGAACATGTCATTCTGGCACGAACGTCTTCCCAAGGGGAACAAGTGCCCAACCAGTTTCGAGGAGGCGAAGAAAATCATGTGTCCTCTGGATTTACCGCACGTGAAATACCATGTGTGCATGAACAATTGCATCATTTATCGGGACGAGCACACGGAGTCTACCATATGTCCGGTGTGCGGCGTCACTCGATACAAGAAGATGAAGAAAGCTCCTTGAAAAGTGGTGTGGTACTTTCTGATCACTCCTCGTCTGCAGCGGTATTTCGCGGACCCTAAGGTAGCAAAGCTCCTGCGTTGGCACGCGGATAGGGAGGAGAAGAAGCGAGAAGATGACGCAAATGATCCGGAGATAAATAAAAAAGACAAGATGTTGAGTCACCCAAAGGATGCGAGCCAGTGGCAAGCGTTGAACTTCGAACACCCAGAATTTGGGAAGGATCCAAGGAACATCATCTTTGGCGCGAGCACCGACGGAGTCAATCCGCTTTGGCAGCCGTAGAAACACACATAGCACCTGGCCTGTGTTTGTGTGGATGTACAACCTTCCCCCTGGTTGTGCATGAAGAGGAAGTACATTCACATGAGTATGCTAATTGAAGGGCCGAAACAACCAGGGAACGACATCAATCTGTTTCTGGGGCTGCTGAAAGAGGAGTTAGACACGCTATGGAAAACGCCAACCAATACGTGGGACGCCGCAGAGAAAGAATATTTCCCTATGAGAGCCGCACTGCTCACGACGGTGCACGACTATCTCGGTTACGGATATCTCATGAAGGTGGTCCACGGATTTTCTGGATGCGTCGGGTGCATGGATGACACAATGTATTGCCAGCTAGATAGAGATCCCGGGTCTTTGAAAACCGTGTTCATGGGACATCGAAGGTGGCTTCACGACGATGACCCGTGGAGGGAACGCAAGGATCTGTTCGATGGTGAAACCGAACCCCGAAGACGCCCCCGTACGAGGAGCGGCGAGGAAATAGACCAGCTGTTGAAAAATTGGAAAGATTGCACACTGCCGGGAAAGAAGCAAAAGGCGCCAGAGCCGGGAAAGAAGCAAAAGGCGCCAGAGCCGCTGCTGAAGGTGTGGAAAATGAGGTCTATTTTCTGGGACTTGCCGTACTGGAAGATCCACCGTGTGCCTCACAGCCTTGATGTCATGCATATCATGAAGAACGTGTGCGAGAGTCTTCTTGGTACCCTGCTCAACATGCCAGAGAGGACCAAAGATGGGCCGAAAGCAAGGGCAGACTTGAAATCAATGGGCATCAGGGAGGAGCTTCACGCTAATGATGATGATGATGCTGAGGCGAAGCAGGACACAGAAAGTTGTCGCAAAGGCAAAAAGGCCAAGAAGACCGGAAATGACTACCCTCCCGCATGCTTCACTCTAAGTCAGGAGGAGATCGAGCAGTTTTTCACCTGCCTCGTAGGAGTAAAACTTCCTTACGGTTACGCGGGGAAGATAAGCAGATACCTAGACCCACCGAAGCAGAAGTTCAGCGGGATGAAGTCTCACAACTATCACATGCTGATGACGCAGATACTTCCAGTTGCAATCCGTGGGATCATGGACGCGCACGTCCGTGAAATGCTATTTGGCCTATGCAACATTTTCGACGTCATCTCTTGGAAGTCGGTTGGCGTGAGGCAACTCAGAAGGCTACAGGAAGAGATCATGGTGATACTATGTGAGCTTGATATGTACTTCCCGCCCGCATTCTTTGATGTTATGGTGCATCTGCTGGTCCATATCGTGGAGGATATCATCCAACTCGGGCCGACGCTCCTCGCACAGCATGATGCCGCTCGAAAGGATGAATGGTGTCATCAAAGGATATGTTCGCAACATGTCACGCCGAGGGAAGCATAGCCAGGCTTTCTCGATCAAGTGTGCATCTCCTATCGCACGAATTATCTAGGCATCGAGGACCCCGTTGGTCTGCCCATCAACAGCATCTCAGCAGGCTCATTGGATGGGGTCACCGTGAGGGTCGCCGCGAAAATGCATGTCGACTTCGAGGGTCGACTCACGACTTTTGAAAGAGCAAACCTAGTCGCGCTACAACACATAGACGTGGTCGATCCTTGGGTGGTAGAGCACAAAACCTTTATTGAGAAGACGTACAATGACCAAGGCCAACAGAGGACGGACGGAGATATAATCAAAGAGCACAACTCATGTTTCACACGTTGGTTCAAGCAGAAGCTTCTGTCTTACCCTTTACATGAGGATTCTTCCGCGGAAGAACAACTCATATTCGCCTTGTCACAGGGCGCCGAGCACAACTTGATGACCTATGAGGCGTACGATATCAACGGCTACACATTCTACACCGAGGACAAGGACATGAAGAGCGATGGTTATCAGAACTCCGGGGTAACGATGGAATCCTACACCGGTAACGACAAGGACAGATACTACGGAAGGATCTAGGAGATCTGGGAGCTGAGCTACACTGGAGAGAAGGTCCCGATGTTCCGTGTCAGATGGGCCAAGAGTGTCCTAAACAAAGACCGGTATTTCACCACCATGGTTACACCCGAAGCCAAATCCAAGACCGCGGGTGCAAACGTCACCGCGAAAAATGAGCCATGGGTACTGGCTTCCCAAGTGGACCAATGCTTCTTCATTACCGACCACAAAGCCCAAATCGTGTTGTCATGAGGAGAGGCAAAAGGAAGATCATCGTAATGGATGGAGTAGCCAATGAGCAAGACTTCGACAAGTACAACACCAAGATCGAACATGACGACTGACGATGAAGTAGCAGCATACACCACAAGAAGAAGCAGGACCACCCTACCTAAAGGACGTCTGCTCCACAAAAGAACTCCATTTATAAAAAGAAGGGCAAGAAGATTGTGAACAGATAGCTAGCTAAGATCGATTGTATTTAAATCGTAGTCTTCATTTCTCGATTGTATTTCATGGGCACTTTAATTTTGAACTCATGAATATTTTCTAAATTTCATGGACACTCGATCTCGATCCCCCTCCATCTCAATCGCTATCCCACCTCGCCAGATCTGGTCCCCCTCGCCGCCGAGCACCCCCCGCACCATCTCCCCCGCTCCATCGGCCGCCACCGCCGACGCCCCGCACCCTCCCCCACTCCACCGCCGCCGACCCCCCGCACCCTCTCCCCCGCACCCTCCCCGGCCCGCTCCACCGTCACAAATGAATGCAACTAAAATTGCAAAAAAAAAAAACAAATTTGATTATATTTTCAAATAACAAATTTGATGATATTTTCAAATAATAAATTTGATGATATTTTTTCATATTCATAAATATTTTCAAATAACAATTTGATGATATTTTTGAAAAAATTATTACTATTTTTATAAAAAAATATTACTGTTATGATTTAAACAAGTTTGAACATATTTAAACACAAATAAATATCAAACAACATTTTAAATGCATAAAAACAAAAATTGGGGAGCCTGGGAATCGAACCCAGGACCTCCCAGTGTGTGTGCTGCGTGCTGACCAGTCGGGCTAGTGGGCGTGTTCTGATGAAGATAGTGTTAGGTGGAATATAACCTGACAAGTCGGGCTAGTAATTCTAATGGCGCACCTGATGTGGGTGCGCGATTGCTATCTAAAAAACATTCTAATGGCGCGCATGCAGGGTGCGCCATTAGAAAGCTTCCCCATCCATACACTTCGTCCCTCCCTCGTCCCTCCCTCTCGCCAGACACTTCATCCCTCTCCCTCCACCGCGCCGCTCCCTCCCTCGTCCCTCCCTCCACCGCGCCGCCGCCGCCGCTGCCCCGACCCACTGCGCCGCAGCCGCCCACGCGCCCCCGCCGCCTCCCTCTCCCCTTCCTCCCCCTCGAGCGCCGCCTCCCCCCGAGCCCCGCCTCCCCCGCGAGCGCCGGAGATTTGGAGCCTCGGAGCCGTCGGAGTCTTGGAGCCTCGGAGCCGCCCGTCCACCAGGAGAGGAGGCCCCACGTCCACCAGGAGAGGAGGCCCGCGACCTCCCCGCCGTCTATCCCCGCCCCCCCCCAAGCTCGCCGTCTCCGCCTCCTCAAGTCGTCTCCGCTGCCACCACCTCATCGTGGTCAGGTAACCCTCCTCCCTCTGCCTCTCTTCTCCTCTCTTCCTCCTCTCCCTCCGTGCCATGCCCTCTTCTTCTCTCTTTTGCTAGGTTTAGGTCAAATCCCTCTCGAATTTAGGTCAAATTCCTCTCAAATTTAGGTCAAATCCATCTCGAATTTAGGTCAAATTAGGTCAAATTCCTCTAGTATTTCATTTTTCATCATGCTCTGTATGCCATTGCTGCTGCTCTGTGATGCCATACCCCCAAACATTATTTGGCTGGGATTCATTCTTACATGTGTGTGTCATGTAGTTAGTAAAGGGGTTTGTTTGTATGGAAGCAAGTTTTTGTGTGTGTTTACTAGTTACATGATGATCTAACAAGAATATATTTATATAATGGTTCCCTTTAGCTGACCTGGCATTATGCTTGAGAACAGAAGAAAATAGTTGCTTGTGTTTGAATATTGGCTTGATGCTGGTTTTGAAGTTTGAAGCTGTCTGTCCATGTGAAAAGAGTCCAATCTAGTCAGCAATATCCATGTGGTATATATCCCTGTCTCTGTCAGCGCGTGTGTGTGTAGTAGGGTAGTAGTTGGGTTGGAATGGATTGAATGGATTGAATGGATCAAAGACTTGTCAGCATGAGAAATGTAGTAAATAGTAGTACAAAAACATTTGCTTGTGTTATTCTGTGCTTTCATCTGTTTGTTGTTACTTAGACAGGCAATGTTTTCCATTCAGCTAACTATTGTCTGCTTATACTAAAACCGTATTGTACTGTTTTTTACTTGATCAATGGATGCGACTGTTTTAGTGAGTGTGATGACCTGGGGGATTCTAGTGCCATGACCATCACGACAGATACTGTACTAGTTAAGACAAAATGATGAGATATGCTGCACATGCCTTGACTTGTGAATGCCGCCCCCTTCCAAAATCTAACCACAAGGGAAACATCATTTCAGTCTCACTCTTTCTCTTCCCCCTTTGGAATTTAGATTTCAGAGTCTTGTTTGTCAGTTCGAACCTAGTGTTATCCAGCTTGTAAATTCCTGCCCAATGTAATGCATGAGAAAAATCTGCTGCTTCTTGATAGAATCATCATATACAAATTAGAACCTTTCTAACATTTGCATATTTCAGGTTTCCGAGGAGGTAAAGGAAGTGAAGTTCAGACAAAGGCAGCAGCAAAGAACACATCCAAGGTGAGAAATATGTTCCTATTTATCTTTTTTGCTCAAGTTCTTCAAGACATCATATAATATAGAGCTTATATATACCGATGATGAGTCTTGTTGAAACCTTACATATGTTGGTTCCTCGCTTATTTGCTCCAATGGTACAAACTTGAGCTGCTAGCATAAAAAGTGTTGCAAAGTGACATGACGGTGAGGAGCTACCACAAAAACTTGAGCTACTGACAAAAAATTCAGTTAGGTACAGTTAGCATCATGTAAGAAAATGGCCATAATGTGCCCTAATAATGATGTATTTTGTCATAAAAATATATAGTAGTTTACTTCCATGAGTTGTTTTATTGACATGGCACATTTGCAATGGAGTTTTATACATCTTTAGCCACTATTAATTAACAGCAAGTCAGTTTTGCTGCTGTTATGCCTGTATTCACTGCTGCTGCTGCTGTACTTGTGATGATGTTGTACTTGTGATGATGCTACTTGTGATCATCTGAAATGACCCATTGGCGACTTCTTTACGCGGGGATAATGATTTTGTAGGTACCCCGAGAGGCCCTTGAGTTTGCCAGAATGGCGATTAACTTCCGTTCCGGCAAATTCGGGTACTCCATATGTCCTATTTTCAGCAAAGGTCATGCTGAAATTTTCCGTGAATTTTAGCATGACTTTGCTAAAAATCGGACATATGGGGTACTTGCTACTAATGCATGGGCCGGGGTATCTTAGTACTTAGCATCGATAAACCCTAGATGATAAACCCAACATAGGTGGCAATAGAGCCAAGTGATTAGTGCTAAGTGATTAGGCCCAACCTAGGGTGCCTCGGCATCGATAAACCCTAAACGATGAAAACTTAAGTTTTAGGATGCCTCGGTATCGACAAACCCTAAATGATAAAATCTTAGCTTTTAGGATGCATCGGCATCGATAAACCCTAAATGATGAAAACTTAACTTTTAGGATGCCTCGGCATCGACAAACCCTAAATGATAAAAGCTTAGCTTTTAGGATGCCTCGGTGTCGACAAACCCTAAATGATGAGACCATGATCTTGTTCCTTGACAATAACCAACTTTTTGACCAAACTTTTTTCCTATTTAGAGCGAAACATGGCCCACAACGATGAGGCCGGCGGTTCGGGTGGCAAGCAATTCTGGTAGCTGTCCTAGGAGATGGAGGAACAACCTCACCGCTATGAGGACGCCGCGAAAGACACCGATCCTGACTACACAACCCCTAGTGGCGTCGGGGATGACACCACTGGACGTGCCGCCGAGAATTCCACCACTGATGGTGCCCCCGAGGATGCCACCACTGATGATGGCGGCGCACACACAGACGGCAGCCAACCAAAGAAGCAACGGAAGGACCTGCGCCCGAACGCGCTCTGCACCGTCAAGGAGGAATTTACTCAAGTGGACTCCGACGGGCATCCAACGGAGCCCAAACATATAGTCAAGGGGTACTCGGTTCAGCTCGGGTGCATTCTCCGGAGCACCGTCTCGATCAACACCAAGAACCTTAGGCATAAGGACTGAGGGAATTTGCGCAACCTCCTCTTCACGAAGCTGCACGAACAATGCAAGTTCCCCGCTGAATTTGAAAACACACGCCTCTCAGGGAATAAAGTGAACAGTGCCGCCCTGTCTACTTGGAGAAGCGCGGTGAAGAGAATGATTGAGAAAGGTGATAGTTATGAGAAGATCAAGGCAAAAAATCCTTCGATCAGCGAAGAGGACTACAAGGAGTTCAAGATCAAGTGCGAAAGCAGTGCAACCTACGAATCAAGTCAGTGGGGGAAAGAAATGCGGGGGTTGAACTTAGGGGAACACAAACTCGATCCCGGCGGTTACAGAGTGGCGGAGCCTATATGGGACAAGGAGGACGCGGAGCGTGCAGAGCAAGGCCTACCGCCCGCCGAGAAATACAGCAGTGACAAGCAGACCAGGAACTATGTCGTGGCCCGGTACAAGGAGGACCCGATAGCAAACAAGCTTACCACGGATCCAAGACCAGGGCGCTGAGCTTGTTCCTGCGAAGGAGACCGAAAGCGTAAGCTGGGTCGTCTCGAGCACCCCGCTTGGGACAGCACTCTAAATAGGGCGTTGAACGTAATGAAAAACAAGGATAAGCTCGAAGCCGTTGTCACCTGGTCGTGTGGCGGCAAAGGCTTGTCCACGAAATGGTCGTCATACTATACCGGTGGGCGAAAGGAGAAAAGACCAGCTCGGAAAGCCGCCGCGAGGTTCAAGAACTCAAGGCACAAGTGGCGTGGATTCCGGAGATTGTCCAAGAGCAAGTGCACCAACAACTGGGATCGACGCTCACCGGCATTATGCCTACCTTGATTCATGGGCTGACGACGTGGATTGCGGGTGGCCAACAGCGGTCGCCCCCGATTCCCAGCTTCACGACCAGCAACTCGCACAACGCGCAGGCGGCACCATTGGTGTCTCCGGCGGTGGCGGTATTGGTGTCTCCGACGCTGGCACGGCCGGCATTGGAGCTTAATGCACCCGGGTGTACGTCGGCCGACACCTTACCAGCAAGCGGCCCCTCCGTCAGTTGCACGCCCGCTGTTGGCGGTGCCTCGACATGAGCCGAGCTCGACGCCATCATCACGGTAACTAATTAAGCCTCTCGGCCGAGGACTTCATCTCCCTTTGCCTTTGACTGGGCATCCCTGACGCCCTACATGTTTTCGCAGGGCGCCGCCGATGTTTCGTGCACTCTCCTGCACTTCGTGAACGACGAGTTGGTCGATGTCGCCAAGGGCAAAATCATTCAACTGGGCAACCCCGTGTTCCATGGTAAACCGATGCCACCCACCGTGTATAGGGTTCAACTGGTTCGGGTGCTGCCAGGCTACGACGAGTTGTTACCTCCGATTCGACCCGCCGGGGCCGACGAAGATGATCTGATGACTCTCAGCGCCTACCTAAGCTGGCCCCTGCTTTGGCCGAAGAGCCCGATTCGTTTGGGGGCGGGGGACACCACCCCAAAGACAAGACCGCCAGTCGTGCCGGCGCCAAGCCACGGCAAGATCGCCGCAACGCTACCGGACATGCCGGACATCCCTATGGCACAGGATCCGAACATGCATATGGCACAAGATCTGGACGACGACGACAACGACGACGGCCGTACATTTGGCAACGTCGATAAGTACTTTGCCGAACATGGGTACGATGACGAATTCTGCGGGCCTCTTTCTCAAGAACCCAACCAAGACGACCGCGGTCTAGCTTGTATGGCGGAGAAACCCAGTTGCAACAGCGCCGTCTTCATGCTCAGTTCTCGTGGAGACGCCTCCAGCTGCCAACTTCACCGAGCCTCAGATAGCCGAGGTGCCAAATATTATCAGCCCCAACACACTCAAGAAGGCGGTCTGTGAGCAGAACTCGGTCCCATTACAACAGAAGATCAAGAAGGGACGGAAAATAAAGAGTAACAAGGGTGTGAGCCAGCCGGCACCGAGTATGATTCGTGCTCAGGACGGGCCACCTTCACCTAAGGATATCTCGAGGAGGGTGCATGTGGCGGGTAGGGTGATGCTACCGACAAATATGCTCAATGCTGCAACCGGTGCTATGCGGAGTCTGCATGATGTTGTTCTTTCTTTGGAGAAGCGGCGTCTCGAGAGAGAATGATGTGGCATACCCGGTTTTACGTGGGCTAAGGTGCCAGAGGGCAAGGGCTTTGTGGATGGCGCCATCGGGGGTACGATCGTCCTGCGGTTTGATGACATCTTTGCTATGTTTAACCTTCATTCGCTGCACTACACCTTCGTTCGGCTGTTTTCGCTGAGTATGGAGATGCGGATCATTAGAGACAAGACCCCGGACATCGTGATAGTCGTCCCCTTCTACATGCGTGCCAAGATCTTGGGCAGCGCTGGGGACCGGCAAGTCGCGAGTTCTTACCTCGAAGGCGTCATTCTGGCAAACCCAGATAAGGATAACTTTCTCGTGCCTTACTTTCCGAGTAAGTCATCCCCCCACCGCCCCGTAACATATGATTTCCTAGATTTCGATCATTCTTTTTTTCCCTAACATTCCGTGTTCTGTGCAGTGACACAACATTGCACACTCATCCTCTTAAGCCCAAAATATCCCATGGCCACGTATTTCGACCCGGACCGTGACTCCAAGATAGACTATGACTCCAAGATAGACTACACAAATATCAAGAAAGTTCTGGATGATGTTCTCCCCGGCTACGCCAAATCTGGAGGCACCTTCGCCAAGCCAGCTCGTAGGCGGTACGGCACGCACGTGTTTGTCCACAATACAAAGTTCTCCTGCGTCAAGCACCGGGCGGTCGAAGGATGCCTACCACGCCTCCATCACATGCGGGCGATCAACGGGACCATCATCACCTTCGCTACCAGATAATCTCAAAGATTAGGCCGCGAGCTTGTCGGCAATCCAGACGCGGACATCGACAAGAATTCTTTCGCATCCAAATGAGTTTATGGAAATTATCCATCAAGATGTCCTTCGTACCTCGGGGCAGTTCTACCTCGGACATCAACCGTCCAACAAAGTTGAGATAGACACAACGCTACAAATGCAGGCTGATAACGCCCGCGATTTCATGACCATCACGATAGACGGCGGCTTCATCCACGCTCCGGTCCCATGAGTCGAGTCGACAGTAGTGATGCTATGTGTAGTTCTGAAACATTGATTGGCTCATGTTGTAATTAAACTTTAATGAACTTGTATGTCTCTTTGTGTTGGACAGTCGTTCAACTTAGATGTAATTGATGCTATTAATGTCTTGCTTTTCTCTTCCGATCCTTTTGTTGCATACTTATATATTGCTTATGTATTGTCTGTTGTTTGGCTTGTGCATAGAGACGCCATCGTATGTCGTGTACAAGGGTAAGGTTCCCAGTCTCTGACTTAATCGGGAGGAGTGTTGGATACAGGTTCACCGTTTCAGCGGTAACAGTTACAAAGGGTACACCACTAGGGCGGAGGCGGAATCTAGATACGCCCGCTATCTAGCGGGAGAGAGGAGGGAGCGTTGGAGGAACCAGATGAAGACCAGTTTCATCACGATGATGCTCATCGTGATGACCACAACTCTCTTCTATGTGATGGTAGTTTAGATGATCGATATTGACTTATAATGTGAAGACAAACTCGCTACTCACGGTCTCGAGACTTGTAATGTTCTATCTTTGTTCAGTCTTTTGAATTCGGAGACTAATATGATAAATTGTATTCGAAGACTAATCTTCTATTGTATTCGATGAATCTGCTGTTGCTGTGTGCTGTTGTCTAAATTCTGTCCAATAATATATTTTGTAACCTGTGAAAATATCAGGAAAAAAAATATCCCTAATATTCATACTAGTGGCGCACCACACAAGACACTAATGGCGCACTGTGATAATCACACTAATGGCGCATCAGCCACAGGTGCGCCATTAGTATGCCAAAGCACATGGGTACATATGGCCCCTCAAGGCATACTAATGGCGCACTTCGAAGCTATACTAATGGCGCACTGTGGTGCGCCATTAGAACACCAGATACTAATGGCGCACATGGTGCGCCATTAGAATTTAATTCTAATGGCGTTATGCTAGTGGCGCACCAGTGGTGCGCCATTAGTAGGCAAAACTGGTGCGCCACTAGCATGCCTTTTCCTAGTAGTGCCGGAACATGCCCTACATACACGGCAAACCACTTCCTCGCCATCGTTTATCTATAACTGTGATACCCTGGCTTAATAGGGATGATAGACTACTCATATCAATAAGGAATTCCTTCTTTTCCGGGAGCCCATTCGGAAAGAACTCCAAAGTTAAGCATGCTCACCTTGGAGTAGTTTCAGGATGGGTGACCGACTGGGAAGTTGCTCCCGGGTGCGCATGAGTGAGGACAAAGTGTGCAGAAAAGATAAGTATTGATCTGTGGGGCCAGTCTAGATCCCGCCAGGAGTAACGACCACCGGCGTTGTGTCCGGGGCGTTACAATAACCAGTCAGAGATGCACACACACACACACACACACACGCACACACACACACACACACATATATATATATATATATCATCAAGCGAATTAAACAATAATATGCAACATAAGATACGTCGGCCTGTGGGGAGAAACAATTATGAAATAGAAGCAACGTACAGTAAACATAGTTAACAAAATTTAATCGTACCAAAACTAATTTACTAGAGAGCGGCACCATTACATCTAAAAGTTTCGTCGTACTGAGACATTCAAAGTTTCGTCATACAAAAAGTAACAACTTACTAAACAGACACATTATCTTCAAGCAATGCACTCTTCCCATCTGTCCATATCCGGGAGGGTGTACCCAAGCTTAGTGAAAGGCGTCATGTCCTGACGCTGTAGGGCTTGCGGGTTCGGACGCCAGCTCGCGATATTGGGCCGCCATAGAACATTCCATTCTATTCGAGGATGTCTTTCATGATGATGGACGCAATCTCCTGCTGGATCCGGTAGAAATCATTTCGAAGTCGATTATCCGGCACGGCTCCAAAGGCTTCAGGCCATCTCTTGATATGGGCATTTGAAGAAGATTTCTTGCAAAGTGATTGCACATCCCTTCTGTACTCCATCATTAGATGGATGACGTAGAATCCATACGGCCTTATTTGTTTTTTTGCCTTGGATGTAGCCACCCCGCATGCTGAAGCCGAGGAGAGCTCCGTCTAGAACATACTTTATGTGTGTGTAATATTTCTTCTCTATGTTCTTCGATGGGTCCAAATATAGAGCGCGGGAGAAACGCGGGTGAAGAACGATGAGAATGACACAACACCCCCCGTTGCGTAAAAATACACGATCAAGTTAGCCTCCATGGGTGAAAAGTAATTATTGAAATGCACGAAAGGATGTATGTGTTATAGTGGCTATCCGCGGATGACTTGCCCGGGATGATAAGGTAGGAGAATCGTTTCTTTTCCTTATTAATGATCAAGAATTCTTCGATGTACTCCCTCGCATATTGACGGTTGGCTTCGTTGATTGAGAATAAGCCCTCATGCATGTAGTATGGGTCTGGGATTGCAAGACCAGTGACTTGCTCTCTCCTGATGATGTAGTTCATGTGCAGCGCATACAGGAGGACGAACGTAAAGTCAACTGACCTCATTTGAAACATCTGGAAGATGTAATAAAATCGCACGAAGAAGAGGTCCGCGGGGCATGTGTGGACGTACATGGTCATAGGATCATCCGAGGTGAGGAGGCTTCTCACTGTCGACAACACATGGTCATGGAGTCTCATGAGATCCCCTGTTATGGCGGTTAGCGTATCCGCCGGTACCACTGGCTTTCCCGCAACATGGATTAATGGCGCTTGTTTCATCGGTACACTGTCAACCCTGGTCTGCGGAGGCGGCTAGCTGCTGGAACCAACATTGGCAGCTTTATTGGATTTTCTCGTCGGTCTCTTCCTCTGCTTCTTCTTGGGTGGCTCAGGTGCTGGTGGGTCTGTCAGACCCTCCCTAAGCACCACCCCTAGTGTTGTCGGGATCAGCATTGAAAGACTCTGGCTAATTAGTTGAGCTTGGGTGGAACCGACATCTGGAGGTGTGTCCTGCGAGGATTGCATGAATAAAGACTTCTTGCACTCCCAAGGATGTTAGTGTGACCTTCGCCTTGGAGACTTCCACAGTGCTTGTTGACGGGAAAACCAACAACAGGGTCTCCGGTGCCAAGATAATTCTCGTAGAAAGAGATGCACTCTTTGGTCAGATATCCCTGGGCTATGCTTCCATCTGGATGGGACATGTTACGAATGAATCCTTTGATGACCCCATTCATCCTCTCGAACGGCATCCTGCTGTGCAGGAATGTCGGCCCTAGGTCAATGATGTTGTCCATGATGTGGACACATAGATGCACCATGACATCAAAGAACGCGGGCGGGATGCACATCTCTAGCTCATTTAGTATGACAATGGTCTCTTCCTGTAGCCTATGGATTTGCTTCACACTGATCGACTTTCGAGAGATAGCATCAAAAAAAGTGGCATAGGTCAGTAAGCGTCTCATGGACGTGTGTGTCCATAATCCCTCTATGTGCAACCGGGAGTAACCGCATCATCATCACGTGACAGTCGTGAGACTTTGATAACCCACAAGTGTCGGGGAAGCTGATCTGGCCCACGAACACCTATGGTACCGGCGGACCGAGCCCCTTTTGGTTCGGCAGGGGGCGGAGGTCGCACGAAGAGCAGATCGAGGCGAAGCACACGAGAAGTTTACCCAGCTTCGGAGCTCTCCGGAGAGATAACACTCCTACTGCTGCATGTCTGAGTGTATTGAGTTCTTGCTCGGGAGGACTTGAGTGCTACAGTACACACAAGCTGCTAACGAGACCGAGCGTGAGTGTTCTCTGGCTTCGAACCTTTCGAACCCCCCTCTATGTTGCGCATGGGCCTCCTTTTATATGCTCAAGGGGTCTCCGACAGGTGGCAACGTAGACAAGGGTAAAAATGGAAAAGGAGTGGTTGGTACAGCTACTTGTACAGTGTATCATACCTAACCACGACGACGGAGACAAAGGCATTAAATGCCCGCTTCACGCCGCCCTAACAAAGGTAGAAAGGGACCGTGTGGGCGCCACCGCTTGCCACGATGGCAATCTTGTCGGCGCCACATCAAGGCCCGCTGGCCACATGGCCTCTTGCCACGCTGCTACCGAAAGGTCCTGTATGCGACACGTTAGTGGATGTGCTGGAGCGCAGGTACAGATTGGTAGCCTGTCGCGGCAACTGCCTTGCCGCGGTTGTTGCCTTGTTGCATCCGGAAGCTTGTCGCTCACCGGGCCTTCCCGGCAAGCTCCTCTTGCCGGGGCCTTGTCTCCTAGGTGCCTTGGCTGGCCTTCCCGGCAAGCTCCTCTTGCCGGGGCCTTGTCTCCTAGGTGCCTTGGCTGGCCTTCCCAAGAAGCTCCTCTTGCCGGGCCTTGTTTCCTTGGCTTAAATACTTTGTTCTTGAATGGCTCCAAAGGAACCACGGAGGAATTTGGCGGTCACCCGGCAGGCCTTGCCGCTGGGGCTGCAATCGCCTGCACGAAGTTCGGGATACTAGGGTACCCCTACTCTAGTACACCGTCAGAGCCCCTGCCTGGGCCATACACGGTGCCGAAGCGCTGTTGGGCCAGGCCCAAAACAGGGCAGGGGCACGCGGCTGGGTTACACCGTAACTCACCCCGGACCCACCACGCCCTCCATTTAACGGGCACACGCCGAATGCGGGCGTCGTGGGAGAGATCGTGGGTGGTTTCTTTATTCGGAAAGACGGAACGTCCGCCCCCTCCCTCTTTATAAGCAGGGGAAGCAGGGGCAGTCCGCCCATCTCGCCAGTTGCTGTCCAATCTCGAAAAAACCTCCGCTGCTCCCCCCTTCTTCCCAAGGCTGAATAGAGAGCAGCTCCACTTCATTGCCACCGGCATCACCAATGCCGCCGATCTCCTCACTACCTCCGCCATGGTCTCAAAGCCGACAAGGGAAGGCCGTGAAGTCGGCCGAGGCGCAGCTTCTTGCGGCGCTTGAAGGAGCGGGCAATCTTTCCCCCACCGCCCATGAGGGAGCCGAGGGAGTACTACTACCTCTTCGGTCAACGGAGACGCTGAGCGCATCCGCATGAAGGTACTCCCAAATTGCTTCGAACTGGCCCGAGTGGGTACCCTTTCTTCGCCACTGTTCTTCTCGCGGGCTCGCCCGCTTTCTCTGAATTTTTCTGCGATATCATGAACACCCTACGGGTTCCGCCTCCTTGACTTCACCCCCAATGCTGTTACGACCATGGCAGTTTTCGCACATCTCTGCGAAAACTTTGTCGGAGTCCATCCAAACGTAGCCCTTTTCCGCCACTTCTTTATGCCCCGAGTTGAGAGGGGAGCCTCTTTCCGGTGGGATCGCCTGGATCTCGAGGACCGGCAAGAAGGAAGCTTATCTGGAGGGAGAGCTCCGCAGCAAATGGGATGAGTGGAGAGCAGACTGGTGCTGGATTGTCGAGGAGAACCCGTAGCCGTTTACCGCCCAGCGCCAAACCCCAGTAGTGCGCGGCAACGATTGGAGCAGTCTGGCCCTGGAAGACGCTAGGCTGAAGATTACCGTCATCCGGATCCTACGCCTTAGGCTTGCCGGACTCACTGTAGGCGCCGTTGGCGCAGACTTCCTTCGTCGCCGCATCGCCCCCCTGCAGGAGAGGAGGAGACCCGCCTGGGAGTTTCAGAACGCGGCGGATATCATGAGGCTGCGCCCGGGCCTCAACTTCAACTTCACTGTCTTGGAACTGGACGCGATGCTCTTGGAGCTGTTCAAGCACGATCCTGAGCATCCCGGAGCGTTCAGGTTGCCGAAAAATGTCGTTCTGCTGTGAAACAACTCCTCGCTCGACCGCATCTGTGCAATAATGCCGCTGTGCGATTCGCATGGAATTGTCCCCACTTGGCAAGAGCCTGCATATGACGTCGTGCGTGGTTTTTTTGACGGCCTGGTGGAAGTGCCGGTCCGCCCTGATGAACAGAAGAGCCTCACCCGCGACACCACCGATGACGAGATGCAGCGCATCGCCACCAGGCTGGAAGAGGCGGCGGCAGCCGCTGTGGCAGTTCGGATTCACCGTGGAGGAGGCGAGGCAGCAGAGGCGGCAAGCCTTGTCGAGCGAGGGAGTTTGCGGCGAGGAAGAGCTTGTCGGGCCCGGCCGAGTCGAAGCGAGCCCACCGAGGGCACCTCCTCCTCCTTCGCAGCTTGCCGCGAGAGGAGCCCCCAGCTCCACCAAGAAGGCGTCTCAAAGGCCGAGACGAAGCGGGCGGCAGACGGGTCAACAGCCGCAAGGCCGCGACGCCTTCCACCGCTGCAAGCACTGCAGCTGGAGCACCTCACGCCAGCTGGAAACCGGAGCGGGCCCTCGCAGACCACCGCTTCGCTTCCCGCCAAGCGGCCAAGGGAACCTACTCCTCCGCCTCGTCGTACTGGAGGCAAGCCAGAATTTGATCTCTCCGTGCTCAGCTCCGACGAGGAAGAAGAAGAGTAAGATTCTTTGCGGCATTTGTAGTTCTTCGGCTTGTTGCTTTGTCTTGTATCTGATTTGCTTCACTTTGAACCCATTCCTTTCGTGACGCCGCCCAGAGCGTCGAAGAGAGCCAGGGCCCCGGTGAGAGTCATAGAGGACGAACCCACCGCGACAAAAGGAGGCGCGTCAGAAACCACCTTTCCCGACTCGGCAACTCATCTTCAAAGAAGCCCCCAAAGCAGCCCCCAACATAAGTATATGGTTTACTTCACGCTATTAGGCGTGCATGGGTGCCCTTTCTTTGCCGATATCTCATCCGCTGATTTGTGTAGGAGCAGAGTAGCTCTTTACCAGGAGTGCCTCAAGCCGCTCCCGACATGCCTTCGCTTTTGACTACACCGCCAAGGGAGGATTCCCGGCAAGGAGCCGTTCTCCGGCAAGGGAGATTTCTCCGGCAAGGGGCAGTTCTCCGGCAAGGGACAGCACCAGCGATCCCCTGGTGGCGGAGACCATGACTGCAGACCCTAGCATAGGTAATCTCTTGCTTGAAAACTTTCCTTGTGTTCTTCTTCTGATTTTCTTTTTGAATATTTGCTTGACTTTTCTTCATTTTCCGGTCGTCAGATCCGTCCTCCACAGAGCCAATGGAGACCGAGGCCGCCGGCGAGGAGGACGCTACAAGGCAAACCGACGACGCCGCCGCCATCGGAGAAGAAGCCGGGCGCCGACGAGCCCGCCGCGAAGAGGTCGCCAGCTGCCGCCACGCAGAAGCCGGGCGAGTCCGGCGATCGACCGACGGCCCCGAGGTCAGCAGGGAGCGCCAGCGCCACGCCGACCGCCGATCCCTCCGCCGCTGCTGCAGCGGCAGGTTCCGAAGAGCCCCAGCCCGGCGCCTATTTGAAGGCCGGCGATGGCGTCTTCATCAAGCTCCCATGGGCGTCGAGCTCCAGGGCGCCGGCCGAAGGAGAAACTTTTGATGAAGAGCTGCTCGCCTCCGCTGGACTGACGCTGGTCGACGCGCCAAGCAGCAGCAGAAGCCGAAGTCTCGAGGAGGAGCAGCCGCTGCGGAAGTTCTTTGCCGCTCTACCACGCCCGACAAGCCAAGCCGGAATCCGGAAGCGCTTTTGTCGCTGGCGGAGCAGATATCGAGAAGCGCTGGAGGAGCTCCGGCCTTAACCAGAAGCTCTCCGGTCCTTGGCAGCGGAGCGGGAGCAACTCGCCGAAGAGCGCAAAGCCTCCCTCCTCGAGAAGGCTGAAGTCAAGAGCAACAAATGACTTCTTTGCCGCGAGAAGCTGCGCAGGAAGGTGAGTTGGCGCAGTGGAAGGTTAATCTTGATAGCCACGAGGAGGATCTTGCCACGCGCGAGCAAACATTTGGCGGGGCTCTCAAGGAAGCAAAGGATGCTGCCGCAGCTGCCGAGGCCACCAAGAAGGAGCTGGAGACGAAGGTGGCGCAGCTGGAGGCCAATCTCAAGGAGAGCGGCGAGGAGCTTGCTGCACTCAAGCACGAGCGCGAGAAGGACGCCTACACTCTTGGCGAGCTCCAGGGCCGTCTCACGAGAGGAGCAAGGAGCTCAGCCGCCAATGACTCCAATGCAGATCTTGAGTTGAAGCCGACCACCTTGACTCGAGACACTGGACGGCGCCAGGAGCAGGAGGTGGCCTTGAAGGAGAAGATCAAGGCCGACGAGGCGTTGTCAAGCGAGTCTTCACCGCCTGTAATACCTTTAGGGAAAATGTGGAGCACCGGACCGAGGGTCTCGTGGATGTTGCCGCAGCCATCGACAGGAGTCATGGCCTGGGATGGAGGATCTTGGATATTCCTTCGATGAGCACCTCCAACCCAGCGCCAAGCTCAACTTGTTCTTGAAGGGCGTGGTGACGGCCCTCCAGCGACTCCGGGAAGAAGTCCCAAAGCAGTTGGCCGAGGAGTCGCACCAGATCTGCGCGGGAGCTCTTCAAAAGGTGCTGATGAAGGTGGCCTTCCGCAACCTGTGCCTCAACCTCACCAACGCCCTCAAGTCCTTGCTGCCGGATGTCGATGTGGAAGCGCTCAAGACCCTTGTCGCATCCATCGTGGACAGTGGTGAGCGGGATCAAGAGGGTTGAGGGCGATCGCATAGATTAGGGCTGCCCGCTTTCTCTTTTTCTTGCCGCTCTTTGTCATGTTATGAGAACAATCTATTAGAGCTGCGACAAGCTATCTTGTAATATAACTCTATTTCGGTAGCAATTGCTATGTTACTTCCTTTACTTGGTTCCTTCCTTTGTATGTTTTTGCCCCACGCTTTTAGGGAACTTGTCAACAGGCACTGGGTCATGGCCGAGTCTTGAAAGGGACGTCGTCAAGGCGGTGCTGCTACCGACAAGAAACCTTGTCGCAACTAGTTGCAGCTCACTTAATTTGTTGAGCGGACTCGAAACAATGTAAGGGCGCAACTAGCTACGAGTTGGTTCCTCCGCGCACAGGTTTTCCATACAAAGTACAGTCGTTCGAGGAAGATAACTTAAAAACTGATTGCTCAAACTTTAGCAACTTAGCTTTTTTGTTGTTTGCTTCCCGGTAAGGCTAGACTTCCTTGAGCGACGCTTGGTCCACACCATTATCTTCTCCTTTCCCCGTGGCAAACTTGTGGGCGAGGGAACCTTCCTTTCTTTGAGAAAGAGAAAGAAGAGAAAATAAAGATATGGAGCCTTATGGCTCGTTATTGCTTACAAGGGTAGGTGCTGCACAAAGTGTCGATAACGATTCAAAATAGAAGTAGAAAGCATGAAATTGACAAGATGTGCGAAGCACATGAGCTTTACTTATGCACGGGTCTGCGCCTGCTTTGTACAAAGGATTACATGCAACATCGGCAAGACTTGTACAAAAGGTGGTTGCCAAACAGGTTCCGCAACCGCGCCCTCACGGGTAAAACTTATGAAGATGCTCAATGTTCCGTGAGTTGCTCACCGAATGTCATCTTCGGTCTCAAAGCGGACATCGCCAAGGCCCAAAGTGACTCGTTTCACCCGGTAAGGGCCTTCCCACTTCAAGGCCAACTTGTTGGAATTCTTGGCGGACTGACGCGCGAAGAACAAGGTCGCCTTCCTCGAGACTTCTGGCATTAACTTTGCGGCAATGGTAGCGGCGCAAAGCTTGCTGGTATCGAGCAGCTCGTACAGCAGCGTGAAGACGATCCTCCTCAAGGAGCAGCGCATCATTTTGTCGCAATTGCTCTTGCTCAAGCTCATCATAAGCGAGCACTCGAGGTGATCCGTATATGAGTTCCGTGGGGAGAACTGCCTCTGCTCCATAGACTAGAGCGAAGGTGTCCGCCAAGGCTCGATTTGGTGTCGTCTGATCGACCAAAGAACCACCGGCAGCTCCTCAATCCGATTCTTTCCGCGCACTTGTGCAGCCCGTCGAAAGTTCTGGTCTTGAGCCCGCAGACTTCAGATTTGCCCTCTCCGCTGACCGTTACTTCTCGGATGAGCAATGAAGCGAAGCAGACCTTGGCGCCAAGATCTTGGACGTCTTGCATGAAGGTGCGGCTCAGGAATTGCGTGCCGTTGTCGGTGATGATCCTGTTAGGGATTCAAACGGCAAACAATCGACCAAGAACTTGATCACTGACCGGCCGTCACTTTCACATCGCTTCCACTTCCGCCACTTTGTGAACTTGTCGATTGCAACGCATAAGTACTCAAAGCCCCGGCTACCGGGAAAAAGGACCGAGGATGTCGAGCCCCCAGACCGAAAATGGCCAGGATAAAGGGATCGTCTGGAGAGCTTGAGCTGGCTGGTGTATTTGCTTGGAATGGAACTAGCACGCTTCACACTTGGTTACTTGTGCAGTTGCATCCTGGAGGGCTGTCGGCCAAAAGAAACCTTGCCGGAACGCTTTGCCGACAAGTGCTCTAGCGCCAATGTGGTGACCACATATGCCTCCATGTATCTCTGCCAACAGCTTTTGTCCGTCTTCCCGGTGAATACACTTCAATTTCACGCCGTTGAGTCTTCTTACATAAAGTGTGTTGTCGACAAACTGGTACATACTTGATCGCCGGGCTACTCTTTCCGCTTCTTCATGCTCTTCGAAGTTCTCCCGTCTCAAGGAAACGGACAATCTGTCGTGCCCATGCCGGAGCTTGCGGCTCGACAACAAGGACGAAGGCACATCTGCTGCTGCGGGAACATCTCGCTTCCATGGCGAGAACTCGCGGCTCAGCCGAGCTTGACGCTTCCCGGCAAGCTTGTCGGAGCAAAACTTGTCGGGAGTGTCTCGCTTCAACGGAACAAACCCTAGGGCTTGCCGAGCAGATCGCTTCCTCAAAGACCCTTGGTGTTGATCTTGAGGACCTTCTTGACGGCGACTTCGGGAAGCTCTGCCGGAAAATAGTCACTAGAAATCAACTTCCTCTTCTTGCTCTGTCCGGTTGATGGCGTTACAGACGGTTGAGTCAGTTTGAGCACAAAAATCCCTGGTTCCATAGGTAACTTAAGTGCAGCGCACTTCGACAGGCCATCGGCAATGTCGTTCTGAGCTCTTGGAACATGTTCCATTTGTAGGCCGTCAAAGTGTTCTTCTAGCTTTCTCACTTCATCAACATAAGCTTCCATCAACGGACTCGATAACTCTTGTTCACTTGGCGGATGACAAGCCGTGAGTCACCCACGACAATGAGCTTCTTGATCCCAAGGTCTCATCATGACCTGAGACCGGCAAGCAAACCTTCATACTCTGCAGATTGTTTGTTGCTTGCTCCTTGGGAAAGTGCATTTGGACTACGATTTGAGGTGTTCTCCGTGGGTGCAACAAGTAGTACGCCCGCACCGGGCGCCTTTGCAGCGAGAAGGCACCATCAAAGTACATCAGCCACTCTTTGCTTGCTTCCTTGACGGGATGCTCGTTTCGAATTTCTTCATCTTGTGTTGGCGCCCATTCTGCCATGAACTCCGCCAATGCTCGCTTTGGATAGTTGAGGTGCTCTCAAACTTGAGGCCAAAGCTTGGCGATTCCAAAGGCCCACTCGACAATCCGCCTGTTGCCTCTGGATTTTTCAGTATCCTCTTCAACGGAAAACGAGTGACGACTGTGATCTCATGTGCCTGGAAGTAATGGCGCAACTTTCTCGAGGCCATGAGGAGGCCGAAAAGCAATTTCTGCACACCAGAATACCTTGACCTAGCCCCCTGCAGAAGGGAACTGACAAAGTAAACTGGGCGCTGCACCATTCTTTTCTGCATCTTCTCATGCGTCTGCGCAGATCGATCCTTGTCGGGACCAGAGCTTGTCGGTGAAGCCCCACCTTTCGGCTGGATGCATCTGCCATGGTTGCTAGCTCATAATCCGCCTCCCTCTCCGCTACTAACGCAGCACTAACCGCTTGATTGGTTGCCGCTATATATAGCAGCAACTTCTCTTGTGGCTTAGGTGCGACAAGCGTTGGAGTGGAGGACAGTATCTCTTTAAGTCTGCGGCGCAGCCTCCGCTTCAGAGTCCATTTCATTGGACCTGCCTTTTTAAAATTTTGAAAAATGGCAGGGCGCGCCAGCAGAACCTAGAGATAAACTTCCGAGAGCAGCTACGCAACCGGCAAGTCTTCGTACATCCTTGACGCGCTTTGGTGCCTCAATCTGCTCAATGGCCTTGATCTTGTCGGGATTGGCTTCAATTCCCCGCTGAGACACGAAGAACCCGAGAAGCTTGCCGGAGGGGACTCCAAACATGCACTTCTCGGGGTTGAGCTTGAGGTTGATCTTGCGCAGATTTGCAAAGGTTTCGTCTAAATCTTGAATGAGAGTCGCCTTGTCCTTGCTCTTGACCACTATGTCATCCATGTAGGCTTCCACATTTTTGTGCATTTGCGGCTCAAAAGCGTCATGGACCACCCTTGCAAATGTTAAACCAGCATTCTTTAACCCGAAGGGCATCCGTACAAAACAGTATGTGCCACATGGGGTGATGAATGCGGTCTTCTCCTCATCCTCTTCTGCCATGAAGATCTGATGATATCCTGAGTATGCATCAAGAAATGAAAGCAAATCGCATCCGGCCGTGGAGTCAACAATCTGGTCGATGCGCGGCAAGGGAAATGGGTCTTTGGGACAAGCTTTATTAACATCGGTAAAGTCGATACAAAGCCTCCATTTCCCGTTTGCCTTGCGTACAACTAAAGGATTGGCCAACCACGTAGGATGGAGCACTCCTCTGACAAGGCCTGCTGCTTCCAATTTCTTGATTTTTTCTGTGATGAATTCTTGGTGCTCCACTGCCTGCTTCCTGACTTTCTGCTTGACGGGCCGCGCATGAGGACAAACGGCAAGATGGTGCTCAATTAGTTTCTGACTTCTTCCCGGAGTCGCTGGAGGGCCGTCACCACGCCCTTGAAGAACAAGCTGAGCTTGGCGCTGGGTTGGAGGTGCTCATCGGAGGAATATCCAAGATCCTCCATCCCCAACGCCAGCCTCCCTCGTCGATGGCTGCGGCAACATCCACGAGACCCTCGGTCCGGTGCTCCACATTTTCCCTAAAGGTATTACAGGCGGCAGAAGACTTCGCCAAAGAACGCCTCGTCGGCCTTGATCTTCTCCTTCAAGGCCACCTCCTCCCCCTGGCGCCGTCAGTGTCCCGAGTCAAGGTGGTCGGCTTCAACTCAAGATCTGCATTGGAGTCCTTGGCGGCGCTGAGCTCCTTGCTCCTCTCGGCGAGACGGCCCTGCAGCTCGCCAAGAGTGTAGGCGTCCTTCTCGCGCTCATGCTTGAGTGCAGCAAGCTCCTCGCCGCTCTCCTTGAGATTGGCCTCCATCTACGCCACCTTCGTCTCCAGCTCCTTCTTGGCGGCCTCGGCAGCTGCGGCAGCATCCTTTGCTTCCTTGAGAGCCCCGCCAAATGTTTGCTCGCGCGTGGCAAGATCCTCCTCGTGGCTGTCAAGATTAACCATCCGCTGCACCAACTCACCTTCCTGCGCAGACAGCTTCTCGGCAGCAAGCCGCTGTTGCTCTTCAGCTTCAGCCTTCTCGAGGAGGAAGGCTTTGCGCTCTTCGGCGAGTTGCTCCCGCTCCGCTGCCAAGGACCGGAGAGCTTCTGGTTAAGGCCCCGGAGCTCCTCAGCAGCGCTTCTCGATATCTGCTCCGCCTTGACAAAGCGCTTCCGGGATTCCAGCTTGGCTTGTCGGGCGTGGTAGAGCGACGGCAACTTCCGCGGCAAGCTCCTCCTCGAGACTTCGCCCCGGCTGCTTTGCTTGGCGTGTCGACCAGCGTCGATCCGGTGGAGGCGAGCAGTTCTTCATCAAAAGTTTCTCCTTCGCCGGGCGCCACAGAGCTCGACGCCCATGGGAGCTTGATGAAGACGCCATCGCCGGCCTTCAAATAAGGCGCCGGCTGGGGCTCTTGAACTGGCAGCTGCAGCAGCGGCGGAGGGATCGGCGGTCGGCGTAGCGCCTGGCACTCCTGCGGCCTCAGGGCCGTCAGTGCGATCGCCGGACCCCTCGCCAGCTTCTGCGGCGGCAGCTTTGGCGGCCTCTTCGCCGGCGGGCTCGTCGGCGCCAGCTTCTTCTCCGATGGCGTGGCGTCATCGATATTACGCGTCCTCCTCGCTGGCGGCCTCGGTCTCCATTGGCTCTGTGGCGGATGGATCTGACGACCGGAAAATGAAGAAAAGTCAAGCAAATATTCAAAAAGAAAATCAGAAGAAGAACACAAGAGATGTCGGGGAAGCTGATCTGGCCCACGAACACCTATGGGACCGGTGGACCGAGCCCCTTTTGGTTCGGCGGGGGGCGGAGGTCGCACGAAGAGCAGATCGAGGCGAAGCACACGAGCAGTTTACCCAGCTTCGGAGCTCTCCGGAGAGATAACACTCCTACTGCTGCATGTCTGAGTGTATTGAGTTCTTGCTCGGGAGCACTTGAGTGCTATAGTACACACAAGCTGCTAACCAGACCGAGCTTGAGTGTTCTCTGGCTTCGAACCTTTCGAACCCCCCTCTAAGTTGCGCATGGGCCTCCTTTTATATGCTCAAGGGGTCTCCGACAGGTGGCAACGTAGACAAGGTTAAAAATGGAAAAGGAGTGGTTGGTACAACTACTTGTACAGTGTATCATACCTAACCCTGACGGCAGGGGACAAAGGCATTAAATGCCCGTCTCGTCGCCCTAACGGTCTGAGAAAGGGACCGTCGGGCGCCACCGCTTGCCACGATGGCAATCTTGTCGGGCCGCCGCTTGCCACAGCGCTCACGGGCCGCATGGCCTCTTGCCACGCTGCGCTGGAAAGGTCCTGAGCGACACGTTAGTGGATGTGCCGGAGCGCAGTACAGAGTGGTGGTCTGCCGTGGCAAGCGCCTTTGCCGCGGTTGTTGCCTTGTCGGCGTCCAAAGCTTGTCGCTCACGGGCCTTCCCGACAAGCTCCTCTTGCCGGGGCCTTGTCTCCTAGGTGCCTTGGCTGGCCTTCCGGCAAGCTCCTCTTGCCGGGCCTTGTCTCCTAGGTGCCTTGGCTGGCCTTCCCGGCAAGCTCCTCTTGCCGGGGCCTTGTCTCCTTGGCTTAAATACTTTGTTCTTGAATGGCTCCAAAGGAACCACGGAGGACTTTGGCGGTCACCCGGCAGGCCTTGCCGCGGGGGGCTACAACTGCCCGTGCACGAGTTCGGGATACTAGGGTACCCCTACTCTAGTACACTGACAACAAGCATAGGGGATCGTTTGTAGCCTTCTTCGATGAATAAGAGTGTCGAACCCAACGAGGAGCTAAAGGCATAATAAATATTCCCTCAAGTTCTATCAACCACCGATACAACTCTACGCACACTTGATGTTTGCTTTACCGGAAACAAGTATGAAACTATTTTTGCAAGAAATAAACTACGAGTACTTTGCGAGAATAAAACTATGGATAAATTGGAAGATAATAAAAGTGGATAGCTTTTGTCAACAAGAAAGTCATTTGTCCCTAGGCAATCGATAACAAGTACCGGTAATCATTCTTGCAATTCTATATGCGGGAGAGGCATGAGCTAACATACTTTCTCTACTTGGATCATATGCACTTATGATTGGACCCCTAGCAAGCATCCACAACTACTAAAGATCATTTTGGTCGTGAAACCCAACCATAACATTAAGTATCAAGTCCTCTTTATCCCATACACCATAACCCACTTATCCGTGTTTGGGCTGCTGACATCCCCCGCAACACTAACAATAAGCAAACCATGAACATATTGCAACACCGTACAGCAGGGACCCCTCACGTTTGCGCGAGACGGAGGGCACCGTAGGACAGCACCATAAATAAAATATACAATCATACCAACCAAGATCACGATTAACCCATAGGACAAAACGGATCTACTCAAACATTATAGGATAGCCAAATATCATTGGGAAATAATATATGGAGTTGAGCACCATGTTTAAGTAGAGATTACAGCAGAGAGAAGGGGTGTTACACCACTGCATAGAGGGGGAGAGAGTTGGTGATGACGGTAGCAAGGTTGTTGATGTAGATCGCCGTCACGATCCTTGCACCGGCGGCATTCTGGTGCCACCGGGAGAGAGGGGGAGAGAGCGCCCCTCCTTCTTCTTATTCTTCCTTGGTCTCCCCCTAGATGGGAGGAGAGTTCCCCCTCTGGTCCATGGCCTCCATGGCGGCGGAGGGGCGGGAGCCCCTCCGAGATTGGGTCTCCCTCTATGTTCTCTTCCGTTTCGCGTTCCCCAGGTCTAGTCGAAAACTGTTTCTTATATTCTGAGAGATCCGTAACTCCGATTGCGCTGAGATTTTAACATGATTTTTTTCCGTATATAATCTTACTTGCACCCAAAGTAGAGCTCCAACCGACGTACGAGGTGACAACCCACCACCATGCGCCTGGCTCCTGGGTCGCACCCTGGTGTCTTGTGGGCTGTGTGGGCCTCCGTTTGTGTTGATTCCAAGTCCCAACAATCACATACATTCCAAAATAATTCTCCATAAAATTTTATTGCATTTGGACTTTGTTGGATATGGATTTTCTACAATACAAAAAACATGCAACAAACATGAACTGGCACTGTGCACTGGATCAATAGGTTAGTCCAATAAATCAAATATAAAGTTGCCAAAAATATGTGAAAGTTGTATAATATTGGCATGAATCAATCAAAAATTATAGATACGACAAAGACGTATCAGCATCCCCCAGCTTAATACCTGCTCGCCCTCGAGTACGTAAATGATAAAAAAGATAATTTTTGATGTGGAATGCTACCTAACATAAATTGGATCATATGTCTAGTCATGGCATGAATATTAAGACATAAGTGATTTAAAGCAATAGTCTATAATTTGACATAAAGACATCAATACTCAGGCATCCCAACAAACAATCATGTCTTTCAAAATATCAATGCTAAAGAAAGTTATCCCTACAAAATCATATAGTCTTGTCATGCTCTGTCTTCTTAACCCAAAGTATTTATCATGCGCAACCCCGATGACAAGCCGATCAATTGGTTCATACTTTTTAACGCGCTTCAGCTTTTTCAACCCTCACACAATACATGAGCGCAAGCCATGGATATAGCACTACGAGTGGAATAGAGTATGATGATAGGGGTAAATATAGAGAAGACAAAAAAGTAAGAAAGTCTCACATCGACGCGGCTAACCAACGGGCTATGGAGATGCCCATCAATTGATATCAATGCGAGGAGTAGCGATTGCCATGCAATGGATGCACTAAGAGCTATAAGTGTATGAAAGCTCAACATGAAAACATAGTGGGTGTGCATCTAATCCTATAATGAAAAATTCCCACTAGTATATGAAAGTGACAAAATAGGAGACTCTCCATATGGAAAACATGGTGCTACTTTGAAGCACAAGTGTGGAACTAGCATGCTCCTTCTCTCTTTATTTCTTTTTTCTTTCTTTTCTTTCTTTTTTTCCTTTTCTTTCCTTTTCTTTTTTTCTTTTTTTAATATTTTCTCTCTCTCATTATTGGGAATTTCATCCCGACTTGTGGGGGAATCATAGTCTCCATCATCCTTTCCTCACTGGGACATGCTCTAATAATGAATAATGATGACCATCACACTTTTATTTACTTATAACTCAAAAGAAATAAAAATTACAACTTGATACCTATAATAAAATATGACTCTATATGAATGCCTCAGGCAGTGTACCAGGATGTGCAATAATCCAGCGTAACATGTAAAAGAATGATGCACGGTGGATGAGCCACAACTACTATGTCAGCTATATGATCATGCAAAGCAATATGACAATGAATGCTCAAGTCATCCAAACGGAAGCGGTGGAAGTCGCATGACAATATATCTCGGAATGGCTATGGAAAGACCATAATAGGTAGGTATGGTGGCTGTTTTGAGGAAGATATAATAAGGCTTATGTGTGATAGAGCGTATCATATCACGGGGTTTGGATGCACCTGCGAAGTTTGCACCGACTCTCGAGGTGAGAAACGGCAATGCACGGTACCGTAGAGCCTAGCAAATTGCGGAAAGGTAAGAGTATGTATAATCCATGGACTCACATTAGTCATAAAGAACTCATATAATTATTGCGAAAGTTTATTAGCCCTCGAAGCAAAGTACTACTACGCATGCCCCTATGGGGATAGATTGGTAGGAAAAGACCATCGCTCGTCCCCGACCGCCACTCATAAGGAAGACAATCAATAATAAATCATGCTCCAACTTCATAGCATGACGAGAGACTATACGTGCATGCTTCGAGAATCACAAACCTTAACATCAATGTTCCTACTAACCATAACCGTTTACTAGTACCTCCCACATATTCCATCTCTATATCGCAAAACTATTGCAAGGAATCAAGCATATCATATTCAGTGATCCATAAGTTTTATGTAGGATTTTATGACTAACCATGCAATTGACCAATTCCTGTTGACTCTCTAAATAGATATAAGTGAAGCATGAGAGTTAATTTCTTTCTACAAAAGACCATGCTCTAATAAATATAAGTGAATCAAAAGAGCATTCTACAAATAGCAGTTTTCCTTTGTGAAGAGAAACAGTAATCCAAACTTCAAATGATATAAGTGAAGCACATGAAGCATTCTATAAAGCCACACTCAAAAGATATAAGTGCAGTGCAATGAGCATTCTGTAAATCAACCATGGACTATCTCATACCAGCATGGTGCATAAAATAAAAATGAAAAATAAACACAAAAGACGCTCGAAGATTCAGACATATCACATGAACGAAACAAAGACGAAAACATACTGATACTTGTTGAAGAAAGATGGGATGCCTTCCGGGGCATCCTCAAGCTTAGACGCTTGAGTCTCCTTCAATATTTACTTGGGGTGCCTTGGGCATCCCCAAGCTTGAACTCTTGTCTCTCCTCCTTCTCCTCACATCGGGACCTCCTCAATCTTTGATCACTTCATCCACACAAAACTCAACAAAAAACTCGGTAAGATCCGTTAGTATAATAAAGCAAATCACTACTCTAAGTACTGTTGCACACAAATTCATATTTTATTTTTGCATTTTAGCAACTTTAATATAACTTTTCCATGGCTTATACCACCGATAGAATCGATAGTTTCATCAAAACAAGCAAAACAATGCATCAAAAACAGAATCTGTCTTAAACAGGACAGTCTGTAGAAATCTGAACATCTACCATACTTCTGGTACTCGAAAAATTCTGAAAAATTAGGACGAAATAAACAATTTGTATAGAAAGACATTGCAAAATTTTCAGAAGCTTTTGACATTCCAGTAAAAAATGAAAATTCACGCACTACAACCAAAGTTTCTGTTTCTTCACCGCACATACCAACAAGCAATCTAATCATCCTAAAGGCAATTCTTGGCACATTATTTTTATAATACAATGGATTTGTACAAGGGGATAATTACTTTTGTTGGAAGTTTTCTGTGATTAAGATTCACAAAGTTTCCATGAGCATGAACAAAGTTCAAGGACGTCCCCCACTTTCACAATGCTCGTCTCTCTCACTTTCGCTTTTCTTTTTGTGAAGTTTTAAGTTCCCCTCTATATTTTGTTTTGTTTTTAAACTATATAAAAGCACTCAGTAGAAATAAATGACTCTCTAAAACTTCCGGTTGTCTCCCTGGCAGCGCTTTCTTGAAAGCCATTAAGCTAGGCATAAAGTGCTCAAGTAATGAATCCACCCGGATCCCTATGTATATCAAAGCCAAAATTTTAATTAGCAATGATTTGGCATTTAATAGTGAGCACAGAGAAACATATATCATGCAATGACGAAGTCTAACCCTCTTCCTATGCATCGGCATGTCATACAAGAACAATTCATGCACATCAAGTAAAGGCCAATACATAGCATAAGTAGTTTCTTGCAATTTTATCGTGTTGGAAACATAGAGAGGTGGAGATATAGTTCCTCTCTCATAATAATTGCAAGTAGGAGCAGCAAGCACATGCATATTGTATTCATCAAAATCATCATGTGTAATGGTAAAAGGCAACCCATCAATGTAATCCTTAATAAGTGCAAACTTCTCCGATATAGTGTAGTTGGGAGAATTCAAAAAGATAATAGGACTATTATGTGTGGGTGCAATAGAAACAATTTCATTCTTAACATAAGGAACTATAGCAAGTTCATCTCCATAAGCATAGTTCATATTGGCATCATGGCCACAAGCATAGAAAGCATCAAGTTCATCAAAAAGGGATATTTCAAATGTATCAACGGGATCATAGCAATGATCAGAACATTCATCCTTCGGTAAGAACGAAGGGACGTTAAACAATGTATGAGTTGAAGAGTTACTCTCATTAGAAGGTGGGCACGGGTAGCTAATCCGCTCTTCCTCCTTTTGTTCTTCGCTCTCCTCATCATCTTTTTCGTCCAATGGGCTCACAATATCATCAATTTCTTCTTCCATAGACTCATGCAAAATATTAGTCCCTTCTTGGACAACGGAGACTCTCTCAGTAAATACATCAATATCATAATTGCATTTATAATTATCATAGCAATATTTAAGGATAGCAAAATTTTCAGGTCTATAAACTGAATAATCAAAATCTTCAAACTTTTCAAACAAAGATTCAATTTCATAAGCACCCTTAAAAGCAACAAATTCTTCTATTCGTTCCACATCATAGTAATCATATATACCTCTAGCATAAGAAGCCAATGTTTCATTATCATTAAATTCGCACGAAAAGGGGAGATGTGGAGCGTTCATCCTAGAGCAACAAGTATAATCATATCTCAAGCATAATTGCCTAGCATACCAATGCAACATATAAATTTGAGCCCATAACAATTTCCCTTTATGAGTCAAGCGATAATCCCTAAAGTATTCACATTGATCCAATGTTACTGCCATTATCAAGTTGAATGGGGCTTTCTGAGGATTATCAACATAGTGCATAATATTTTCACATAACGAGAATCGAGGGTTTTAGGAGGCTCCCCATCTCCATGAGTAGCAAGTACAACTATTTTTTTGGTGTTTCGTGTTCCATATCCATAACTAAAGATAGAGAACAACTTGGAACAAGAAATAAAAACTACTTAGTGATAAAGCAAACAAGCACACACGAGAATATTCACCCCACGCTATTGCTCCCCGGCAACGGTGCCAGAAAAAGGTCTTGACAACCCACAAGTATAGGGGATCATTTGTAGCCTTATTCTATAAATAGGAGTGTCGAACCCAATGAGGAGCTGAAGGCAGATCAAATATTCCCTCAAGTTCTATCGACCACCGATACAACTCTATGCACACTTGACGTTTGCTTTACCGGAAACAATTATGAAACTATTTTGCAAGAATAAAACTACGAGTACTTTGGGAGAATAAAACTATGGATAAATTGCAAGGTAATAAAAGTGGATAGCTTTTGTCAACAAGAAAGTCATTTGTCCCTAGGCAATCGATAACAAGTACCGGTAATCATTCTTGCAATTCTATATGAGGGAGAGGCATGAGCTAACATACTTTCTCTACTTGGATCATATGCACTTACGATTGGACCCCTAGCAAGCATCCGCAACTACTAAAGATCATTAAGGTCGTTGTCGGTGTCAAAACCGGCGGATCTCGGGTAGGGGGTCCCGAACTGTGCGTCTAAGGCGGATGGTAACAGGAGGCGGGGGACACGATGTTTACCCAGGTTCGGGCCCTCTCGATGGAAGTAATACCCTACTTCCTGCTTGATTGATCTTGATGATATGAGTATTACAAGAGTTGATCTACCACGAGATCGTAGAGGCTAAACCCTAGAAGCTAGCCTATGGTATGATTGTTGTCGTCCTACGGACTAAACCCTCCGATTTATATAGACACCGGAGGGGGCTAGGGTTACACAGAGTCGGTTACAAGGGAGGAGATCTACATATCCGTATTGCCAAGCTTGCCTTCCACGCCATGGAGAGTCCCATCCGGACACGGGACGAAGTCTTCAATCTTGTATCTTCATAGTCCAACAGTCCGGATAAAGGAAATAGTCCGACTGTCCGAGGACCCCCTAATCCAGGACTCCCTCAGTAGCCCCTGAACCAGGCTTCAATGACGACGAGTCGCAGATTGTCTTCGGCATTGCAAGGCGGGTTCCTCCTCCGAATACTCCATAGAAGATTTTGAACACGAGGATAGTGTTCGGCTCTGCAAAACAAATTCCATATACCACCGTAGAGAGAATAATGTTTCCACAAATCTAATCTGCTGACAGCTTTTCATAACGTGACGTACTGCCCTGGTCTGGTCATGACGAACCGTTTTTCCAAGCCTGCCACTGTATGTGTTGCGAGGCGGTTTTATTGGCACGTCCTGTCGAAGCAGAGATCGTGTCCCCTTATCACGGGATTCTCATCAATACGGGTGTGGGTAACCCAACCGCGCCATCAATTACAGCACTCGGGGGATAGCGGTTTTACCGGGCAAGTGGGGAGGCGCGGAATACCTGCTGCCTTTATAAAGGGATAAGAACGCCCATCCGCACCCACGCTTTCTTCTTCCCGATCCGTTCCCCTCCGCCCGAGCTCCAGCGCCCAAGCGTTCATCTTTTCTGCCCACAAAGGTCTTCCGAAAATGTCCGGATCTGGTGCAGGAGGCAAATGGATGGCCTCTACCGTCCGGGAGAAGGATATCAAAAAGCTTTGAGAGGCCGGGTATCTGGCCAAGAAAATCATCCACCGTCTCCCGACGACGGGACATATCGTCCCTACTCCGGATCCCCACGAGACGGTTGTATTCCTCCCTCACTTTGTCCGCGAGCTAGGGTTTCCCCTCCACCAGTTTGTTCGCCGCGTCATGTATTACTATGGGATCAATCTTCACGATCTATCCCCTAATTCCTTCCTCAACATCTCGACATTCATTGTCGTGTGCGAGGCTTTTCTCCGCATCTCGCCTCATTTCGGCTTATGGCTGAAGATTTTTAATGTGAAGCCCAAGGTAGTGGGCGGCGAGCACGCCGAGTGCGGGGGCGCTATGGTGAGCAAGATGCCCAATTTTATATGGCCAACAGGCACCTTTAACAATTCTTTCAAGGAGTGGCAACAACAGTGGTTTTATATCACTGAGCTGCACGGCACGGAATGGGCCGCTACTCCCGAGTTTCGATCCGGTGCCCCCCTGCGGCTTACATCCTGGGTCAAGAAGGGCTTGAACTGGTCCTCTCCCGATGAACTGTCGGTGTTCCAGACGCTCGTTAAAGATATGGGAGACAAGAACATTGAACTTGTCAATGTAGTCCAGGTGATGTTAGTTCGCCGGATCCTGCCTTGTCAACACCGGACTTGCAATCTATGGGAATTTGATCCGGCCAGGCACCAGACCTTACGAGAGCTTTTCGGCTCCTCGCACAAGGACATATGGAGGGTGTTTTTCAAGTCAAGCAAATCATGGCCGAACTCCGCCGAGGACCGCGGGTACCAACTGTCCCGCCCTACAAGTTCGGTAAGTCATCATACTTTTTATCCGCATAACCCAAAGGAAGTGCGTAATGTGTTTTCTACAACTCTCCCAGGGCTGGACGAAGAAGGCGGAGCGGATCCATTGTCCGGCCCCGCTGCCCGAAGAACCGGCCATCCTACTTCTGATGAAGATGATGGTCCCGGCGCCTTACAAGGTGCCGAAGAAAACGGCCGAGAAGGAGGCCAAAAAGACCCGGGGCGGCCTTCGACGCCGCGGCACTTCGGACGCAATATCCGAAGGCTCTGATGCCCGTTCCGCCTCCGAAGAGGACGAGGAGGAGGAGGAAGATGAATCCCCTGCAGGAGGAAGAAAGAAGAGGACGGCCTCCGTACAGTTGGAGGCCGAGCCGCCCAAAAGGGGAAAGGCTCGTCTTCCGGAGGAGTCCACTGCCGCCGCCGACAGCGGCCCGACATAGGATCCCAGGGCCCAGCCCCTGGTGAACTCATGAGTATATAAAATCTAAGTAGGTTTATGCGTCCAGACTCATCATGGCATGGTATTTTAACCTGAGCCATATTCAGAGGATTCACTGAGCTCGGATGCTATGGAGAGCGGGACGCCCCCAAAGGCCCCTTCCTCCGAACAGGTGGATAACACTGAGGCTTCGTCCCAGAAGGACCCTGGCCAAGGAGGAGAGGAAAAGACCATGAAGGCGGTGCCTGGAGGTCAAACTTCAGGGGCCGGACACATGGGGGAGAAAATTCCCATGGGAGCTGACGGCGGGGACCATCTGGAATTCGGCTCCCAGCCGGATACAGCTCCGGAGACCAATACGGCTCCAGAATCAGGCAGGCAGCCTCTCTCAGCTGGAGGGGACATGCCTGTTCCACCGGCAACCTCTGTCCAACTAGAGGTGTCGGATGCTTTGTTGGTGGCACTGAAGAGCACCTCCATCGTCAATGAACACCGTGCCCTTACGGGTGCGGTGATTGAGAAGATTCAGTCTGCTGAGAGTGGACTGAATGGAGCCTGAATCAGCCTAATAAAAGGTTTTGATGTATGTTTTATGAGGTTTGGAAGAGTGTCATGGTATGATTAGTAGCCCTTGATACACTGTTCGGTGAAAGGAAGAACCGGACAGAGGATCAAATTTATGTTCGCAGGAAAACTCATTGAATGACATCTATTTCTCTTCTGTTATAAGCAGGTGTCTGTAGCGGCTGCTGCCTCTCATACTGCACAGATCTCTGGACCGAATTAAAGTCTGGAGCGGGCCAAAGAAGAACTTGGCCAATTGAAAATGCAGTTGGGAGATAAACAAGGTATGCACAAGTCTTGTTCGCGTTTATTGTGAATGAATTTGCAGTATGATGAAATAAGCTTCATGATTTGTGCTAGGGATGGTGACCGAAGTCGAGGCTCTTAAAAAGGCTATGGCCGAGGCCGAGAAAAAGGCAGCCACAGAGCAGGCTCTTCACGAGAAGCACGAGGCCAGGGTTATTAAAGCTGAGCAGGAGCTGCAAGAGGCCGTGAGGAAATACGAGACCTTGGAGCAGAGTTTAATGAAGAAAGAATCCGAACTCACCAAGGCGCATCAGACCACGAGCGATGCCAGGGGGGAAACCCAAAGCGCCCTGCAGGGGATCCAAGAGGCGAGAAAGATCGCGGCGGGTAAAGCTTTTTCCATGTAAATCAAGTATTTGAGGGGAAAATTATGTTTCTAATTTTGAATTCGGATTTCTCAGGGGTATTTGCCGAGCTGCCCTCAAGCATATCGATGTCACCAATTCTACCGAAATAAGAAAAGAACACTACAGATAAGCTCTTCTGGTTGCAGTATTTGGCACCGAATTATCCGGTGCCCTTTGTCGAACACTTGAAACAGCTGATCGAGCTTCATAAGGCGGCGGAATTGGCCATGAAGGATATGATTATCCGGCTATGGCCGCCGAGCCGATTCCAAGCAGCCACTTCAGGCTCGTGAAGCGGCTTGTGAGTGCCTGCCCTCGACTTGATGTCATCAAGCGGTCGGTCTGTATAGAAGGTGCACGAATGGCCTTCGCCCACGCAAAGGTGCACTTGGGGAAGATGGATGCTGAAAAGCTGATGACCGAAGGACCGCCAGAGGGGAAGGAGCACCGCAAGCCCGAATTATATTATGAGAGTGTCCAGAAAGGATCCTACCTTGCAATGAGCTATGTACCAAGGACATTATATTTCCATGAATGCAAATCATGTTGTCCTTTGTAATGTTTGAACAAGGTCATTTATATTATTTATTGCTTGTTATATAAAGTTTATCCTCTCAAGGCCGCTTTATATATTGATCCCGAGAGTTGGCCGTCGGGCTTCCGCCTCACGTAAGAAGTACGGGGGTGTTCGGGATAAACCTGATCACTCTTTATCCCAGTTTTGGGTCCTTCGAAGGAGGTGTTCAGCACAACGAACCAAGCAATCAGACTATAAGGCTTCATCACTCTCACTTAGCCATAGGAGCTTTAGGAAGGTAGGGGCAACCCCTGGTGTTCGGAAGACCGCACGGGGGGCTCTATAAGCACCTGATCGGAAGAAAAACCAATCCATCGCACGCTGCATTGGTTATGGCATTATGCGGGATAAATCCTTAAAGATTTTGTAACCGTTCGAGCAGCTGACCAGCTCTCGCCGTATCATGACAGTCAGTTTTCGGCTTTCTCTACTGAGGTGCTCGTCCGGAAGAACCGGGACACAATCGCAGTAGTTCTTCAAGTGCTACCTTAGCCGACATAGCGGAACGTAAGGTACCAAAACATGGGAGCCGGGCAAACCCAACTATTGACCCAACACATGATTCGGAGCTGATGCATATAATGTTATAGGTTCGGGGTCCCGAACTTCCGTGAAGGCGTTCGGACTTTATTGCCGTGTTATGGGTAGAACGAAGCCCCTGGCATATTTTAAGGCATATCGCTGTGTACGGATGCCACTTTATAAAAGAATTTCAATAAGAAATAACAGTAGGTAAGCGTCGTATAAATTCACATGTTGTATTTGAATAGTACGTATATGCATATGAGTACAAGTAATGTGATAAAAAAAAGGAATATGATTGCGGAACCTGCTGAGACCAGGGGGGAAGAAGCTGAGTGCGGATCCGAAGTATAGCCGGATGGTCATTGCGTTCAAGCTGCCTCCGTATCGCCCATCCTGGTCAGCGCAAAGGTGAACCTGTGAAGGAAATGTATAAAATGTTTGCGTGCCGGAGAGCAGTTGAGCCGCCGAGTGCAGCCTGTCCTGGCCTTCGCCGGAGCGTTTAATCGAGCTCTGGACGAGTCGGGCTATCTTTCTGCGAAGTAGTTCGGAGTCCCTTGACGGTGTCCTTGGAGCCTGGACGTCGACTCGAGGTTCGTCTGCAAGGTGCTGCTCGTTGCTTCTGCTGTTAAGGCGGTTGTGTACTTGTTGGTGCCGAGGGAAGGTTCGGCCTTGCCATTAACCGTGATGACGTCGCGTGGCCCGAGCATCTTGAGCTTACAGTAGGCATAGTGTGGCACCGCGTTGAATCGAGCGAACACGGTTCGTCCGAGCAGTGCCTGATAATCACTGCGGAAAGGGACGATTTGGAAGATTAACTCTTCGGTACGGTAATTTTCTGGTGATCCGAAGACTACCTCAAGGGCAATGGAGCCTGTACATACCGCTTCCACACTTGGTATAATGCCTCCGAAAGTGGCTTTAGTGGGTTTGATCACCGAATGATTGATGCCCATCTTGCACATCAGGTCCCGGTAAAGCAGATTTAGACTGCTGCCTCCGTCCGTAAGGACTTGTGTGATGTGGAACCCGTCAATTATTGGGTCGAGGACTAGTGCGGCTGGATTGCCCTGATTGGCGTTAACCGGATGATCCATGTGGTTGAAGGTGACCGGCCATAGTTTATATTGTGGGACGACTAGTTCTGTTAAGTCGGCATCCCTAAGGGTGCGTATCCAGTCCAAGTTGGGAATTTGGGTGGTGTTTACCACATTCACCGATTGAATATGCGGGGAAAATTTCTTTTGCCCTCCTGTGTTCGGTGATCTAGGCTCTTCGCCGCCATCATCGCTTTGAGACTCCCCTTCTCTGTTTTTGGCTCCTGCCCTGCCGGCTTGTTTGAAGACCCAACATTCTCTGTTGGTATGGGTGGCTGGCGTTCCTGGGGTGCCATGAATTTGGCATTGGCGATCGAGTATGCGGTCCAGACTGGATGGACCCGAATTGTTATTTTTGAGTGGCCCTTTCCGCTGACCGGACTTTGAGCCCCTAAACCCGGCATTAACTGCCGTCTCTTTGGCGTTTTCACCGTATTTGCGGCGCTTGTGTTTGTTGCGTCGTGGTTTGCCGTTGCTATCCCTGGCCTCTGATGTGCCAGGTTTGCTTGCTGTATTGTTACTACGAGCCAACCAGCTATCTTCGCCCGCTCAAAAGCGGGTCATAAGTGTCGTGAGGGCTGCCATGGATTTTGGCTTCTCTTGGCTGAGGTGCCGGGCGAGCCATTCGTCACAGATGTTATGCTTAAATGCCGCTAAGGCCTCTGCATCCGGACAGTCAACAATTTGGTTCTTCTTAGTTAGGAACCGGGTCCAGATTTTCCTGGCCGATTCCCCTGGCTGCTGAGTTATATGACTTCAATCGTCAAGATCCGCGGTCGTGACATAAGTGCCCCGAAATTGTCCAGAATGCATCCGCCAGCTCTCCGAACTTCCGATGGAGTTTGCTGGCAAGCTATTGAGCCAATGCTGAGCCAGCCCTTTGAGCTTTGGCGGGAGATACTTGATGGCATGTAAATCATCCCCGCGGGCCATGTGAATGTGGAGGAAGAAGTCTTCTATCCATACCGCGGGGTCTGTAGTACCATCATATGATTCAATGTATACGGGTTTAAACCCTTCTGGGAATTCGTGATCCATTACTTCATCGGTGAAGCATAGGGGGTGTGCGGCGCCTCTGTGCCGGGCTATATCACGACGTAGTTCATACGAGTCATGTCTGCTGTATTCGGCCCGGCCGGATTTGCTTTTAGTATATCCGGCGCGACGGTCATCGTCCCGTGTTGGGGCGTGCCCCCGTGATCCGTAGATCGATCTTGCATGTCCTGCTTTGTTTTCCAATGCGTCTCGCAGGTCCCACGTGTTGCCCCGGGCCTTGGAATTTTTGTTTGAATGGCGGCGGGGTGCGGGCTGGACTTCAGGCTGGTATGCCCCTGTGTCTCGGCCACGAGGTGGCCGATCAGCCGCATCATACGCTGGTGATGTAGGTTTTAATGCTTCCTCCTCGAGTTGGGGTAGCAACCTGCGATTTGGGTAACTCTTGGTTAGGCGCTCGAGTTCGTATTCCTCGGCCGCCAGACTTCAAATCCATCTATCCGCTTAGCAGATCTTGATCAGCTCGGTCATTGTTACTTTTCTTCAGTTGTTTGTCGTGGCTACAAGCCGGTGCTTGAAGCGGTACTGCTCGATAGGATCCTCAGGCACGATAAATTCTTTGTCGCCGAGGCTCACTTCGTCTTCGGAGAGAGGCATGTAATTTTCATCCTCTGATTCTCCGTCTGCTGCCTGTTCTGGAGGGCTAGCTTGTTCATCCTCCCGCTCGAGGTCTGGCTGGAGGGGATTATCGTCGTCTTCGGCCCTATCCGGAGCATTATTGTCTCTTGTGCCGGTATCGCTGCTTTTGCTATGGCGGGACTTAGAGCGGCGCCGCTGACGTCGGTGCTTGGATTGCTTCTTGGAGGGATTATCCTCCGTTGTCTTATCGCCATCGCCTTCTTTGGGGGTGTCCACCATGTATATATCATATGATGATGTGGCAGTCCAGCGCCCTGTGGGCGGTGGTTCCTGTTCCTCTCCTGCATCGTCGTCCATACCTTCGATGTCTTCGGAGCCGAAATGGAGCATGTCGGTTAAATCGTCGATAGTGGCTACTAAGTGGGGATCGAATTTCTTCGTCGTCTGCATCCCATTCTAGTCGGGCATAGTTCGGCCAAGGTTCTCCTGACTAGGAGAGAAACCTTAATGAATTTAGCAATCGCCAAAAGGCGAGTGCTAAAAGATATCCGCGGAGGTAAACTCCATGATCGGCGCCCAATCAGATTCGATAGGCATGGATGCATGCGGTTCGGGGCCTGTGGTCGGGGACGAATCCAAGGATCCGGCGACACAGGTCTCATAGGAGGTGAAGTTGGTATTCGGCTCAATCGCCAATGAGTGTGTGGCATCCGAGGCGGGGTCCATCCACCCGTCCTCGGACGACGTAATCGACTCTGGAGCTAGGGCCGGAGTAGGCATAGGTGTGATCTCCCGAACACTGTCCGATGGCAGAGCTAAGTCGTGCTCGTCAGGATCGCGGCGGGCGACTCGACATGTGCTCGAATCCGTCAAAGATCAAGTCTCCGCGGATATCGGTAGTATAGTTCAAGTTTCCAAACCTGACCTGATGGCCAGGGGCGTAGCTCTCGATCTGCTCCAGATGGCCAAGCGAGTTGGCCCGCAGTGCTAAGCCGCCGAACACGAAGATTTGTTCGGGGAGGAAAACCTCACCCTGGATCGCATCGTTGCCAATGATCGAAGGGGCCATCAAACCTTGTGGTGACGGCACAGTGGAACTCTCAATGAAAGCACCAATGTCGGTGTCAAAACCGGCGGATCTCGGGTAGGGGGCCCCGAACTGTGCGTCTAAGCCGGATGGTAACAGGAGGCGGGGGACACGATGTTTACCCAGGTTCGGGCCCTCTAAATGGAGGTAATACCCTACTTCCTGCTTGATTGATCTTGATGATATGCGTATTACAAGAGTTGATCTACCACGAGATCGTAGAGGCTAAACCCTAGAAGCTAGCCTATGGTATGATTGTTATGGTCCTACGGACTAAACCCTCCGGTTTATATACACTGGAGGGGGCTAGGGTTACACAGAGTCAGTTAAAAGGGAGGAGATCTACATATTCGTATTGCCAAGCTTGCCTTCCACACCATGGAGAGTCCCATCCGGGCACGGGACGAAGTCTTCAATCTTGTACCTTCATAGTCCAACAGTCCGGACAAACGAAATAGTCTGACTGTCCGAGAACCCCCTAATCCAGGACTCCCTCAGTCATGAAACCCAACCATATCATTAAGTATCAAGTCCCCTTTATCCCATATGCCATAACCCACTTATCCGCGTTTGGGCTGCTAACATCCCCCGCAACACTAACAATAAACAAACCATGAACATATTGCAGCGGGGCCCCCTCATGTTTGCGCGAGACAGAGGGTACCGTAGGACAGCACCATAAATAAAATATACAAGCATACCAACCAAGATCACGATTAACCCATAGGACAAAACGGATCTACTCAAACATCATAGGATAGCCAAATATCATTGGGAAATAATATATGGAGTTGAGCACCATGTTTAAGTAGAGATTACAGCGGAGAGAAGGCGTGTTACACCGCTGCATAGAGGGGGAGAGAGTTGGTGATGACGGTAGCAAGGTTGTTGATGTAGATCGGCGTCACGATCCTTGCCCCGACGACACTCCGGCGCCACCGGGAGAGAGGGGGAGAGAGCGCCCCTCCCTCTTCTTCTTCCTTGGCCTCCCCCCCTAGGTGGGAGGAGATTTCCCCCTCTGGTCCATGGACTCCATGGCGGCGGAGTGGCGGGAGCCCCTCCGAGATTGGATCTCCCTCTCTGTTCTCTTCTGTTTCACGTTCCCCAGATCTTGCCGAAAACCGTTTCTTATATTCCGGGAGATCCGTAACTCCGATTGTGCTGAGATTTTAACATGATTTTTTTCCGGATATAATCTTCCTTGTGCCTGAAGTAGAGCTCCAACCAACGTACGAGGTGAGCACAACCCACCACCACACGCCTGGCTCTTGGGTCGCGCCCTGGTGTCTTGTGGGCTATGTGGGTCTCCATTTGCGTTGATTCCAAGTCCCAAAAATCACATATATTCCAAAATAATTCTCCATTAAATTTTATTGCATTTGGACTTCGTTTGATATTGATTTTTTGTGATACAAAAAACATGCAACAAACATGAACTGGCACTGGGCACTGGATCAATAGGTTAGTCCAATAAATCATATAAAAAGTTGCCAAAAATATGTGAAATTTGTATAATATTGGCATGAAACAATAAAAAATTATAGATACGACGGAGACGTATCAGACTTCATCCCGCTGAATCTTTTTTTCTTAGTGTCCATATATCGGCTTACTTCCCACAGTATCCGGAACTAACTTTGATTCCAGCAAGGCACTTGAACATTTGATCGACCTCTTTCGGATCTAAGGTGAAGCAAGTGGGGGGGGGGAATATTTTTCTTCCTTCTTGTTTATTTTTTTGCCCCTATCTTCCGTCTCCATCTCCTGCAATGACTTTTTACCAAGCATTTTGAGATCATTCCTGATATTCCAAAATTCCAAGTCTTTTCTTGCCTTCGGCCCATCCTTGGTCTTCTCCGACATGTTCATCAATGTTCCAAGCAAACTCTCGAGGATATTTTTTGTGATATGCATATGATCAAGGCTATGAGGCATGTCGAGTTTGGGCGAGTACTCCAAGTCCCAAAAAATAGATCTCGTCTTTCACACCTTCAGCAGCGGATCCGACGCCTTTTTTTCTTGGGGAACTTTGCATGGAAAACAAAAAAAATCTACGTACACGTAAGATCTATACATGGAGATGCATATCAATAAGAGGGGAGAGTGTGTCTACGTACCCTCGTAGACCGTAAGCGAAAGCGTTTAGTAACGCAGTTGATGTAGTCAAACTTCTTCGCGATTCAACCGAACAAGTACCGAACGTACGACACCTCCGTGTTCAGCACACGTTCAGCTCGGTGGCGTCCTCTCCTTCTTGATCCAGCAAGACATGCGAAGTAGTAGATGAGTTCCGGCAGCACGACGGTGTGGTGACGGTGGTGGTGATTCTATCTCCGCAGGGCTTCGCCTAAGCACTCCGAAAATATGACCGAGGGACGAAGCTGTGGAGAGGGGCGCCGCACATGGCTAAGAGATTATCGTGGTCTTGTGTGGCACCCCCTCCCCTATATATATAGGTGGGGGAGAGGGGAGGCAACCAAGAGGTGCCCCCAAAGAAGCTGAATCCTCCTTGGGCTCCTGCCCTAGCCACGCCCCCTTCCTTATTTGTGCGCGGGAGGAAGGCACAGGGAGGTGGCGCCCCCCTTTTCCTTTCTCTCATGAGAAGGGAAAGGGAGGAGGGGCCAACCCACCTCCTTTCCTTCCCCTAGGGCCGGCGGCCAGGGAGAGGGGTGCACCAGCCCCTTGTGGGCTGGTGTGTTCCCCCTTCTGGCCCATTAAGCCCATATAGCCTCCCGGGGCTTCCCGGAACCCCTTTCGGTGATCCGATGAATACCCGGTACCCCCGAAACTCTTCCGGTGTCCAAACTTCATCATACTGTATGTCAATATTTACCTCCGGACCATTCCGGAGCTCCTCGTGATGTCCGTGATCTCATACGGGACTCCAAACAACATTCAGTCACAAAATCACATAACTCATGTAACACTATCGTCAACGAACGTTAAGCATGCGGACCCTACGGGTTCGAGAACTATGTAGACATGATCGAGACACCTCTCCGGTCAATAACCAATAGCGGAACCTGGATGCATATATTGGTTCCTACATATTCTATGAAGATCTTTATCGGTCGAACCATTATAACAACATACGTAATTCCCTTTGTTTGTCGGTATGTTACTTGCCCGAGATTCGATCGTTGGTATCTCCAAACCTAGGTCAATCTCGTTACCGGCAAGTCTCTTTACTCGTTCTGTAATACATCATCTCGTAACTAACTCCTTAGTCACTTTGCTTGCAAGCTTCTTGTGATGTGCATTACTGAGAGGGCCCAGATATACCTCTCCGATACACAGTGACAAATCCTAATCTCGATCCATGCCAACTCAACAGATACCATCGGAGATACCTGTAGAGCATCTTTATGATCACACAGTTACGTTGTGATGCTTGATAGCACACAAGGTATTCCTCCAGTATCCGGGAGTTGCATGATCTCATAGTCTAAGAAATATGTATTTGACATTAAGAAAGCAATAGCAATAAAATGAAAGATCATATGCTAAGCTAACAGATGGGTCGTTTCCATCACATTATTCTCCGAATGATGTGATCCCGTTATCAAATGACGACACATGTCTATGGTTAGGAAACCCTAAGCATCTCTGATCAACACGCTAGTCTAGTAGAGGCTTACTAGGGACATGGTATTTGTTTATGTATCCACACATGTATCTAAGTTTCCGATCAATACAATTCTAGCATGAATAATAAACATGTATCATGAATAAGGAAATATAATAATAACAAATTTATTATTGCCTCTAGGGCATATTTCCATCATTCTCCCATTTGCACTAGATTAAAAAATCTACATACATTTTAATGAATCTAGCACCCATGGAGTCTTGGTGCTGATCATGTTTTGCTCGTTGAAGAGGCTTAGTCAACGGGTCTACTACATTCAGATCCGTATGTATTTTGCAAATTTCTATGTCTCCATCCTTGACCTTTTCATGAATGGAGTTGAAGCGTCTCTTGATGTGTTTGGTTCTCTTGTGAAACCCGGATTCCTTTGCTAAGGCAATTGCTCCAGTGTTGTCACAAAAGATTTTCATTGGACCAGATGCACTAGGTATTACACCCAGATCGGCTATGAAATCCTTCATCCAGACTCCTTCATGCGCTGCTTCAGAAGCAGCTATGTACTCCGCTTCACATGTAGATCCTGCCACGATGCTTTGCTTAGAACTGCACCAACTGACAGCTCCACCATTCAATATAAATATGTATCCGGTTTGTGACTTAGAGTTATCCGGATCAGTGTCGAATCTAGCATAGTCGTAACCATTCACGACGAGCTCTTCATCACCTCCATAAACGAGAAACATATCCTTGGTCCTTTTCAGGTACTTCAGGATATTCTTGACTGTTGTCCAGTGATCCACTTCTGGATTACTTTGGTACCTCCCTGCCAAACTTATGGCAAGGCACACATCAGGTCTGGTACACAACATAGCATACATGATAGAACCTTTGGCTGAGGCATAGGGAATGACTTTCATTTTCTCTCTATCTTCTGCAGTGGTCGGTCTTTGAGTCTGACTCAATTTCATAGCTTGTAACACAGGCAAGAACTCATTCTTTGACTGATCCATTTTGAACTTCTTCAAAACTTTGTCAAGATATGTGCTTTGTGAAAGTCCTATTAAGCGTCTCGATCTATCCCTATAGATCTTGATGCCCAATATATAAGCAGCTTCATCGAGGTCTTTCATTGAAAAATTCTTATTCAAGTATCCTTTTATGCTATCCAGAAATTCTATATCATTTCCAATCAACAATATATCATCCACATACAATATCAGAAATGCTACAGAGCTCCCACTCACTTTCTAGTAAATACAGGCTTCACCGTAAGTCTGTATAAAACCATATGCTTCGATCACCTCATGAAAGCATATATTCCAACTCCGAGATGCTTGCACTTGTCCATAAATGGATCGCTGGAGCTTGCACACATTGTTAGCACCTTTAGGATTGACAAAACCTTCAGGTTGCATCATATACAACTCTTCTTTAAGAAATCCATTAAGGAATGTAGTTTTGACGTCCATTTGCCAGATTTCATAATTATAAAATGCGGCAATTGCTAACATGATTCAGACAGACTTAAGCATCGCTACATGAGAGAAAGTCTCATCATAGTCAACTCCTTGAACTTGTCGAAAACCTTTCGCGACAAGTCGAGCTTTGTATACAGTAACATTACCATCAGCATCAGTCTTCTTCTTGAAGATCCATTTATTTTCAATGGCTTTCCGATCATCGGGCAAGTCCACCAAAGTCCACACTTTGTTCTCATACATGGATCCTATCTCAGATTTCATGGCCTCAAGCCATTTATCAGAATCTGGGCTCATCATAGCTTCTTCATAGTTCATAGGTTCGCCATGGTCTAATAACATAACTTCCAAGACAGGATTACCGTACCATTCTGGTGCGGAACGTGCTCTGGACGACCTACGAGGTCCAGTAGTAACTTGATCTGAAGATTCATGATCATAATCATTAGCTTCCTCTCTAGTTGGTGTAGGCATCACGGGAACGGTTTTCTCTATTGTGCTACTTTCCAATGCGAGAGAAGGTACAATTACCTCATCAAGTTCTACTTGCCTCCCACTCACTTCTTTTGAGAGAAACTCCTTCTCTAGAAAGGATCCATTCTTGGTAGGAAATATCTTGCCTTCGGATCTATGGTAGAAGGTGTACCCAATTGTTTCCTTAAGGTAGCCTATGAATACGCTCTTCTCTGATTTGGGTTCGGGCTTTATCAGGCTGTAGCCTTTTGACATAAGCATTGCATCCCAAAACTTTAAGAAACGACAGCTTAGGTATCTTGCCAAACCACAGTTCATACGGTGTCATCTCAATGGATTTAGACGGTGCCCTATTTAACGTGAATGCGGCAGTATTTAATGCATAGCCCCAAAATGATAGTGGTAAATTGTTAAGAGACATCATAGAACACACAATATCTAATAAAGTACAATTATGACATTCATATACACCATTACGCTGTGGTGTTCCAGGTGGCGTGAGTTGTGAAACAATTCCACATTGTTTTAAATGAAGGCTAAACCCATAACTCAAATATTCGCCTCCGCGATCAGATCGTATGTCGGGGGTTGGGTGCGACATATGCCAAAGGATGGCTTATCATGGTGGGGGCGAGTAGAACGTTGCCGGTGCCTGGAAACGAAATGAGGCGAAGGCATGCACGCCGGCGGATCTTACCCAGCTTCAGGGCTCTCCGTGGAGATAATACCCCTACTGCTGTTCTGCGGGGTCTCCGCATGATCACTATGGAAAAGTGGGTACAAAGTTGCTCCTTGAGCTGTTCGGGGTGAAGAAGGAGAAGGGCACGGCTAGCTCTTCTCTTCCCTCTATGTGTATCTAAAGCTATTAGGGTCCAACCGTCTGGGCGCGGGTCCCAGCCGTCTGTCTCTCTGGTCGCCGTCTTCTCCGCCGACTAGTGGGCCCCGCCGACGGCCCATCATGGGGCCGACAAGCCTTGTCCGCCGCGGGCGGGTCTTGCCGGCTGCGGATTACTATAGCCGCGCCTCTAATGACGCGGACTTGGTCATGGGGTCATGGCAACAGTGTCGCCGCCTGACGGGCGATCATCATGCCATTCCTCGCCTTTGTCTGGTTAATGGCGTGCGGAGCCATGGGAGGGGCCGGCCGACTCTTGGGGGCCGACTCAGCCGATCCGTCTTGTGGCGCTCATGCCTTTCGCACCCCGCCGACAAAGCGGGTCCCGCCGCCTCCGGTTCGCATGCATGTGCCGTCAGGTCGTGGGGTCGAGCGCCACGGGCTGATGTCGGGGGCGCGTGCAGACAGCGCCGCCACGGACGGAGATCTCCGCCAAGACGGGCGCGATCAGGGCTATGCCTCGCCTTCGTGGAACGGGCGGGATGGGCCACGCGGCGGCCGCACCCCATCCCGTCCATAGTGGCGTAGGCAGGAGGTGGTTGGAGTCGCTGGCCGACTCCCCCTGGTCGGCTTCTCTCGAAGCCGCTAGTTGGGAGTCGGCTTACCTCGAAGCCGTCTCTGGGTCTCGGCCGTGAGGGGTAGTCGGCGGCTGTGCCGCCGACTCTCAGAAGGCGGCTCTTTGCCTTGGGGTCTTGAGGGGCGCAGCCTGCCCCGATGTCTTGAAAGGTCCGGGGGCTCGGGTTTGCCTACCCGTGGCCCATTACTCCGACAGTAGTCCCCAAAGCTGGTGAGGCGCCGAGGGAAACATGTCAAGGAGCCTCAACAGTTTCATCCCTCTAGTGGAAGAATCTGGGCCTTGCTCGCCGTCTTCCTCTAGGCCGACTAGCTGGAGTCGGACTCGCAGGAGGCCGTCTTGCTTCTCAAAAGGTTTGAAAGTCGCAGCGGGAACCAGGCAGCGTGCCTGATAAGCTTCCCCGACGGCGTTCAGGTGCCCGTCGCGTGGACGCCACGCTGGCAGGTCGATCACTGCCCACGCCGCTGCGGACGAGACAGGCCGTCAGGCGGGACCCGCCACTACCGCGCCTCGGGATGCGAACGGATCCATTGCGGTCGTGCGGGCGGTTGGGGTTCCCACGTCGTTACTGCGCGTAGTAACTTCGTGGGTTAAATCGTGGGAGCGTGGGGTACTGGGCGCAGTTAATCCCACGCCCGCCACATCGGCTTCTCAGCCCGTGAGCCTATAAGTAGGCGGGAGGAGGGGCGGCGGCGAAGCACGCGGACCCATCTCCCCGCTTCCCCCGCTTCCTCTTGCTCCTTCTTCCTCTCGCTTCTTCTTCTTCTTGCCGCCGCTACAACCACGCCACGCCATGGAGATGAGCTCTTCCTCCGCCGCTGCACCTCCCGCCGCTCAAGGCGTGGGACGGCCCGAGGTGGACGACGACCACATCGAAGTTCCTCCGCCAGACGCGCCGCATCCCGGCAAGAGTTTAGTGCGGACCTGCCAAGGCCGGCGGGTGAAATAACGCCGGCGCCGAGGAGGGCGAAGCGGTCGTATTCCGCCGCACCTCATGCGCGTTTAGGGCTGCCGGGCGAAGCGGCTTCTTTCACGCTTTTCTTGAGTTCCATGGGCTCCAGCCGCACCACCTCACTTCGAATACGGTGGTGCTGGCTGCCTTCGCCGCCTTTGTGCGAAGGCTTCTCGGCGTTTCTCCCCACCATCGAGCTGTGGGGAATTCTTCCACCCAAGCTCGCACGACGCCGCCGGGCGTGCCGGCTCTGGCGGCACCTTCATCGCTGATGCGGAGGCCGGTGGTCGAGAACTCGCTTCCGCCATTCCGCTGATCATGTCGGTGAAGATGTGGCAACGATCCTACTTACGCGGAAGAACGCCGCCCGTATAGGCGACCGGGTCAATCTGCCGCCTTACGAAGCCGGGCAGATCTTGGCGGGAGGCTCCCAGCTGGTCCCACCGGCCAGACGCTGACTCTGCTGGCGGGCGCCGCTGTCGCGCGACTCAGTGTCCGACACAGTCGGAGGGCTTGACCGGGGCCGACCTGCTGGCCGCCTTCGTGGCGCGCCGAGTCCTCCCGCTCCAAGACCGACCTCATATGATCTGTCAGATGAGCGGCCACTGGGACCCCTGTCGGCTGTGCTCGAAGGACATGCCCCACGCGGAGGTGGCGGACATGGTGAACTTCATGGCGAACTGCAATCTTACGGCGGATTGGCAGTTCGGCAAGGAGCCATACTCGCGCGCCAACCCCCCACCTGTGGTAAGTCGTCTTTTTCCTCTTTTGTTTTCTTTTTCAGCCGAATCCGACCTCTGATCTTCTTTGGTTTTTTCGAGTTAGAACCCCCTCATGCAGCCCTCAGCCGGCACCACGGGGCCGGCCCGTGAGTTCGTCCCCGACCGGGCGGAGAGCGACGTCGACGACCCTGACTTGGGGGTGGCAGCGATGGAGGCCGACACCGAAGGTGGAGGAGGAGGAGGGGCTGACGACTTCAGGCCCTTGGCTACATTCGCCGACTGGCCTGAAGATGACGGCGAGGGGGAAGTCGTCCCCCGCCGCCAACCGAAGGTCGGCCAGCCGTGCGCGAGTTCCTCGCCGTCTTGGGTGGTCGAGGCGGCGCGAAGAAGCGCCGGGCCGGGCCGAGCTTGCAAGGCGGCTGGTCGAAGAAGTTTAAGGGGACGGCCGCCGCGACCCAGCGGGAAGAGGCGGTTGCAAAGGCTAACCGCTTCCGCAAGGAAGTGAAAAAGCCGCCGCTGGTCTCCGCGTAAGTGCTTCTGCTTTGTCTTGTTTTCTTCTGGCAAATCTTGTTCAAATCTTTTACACGTCTTCTTCGCATCAGGGCTCCCCTTACTTTAGAGAGGGTCGCCGCCGCCTCCGTCATGGGGTTGGCAGAGACGTCCGCCAATACTCTGCGGATTGACCCCGCCGCCGACCTCCGGGAGGCGACGGAGCGGAACACGCAGAGAAGCGCGACGAGGAAGAAGCCGCCCGTCTGGAGAAGGCAGATGCCGAGAAGGCGGCGGCTTCCGCCCAGAGGAAGCTAGAGGAGGCCGAAGCCGCCGTCGCGGCTAAGCGGCGGGCCGAGGAGGCCGCGCGCCTCCAATCGGCGTTGCTCGTCACCCCGATGAGCTCTGCGCCGCCGCCGCCGGATTTCACGGGGCAGACGGAGGGAGCGCGACGAGACCTCCCCGTCATGGAGAGGGAAGGCGACGAGACCTCCCTGTCGGGCCGCCCAAGCCATCTCCGCCGCCATCTGAGAGCGCGCGAGGTAAACAGCAGGCGGACCCGCCGGTGCCGCCGACTGAAGACGAGGCCGTGGCGAAGTTGCTCCTTCAAGTCGCGTCGCCAGCCGCATTGCCTTGAGAAAGCGACTTCGGGCGCCACGCCTTTAGAGACCGGGCGCCGCCAGCTCGCCATCCCAGACGCCGAGGCGACAAGCGCCATACCGTTGGGTGGGTGCGAGGAGGCGGCACCGTCCGCTGAACCAGCGCTTCGACGCCCAGCGGTTGCGAGCCGAGGGCGACGCCATCCGTAACCGCACCAAGGTGCACTGCATCGCGAACCGCCGCTCGGGTATGTTTCTTCTTTGAGTTTTTTCTTGTTCTTCTTCGTGGGGCGCGCCAAGACTCCATCGGGTGTAGTCCCCGAAGTTTCGGGCCGCTGTCGAAGCAGCGGCTCGAACTCTATCTCGCGAAGTTCAACATTTACCTTTGTCTGAAATGCTTATCACAGGAGTATCACAACCTCCGCGTCACTGCCTTCAACCGCAATGTTGAGGAGCTGGGCAAGCGGACTGCCGACTTGTCGAGGAGCCGAGGTAAGTCTTCTTTCTTCTTTGCGGGGGCGCGCTGGTGCACCCGCAGGCTGTAGTCCCCGAGATTCGGGCCGACTGCTGAGTAGTCAGGCCGGATCTTCCCAACGACCTTCTTAGTTGACGACTTAACATCCTTTTCCTTTTTATTCTTTAGAGGCCAACGCCACTCTCTGACGGCAGCTAGGCGCAGCCGAAACCGCCTTGCGTGCCAAAGGGAAGGAGTGCAACAAGCTCGCCGCAGAGCGCGACCTGTTAGCTATGCAGCTGGCGGAGCAAAGGGAGCTGCTTAAGAAGGCGCAGGACGAGGCGGAGAGGAAATAGGCTGCTCTCCTGGCCGAGTTCGAAAGCGAGTGCTCCTCCTGGACAGACAAGGAGGCGCAGCTGACCTCCGGTTTCCATGAAATCGAGGACATCGTCGACTGTGAGTTTCTTTACTTTCTTTCTTTGAGCCGCTGACTATATGTCGGGCTGACTCCTGGATTTTTGACTTGCTTCTTTTTCTTCTTGGCAGACTTCTTCCCCGGCCACACGTAGGCGGCCAATCATCGAGGCTGACCGCGAGGCGCGGAGGGCAAATGGTGCGGAGATTGCTGCCAACGCCCCCCGGACCCTTGACGAGCAGCTTCTGAGCATCGAGGCTTGTCTGCGCCCGGCCCATCGGATGCTGCGCCGGCTTCAACGTCGGGCGCCAGCGATCGCTGCCTTATGGCGGCAGACATGCCGGTTCTGCGACTCCACCGGATCGCCGACCGGGCCGAGGTCGCGGCTGGCCGCCTTGAGGCTCGAAGGGTTCTCGCCCGGCCGGAGCGCCGCTGGCCTTGGAATTCATCAAGGCGTGGTATCTGTGGCTGGATCTGGACCGCTGGCTGCATTTCGCCGAGGCCCAGCGGAGTTGCTGGTCAGGAAGACGCCTTGTCGGCGTGGCGGCGGCGATCGCCACTACACACGCATACCAAAGATCTTCGCCCCTCGAAGGGCTGAGGACGGCGGGGAGGCGCCGCCAGAGTGGTTCGGGAGGAACTCGGATTATGACGAGGACTCGGCGGAGGTGATCGGCTCCAGCGCCGAGGAGGAAGGCGAGGTGGAGGACGGAGATGAGACGGAGGCGCCAGAAGACGGAGTGGGCGACCAGCCTTAGCTCGACCATGCCTCCAGCAACAAGCCGCGCCCGTCTGGGCCGGCTGCCGCCGGAGATGACCAAGCCGAGATCGCCCAGCCGATCGCCTCGGGCTCGACACCGCCGTCTCCTCCGGCCCTCCAAACCCGTCTGCCGCTTCATAGGCGGCCGTCTTGCCTTTATTTTATCTGCTTTGATAGTCTTTGACAAACTTGTTAATTCGCACAATTCCACTTGCGGGGTGTATTTTGAACTGCTGCTCGAAGATTCGGCCGAGGGCCTATGCTATGTAAATATTTATCCTAATTCTATCTTTCCTTGCACATTGCTCCTATGGCTTTTTCCTTTGCCGCCTTCCCTTAGTTGCCGCCTTGCTGGGCCGGACAACCGCTCTGCGGACTACCGTTTGGATCAAGTGCTTGGCTACTCTTGGGAAGGCAAGTACTTGGCCATTTTTAGAGTCTTTTTAACAAGTTAGATAGAAAGCGGCAAGCCGACTACTCAAGAGTTGGCTTTGTGAAGAAAGGCTGGAAGCCGGCTTAAGCTATGTTTATGCTTTGGGTCCTTGGCCATTTTTCATGTGGGCGCCCATTCTACCTTACTCCTGCCCACCAATAGTCGCTCTGCGAGCTGTGGCTTCTGACAGGAGACGGCTTAGGCACCACATATTACTTGTCCGACTACAGGAAGCATTCCATAGTGCGAGGCGGCGAGTCCCCAGGTCGACTAGTCGAAACCGGTGCCAAGCGGCATAACAAAGAGTAATATACTCGAAGGAATAATTCTTATCATACAGATAACAGAAAAGGGCAGTCCCCGAGCTCGTATCGGGGGGCCCGAAGTCTTGGTACTTTAACACAGAAGGTAGCGTGGTACATATCAGATCAATCGTAAAATCTTCTAGAAGATTCAGATTCCATGGCCGCTCCGCCTCTTTGCCGGAGTCGCCCCTCTTATGCGTGCTCGGGCTTCGAAAGGCCGATCGTGTAGTAGGAGTCGCTGCTCAAAGACTTTGCTGATAATGAAGGGGCCTTCCCAAAGGTGCCGATACCTTGTGCCGGCTGTTGTTCACTGGATCGGGCCAGAGCACAAGGTCGCCCTCTTGGAAAGATCTCGGCTTGACCTTCCTGTTGTAGTAGCGGCGCAGGCTCTGCTGGTAGATGCTGGACCGGCTGAGTGCCAACAGCCGGCCCTCTTCCAGCAGATCGACGCCGTCTTGACGTGCTTCTTCTGCTTCCTCCTTGGTGTACATGGTGACTCGCGGGGAGTCGAACTCTATGTCTGTTGGGTTGACGACTTCAGCACCGTAGATGAGGAAGAAAGGTGTGAAGCCGGTTGACTTGTTTGGAGTCGTGCGCAAACTCCAGAGGACGGCTGGCAACTCCTCAAGCCAACAGCTGGCCGAACGCTCCAGTGGTTCGACCAGTCGAGGCTTGATGCTAGGTAAGATGAGGTCGTTTGCTCGCTCCACCTGGCCGTTTGACTGCGGATCGGCAACGGACGCTTAGTGCAGTCGGATGCCTTGTGTCGCGCAGAAACGGGCCAGGGCGCCTTTGGCAAAATTTGTGCCATTGTCGGTGATGATGCTGTGTGGTACGCCGTACCGAGTCGTGATGTCGGCGATGAAAGTCACTGCAGTTGGACCATTCAACTTCTTGATGGGCTTTACTTCTATCCACTTGGTGAACTTGTCCATCGCGACAAGTAAATGAGTCAAAGCCACCTCGTCGCTTTTGAATGGTCCTACCATGTCCAGTGCCCCAAACAGCAATGGGCCAGCGATGGGGATAGTCTTGAGTGCGGAAGCCGGGCCGATACGGCTTGGAGCGGAACATCCGCACCCCTTGCATTTTTGCACTAATTCCTTGGCCCCTTCTAGGCAGTTGGCCAAAAGAACCCGTGGTCGAAGGTTTTGGCGACGAAAGTGCTCTTGAGGCCGCATGGTGACCGTGACTCGCTTTGATGAATGTCTTCGAGAATCGCTTGGCCTTGCTCGCTCGACGCAACACCGGTAGACACCAAGAACGCCGCACCGACCAGCTCTCTGCTGACTATGGTGTAGGCTGCCGCCATGCGTTGTACTTGCCGAGCCAAGATTTCATCGGTTGGTAGCTCTCGCTCACTAGGAACTTCAGGATGGGCTGGGCCCATGAGGGTGCTGCTATTTCTTCAACCGCCAAGATCGCTACTTAGACGAGGGCGGCTGGCTGGAGTCCGCGCCGCTTGTCGGGTTGATGAAGTCCCCTGCCGATCAGCAGTCCCCGTGCCAAGTTCTCGGGTTCGCAATGGTCGCCAGAGTCCCCGGCCGCTTCGATCAAGGCATTCTTGGGGCCATCTCAGAAGAATTCTCGTGTTGCCTCACGAGGCTCTTGAGTCGGATCCGACTTCTTCAGGGGGAGCCGGCACAAAAATGGAGTCTGACTCTAGTGAAGGCTTGACAGATGGCTTGAGGAGGCGCTGAAGGGCGACGCCGGATGGTATTGCCTAGCGGGTGGAGCCAATTCGTGCCAGGGCGTCTGCTTGGTCGTTGTCATTTCTTGGCACGTGAAGGAACTCGCATCCCTCAAAATATCCACTGAGTTGTCAGACAGGGAAACGGTAGCTCGCCATGTTTGCATCTTTGGCGTCCCAATCGCAAGACGACTGTTGGACCACCAAGTCGGAGTCGCCATAACACAGGATCCGGCGAATGCCAAGTTCTTTGACAAGCCGGAGCCTGTGAATGAGCGCCTCATATTCGGCGACGTTGTTGGAGGTGGCGAAATGGATCTGCAGCGCATACTTGAGTTTGTCGCCTTTGGGGGAAGTGAGGACAACGCCGGCTCCCCAGCCGGTGCGCATCGTGGAGCCATCGAAATGCATCCTCCAATGGGTGGAGTCGGGCGCTGGCGGCAGGTACTTGGTCTCCGCCCAGTCGACGAGGAAGTCGGCCAGTGCTTGCGACTTGATGGCGGTGCGGGGCTGGTAATAGATGGTGTAGGGGCCCAACTCTATGGCCCATTTGGCCACTCGGCCAAATGCATCTCGGCTTCCGATGATATCGGCTAGTGAGGCTGTGCAAATCATAGTGATCGGATGTTCTTGAAAGTAAGGCTTCAACTTCTTGGCGGCAAAGTGCACGCCGTAGCACATCTTCTGGTAGTGGGGGTAGTTCTGCTTGGAGGTCGACAAGATTTCGCCAGTAATATACCGGTCACCGGACAGGTAGCGCCTTGCCTTCCTCCTTGCGCTCAACTACAATGACTGTGCTGACTACCCGGCTAGTGGCGGCAATGTACAGGAGCATGGGCTCTTTGGGAGTCGGAGCCGCCAGCACGGGGGGAGTAGTCAACATTTCTTCAACTGGAGAAAAGCTTCGTCCGCCTTGTGGTTCCATTCGAAGAAGGTGGTCTTCTTCATGAGCTGGTATAAAGGGAGAGCTTTCTCGCCCAAACGACTGATGAATCGGCTGATGGACGCCAAGCAGCCGGTGAACTTTTGAACATCTAGCAGTCGGCGGGGTACTTCCATCCTCTCGATGGCCTTGATCTTCACAGGGTTGCACTCTATGCCGCGTTCAGAGACCAGGAAACCAAGGAGTTGGCCGGCTGGTAATTCAAGACGCACTTCTCGTGGTTGAGCTTGATCTCGAATCGGGCGTAAGTTCTCAAAGGTTTCTTAAGGTCTTCCAAATAGTTGTCGTTTCATTTTTTCGCTCTTCACCACCACATCATCCACATAGACGCATGCTTTCGCCGAGCTGCTTGAGGAGGCACTTCGCATGCAACGCTGAAAGGTGGCGCCAAAGATTCCTGCTTCGAACATCATGGTCAGGTAGTAGAAGGCTCCAAACGGCATGATGAAGGTGGTCTTCAGTTTGTCAGCCGGGTTCAGCTTGATCTGGTGATATCCTGAATATGCATCTAAGAAGCTCAACAGCTCGCATCTGGCTGTGGAGTCTTTCACCTGGTCAATTCCCGGCAGAGCGAACGGGTCCTTGGGGCAAGCTTTGTTGAGGCTTGTGTAGTCAATACACATCCGCCACTGCTTGTTCTTCTTCGCATCGTAACCGGGTTTATAACCATTCGGAAAGAACACTTCCATGATGAAACCGCTGCTAGGAGCCGGGCTATTTCTTCTCCAACAACTCTTCTTCTTCTTCCGACAGCGGCACAAGGGCTGCTCGACGGGCTTCACATCAGATCGGACATGTAACTTGTGCTCGGCGACCCGCCGGTACACCCGGCATGTCTTTAGGGACCATGCTAAAATGTCCCGATTCTCACGGAGGAAATCGACGAGCTCGCTTTTCCTATTTTCTGTCAAGGTTTGCACCTATGACAACGCATTCTCTCCGGTGCTCCGGGTCCAAGGGTATCTTCTTCGTTTCTTTGGCCGGCTTGAACGAGCCCTTAGCTTCCGACTCCTTGGGGTTGGGCGATATTTTGGGCTGCTTGCCGGCCATCGCCACAACTCGATCAAGAAGCCGCTTCTCAACTGCGATCACCAAGGACTCGGCTAGCCGACTGCTTTCAGCTGCACAAGCGGACGACTTTCTGTAGTCGCCGGCCACGGGTAATCCCTTGGAACTCGCATCTTAATCTTGAGGTAGGCGTAGTGGGGGACCGCCATGAACTTGGCCAAAGCAGGTCGGCCAAGCAGAGCGTGGTACGGACTTTCAAGGTCCACCACTTCGAACCAAACTGGTTCTCGGCGGAAATGATCTTTATCCCCAAAGAGGACATCTATCAGTATCTTGCAGATCTGTTAGCAGGAAAGGCTAGGTACAATGCCGTGGAACACAACCGCTGCTCAAGCTGTCTTTGCTTGATTCCTAACTTATCCATCGTGTCCTTGTACAGATGTTGATGCTGCTGCCTCCGCTTCATCAAGACTCGCGAGAAGCGAGCGCCCGCCTATCCGTGGCAAGGGTGGCTCCCAAGACCGTGGCGTAGGAGCCTCGGATTCGCATCACCTCTGGGTGATCAGCTCTGCCCAACCGATAGGCTTCTCGGACCAAAGGCATGAACTCGAGTATCCGATGCTACCGCATTCACTTTCTTTGCCGCTGACCGCCGCCGGCGCCGGTCGTCACACCGGTGAACACCACATAAGCTCCATGCTCTTCTCGGTACTGCCTTTGTATCGCCGATCGCCCGATGACGGCTGGGGCGGGCGATGGAGGTGGCGGCCCAGAAAGCGGAGGGAGGCAGGAGGCCGCCTCCTTGGCGATCCCGGTGAGCCAAAGTGACACTTCCGGTGGTGTGGTTTGACCGCTTGCGCCGCTATGGAACTTGCAGGGACCATATAGAGTTCTGCCAGAAGAGAAGGCCGGCAACCAGCTGGACTTGCCGCTTTTCGCCGCTTGGCCGGAGGCTGCCCCTTCCGCTGCCGGTCTTCGATCGTCACAACTCTGCCGGCCGGCCGGAAGCCGGCTGTGGGGCCTTGCGCTTGTGATCGTTCTGTTGCTGTCACCGACTGGTGTCTCCAGCCGGAGTTCTGGGAGCCTGAGGAGCCACTTTGCCAGTCGCACTGACTTCAATCTCCGCCTTCATGGAGGAGTCGGCTATGGCGTACTTGTCGGCTATGATCAGCAGCTCGTCGAGGGTCTCCGGCTCGTCGCAGAGGAGCTTGTGCTTGAGGAGGGTGCCTTCTCTGCACCCGGTGGTGAAGTACTCGATAGCTTGCACCTCGTGCACGCCCTCGCAGGAGTTCTGAAGCTCGGCCCAACGTGTGAGGTAGTCGCGAGTCGACTTGTTGGGGCCTTGCACGCACAAGGAAAGCTGGCGAGGCTTGGGAGGTCGCTTGTACGTGCTTGTGAAGTTGCGGACGAAGGGTTCGATGAAGTCGACCCAGCTGTTGATGCAGCGGGGCTTCAGGCTGTTCAACGATGTCCGGGCCGTGCCCTGGAGCATGAGCGGGACATACTTTACGGCAAGACGCTTGTTGCCGTTTGCTATGTTGACGGCCGTGGAGTAGTCGACCGGCCGCCTTCCGCTTCACGGAGCCGGTATACTTGGGCGATATCGGGGAGCGTGAACCTCCGGGAAAGGGCTCGTCTCGGATGCGAGGTCCAAACAGGCGGACCTAACTTCGCCTTCTTCTTCCAGCGCCAGGATCGGTGGAGTCGGTCGATCCGGTGGCGGGCTGCTTTCTCCGACTCCCTCTCGGCGGCCAAGGCGGTCGTCGAGAGTCGGATGCTCGACGGGTGGCGGGGAGACTCGCCTTTCTTTGCGAGGAGGAGGAGGCATATAGTCGTCCTGCCGTTCTACTGCTCTTGGGCGGCCGTCTTGGTCGCGCTCGATGGAGATGTGAGTCCGACTGTGGCTGACAGCCGGATCCTTGTTTTTTCTTCCGCGGACACCGCCAGTCGGCGTCCGAGACGTCGCGCCTTGATCTCGGCGGGGAGGCAGGTCGTCGTTTTGTCGTTGCGCCGCCACTGTGTGACAACCGGCCTCGTTTTGCACGGCAGCCGCGTTGAGGAGCTGCTGGACTTGCTCCGTCATCAGGCGGCGCTCCTCACCCTCGAAGTTGTCCAGCTCATCCGCCGCTGCCTGGGCGGCGCGGATGTTCTCCGCAGGCGTGGCGTACACAGGGCGATTAGCCCCAAACAGGTTGGCGATGGCCACGCCGCTGTTGACCGCCGCTTAGGCGGTTAGGGCCCGGTCGGGGCCGGCGAGACGCCCACAGCGCGATCCATCTGGCGCTGGTAGGCTTCTGACAAGCGTCTCATGCTTGCCAGCTTCCTCACGCCTTCGACGAGCTGAAGGTGGTGCGCCTCCAGCATCTCGGCGTCTGCGTCTTCTGGAATAGGCACGGTTAGGTCTTGCAGAGCCGCGTCGAGAGGGTCATGAGCTCCTTCACCGGAATGCTCGCCATGACCGATGACGAGCACCTCTGTGACGGTGCTTCCGCCGCTCTCCGCGCGAGGGAGCGGCTCGTCGTAGACCACCTTGGTGGGGAATGCGTCGAGCGACGCGGTGTCTGAGTCGACTAGCATCGGGTCGGTGGAGCCTACGGACTCCAAGTCCGTGGCAGGCTCGCCGACGACGTGGAGTTGTTCAAGGAGGCCCCTGAGGAGGCGCTCGGGGCCGCCCGTGCCTGTGTCGGATGCAGGCTCGTCGGAGAGGCGAACCTCGCCGACAAGTTCGGCGAGGCAGCTGGCCGCTCAGGCGATCTCAGCGCCGTGTAGCGCGTCGGTGCAGACTCCGCCTGGCGTGCCGGGCTGGCTGCGCTCGCCAGGGAGAAAAAGGGTTCCTGTCCAGAGCAGGTCTCCGGACGACGGTGCACCTAGCCCCATGGTGGGCGCCAAATGTCGGGGGTTGGGTGCGACATATGCCAAAGGATGGCTTATCATGGTGGGGGCGAGTAGAACGTCAGCGGTGCTCGAAACGGGATGAGGCGAAGGCATTCACGCCGGCGGATCTTACCCAGCTTCAGGGCTCTCCGTGGAGATAATACCCCTACTACTGCTCTACGGGGTCTCCGCATGATCACAATGGCAAAGTGGGTACAAGGTTGCTCCTTGAGCTGTTCGGGGTGAAGAAGGAGAAGGGCACGGCTAGCTCTTCTCTTCCCTCTATGTGTATCTAAAGCTATTAGGGTCCAACCTCTCGCATGGGTGCACCGGGGGGTTTATATAGGCCTACCCCCCTAGGGGTACAATGGTAATCCGGCTGGGCACGGGTCCCAGCCGTCTGTCTCTCTGGTCACCGTCTTCTCCGCCGACTACTAGGGACCACCGACGGCCCATCATGGGGCCGACAAGCCTTGTCCGCCGCGGGCGGGTCTTGCCAGCTGCGGATTACTGTAGCTGCGCCTCTAATGACGCGGGCTTGGTCATGGGGTCATGGCAACAGTGCCGCCGCCTGACGGGCGATCACTGTCGCCATTCCCTGTCTTGTCTGGTTAATGGCGTGCGGAGCCCATGGGAGGGGCCGGCCGACTCTTGGGGTCCGACTCCCAATGGGTCCATCTTGTGGCGCTCTCGCCGCCTTCTGCACTTCACGACAAAGCGGGTCCCGCCGCCTTGGTCGTCTGCAGACAGCCGTCAGGCTCGTGGGCTCGAGCGCCAGCGTGGCAATAGTGCCGCGCCGGACGGAGATCTCCGCCAGTACGGTGCACTGTGGTCATGCCTGCCCTTCGTGAACGGGGCGGGGATGGGCCACGCGGCGGCCGCACCCCATCCCGTCCGTAGTTGCGTACGCAGGAGGTGGTTGGAGTCGCTGGCCGACTCCCCCTGGTCGGCTTCTCTGGAAGCCGCCAGTTGGGAGTCGGCTTACCTCGAAGCCATCTCTGGGACTCGGCCGTGAGGGGCAGTCGGCGGCTCTGCTGCCGACTCTCAGAAGGCGGCTCTTCGTCTTGGGGTCTTGAGGGGCGCAGCCTGCCCCGATGTCTTGAAAGGTCCGGGGGCTCGGGTTTGCCTACCCGTGGCCCATTACTCCGACATCGTAGAAACTTCATTTTCTTGTTACGATGATTCTCCACTTCACTCTAAAATTCTTTGAACTTTTCAAATTTTTCGGACTTGTGTTTCATCGAGTAGATATACCCATACCTACTCAAATAATCTGTGAAGGTTAGAAAGTAACGATACCCGCCGCGTGCTTAACACTCATCGGATCGCATACATCGGTATGTATTATTTCCAATAATTCATTAGCTCGCCCCGTTGTTCCGGAGAACGGAGTTTTAGTCATCTTGCCCATGAGGCATGGTTCGCAAGTATCAAATGATTCATAATTAAGTGATTCCAAAAGTCCATCCGCATGGATTTTCTGCGCTTTACACCAATATGACATAAATGGAAGTGCCACAAGTATGTTGCACTATCATTATCAATTTTGCATCTTTTGGATTCAATATTATGAATATGTGTATCACTACGATCGAGGTTCAACTAGAATAGACCATTCATCAGGGTGCATGACCATAAAAGATATTACTCATATAAATAGAACAACCATTATTCTTCGATTTAAATGAATAACCATCTCGCAATAAACAAGATCCAGATATAATGTTCATGCTCAACGCTGGCACCAAATAACAATTATTGAGGTCTAAAACTAATCCCGATGTAGATGTAGAGGCATCGTCACCTCGTCCTTAGCCAATCTTTGTTTATTCCGCAGCTCCTGTTTCGAGTTACAAATATGAGCAACCGGACCATTATCAAATAACCAGGCGCTACTATGAGCATTAGCAAGGTACACATCAATAACATGTATATCAAATATACCTTTGTTCACTTTGCCATCCTTCTTATCCGCCAATTATTTGGGCCAGTTCCGCTTCTAGTGACCATTTCCTTTGTTGTAGAAGCATTCAGTTTCAGGCTTGGGTCCAGCTTTGGGTTTCTTCCCGGGAGCGGCAACTTGATTTCCATTCTTCTTGAAGTTCCCTTTCTTTCCTTTGCCCTTTTTCTTGAAACTAGTGGTCTTGTTAACCATCAATGCTTGATGCTCCTTCTTGATTTCTACCTCCGCGGCCTTAAGCATTGCGAAGAGCTCGGGAATCGTTTTCTTCATCCCTTGCATATTATAGTTCATCATGAAGCCTTTGTAGCTTGGTGGCAGTGATTGAAGAACTCTGTCAATAACACTATCAAATGGAAGTTCAACTCCCAGCTGAGTCAAGTGGTTATGATACCCAAACATTTTGAGTATGTGTTCACTGACAGAACTATTCTCCTCCACCTTGCAGCTATAGAAATTGTTGGAGACTTCATATCTCTCAATCCGGGCATTTGCTTGGAAATTAACTTAAACTCTTGGAACATCTCATATGCTCCATGACGTTCAAAATGTCTTTGAAGTCCCGGTTCCAAGCCGTAAATTATGGAACACTGAACTATTGAGTAGTCATCTGATCAAGCCTGCCAGACGTTCATAACATCTGCAGTAGGTCCCACAACAGGTCTGTCACCTAGCGGTGCATCAAGGACATAATTCTTCTGTGCAGCAATGAGGATAATGCGCAAGTTACGGACCCAGTCATTGTAGTTGCTACCATCATCTTCAACTTAGCTTTCTCTAGGAACACATTAAAATTGAGGGGAACGATAGCACGGGCCATTGATCCACAACATAGATATGCAAAACTATTAAGACTAAGTTCATGATAAATTAAGTTCAATTAGTCAAATTACGAATAAACTCCCACTTAAATAAACATCCCTCAAGTTATCACATGAGATGGGGTAGTCATCAATGGTGAACATCTCTATGTTGATCATATTTACTATGTGACTCACGTTCGACCTTTCGGTCTCTAGTGTTCCGAGACCATGTCTGTACATGCTAGGCTCGTCAAGGTTAACCCAAGTATTCTGCATGTGCAAAACTGTCTTACACCCGTTGTATGTGAACGTAGAGTCTATCACGCCCGATCATCACGAAGTACTTCGAAACGATGAATTTTGGCAACGGTGCATACTCGGGGAGAACACCTTTATCTTGAAATTCAGTGAAGGGGTCATCTTATAATGCTACTGTCGTTCTAGGCAAAATAAGATGCATAAAGGATAAACATCACATGCAATCAAAATATGTGACATGATATGGCCATCATCATCTTGTGCTTTTGATCTGCATCTCCAAAGCATCATCATGATCTCCATCGTCACCGGCTTGACACCTAGATCTCCATCGTTGCGTCATGGTCGTCTCGCCAACTATTGCTTCTACAACTATTGCTAACTCATAGCGATAAAGTAAAGCAATTACATGGCATTTGCATTTCATACAATAATTAAGAGACAACCCTAAGGCTCCTACAGGTTGTCGATATTACAAAACATGATCATGTCATACAACAACGTATATCACATCACGTCTTCACCATATCAGATCACAACATACCCGGCAAAAACAAGTTAGCGTCCTCTACTTTGTTGTTGCAAGTTTTACGTGGCTGCTACGGGTTTCTAGCAAGAACCATTCTTAATTACGCAAAAACCACAACGGTGAATTATCAAGTTTGCTGTTTTAACCTTCTTCAAGGACCGGCCGTAGTCAAATTCGATTCAACTAAATTAGGAGAAACAGATACCCGCCATGCACCTTTATGCAAAATAAGTTGCATGTCAATCGGCGGAACCAGTCTCATGTGCGTGGACATGTAAGGTTGGTCCGGGCCACTTCATCCCACAATACTGCCGAATCAAAATAAGACGTTGATGGTAAGCATTATGACTATCACCGCCCATAACTCTTTGGGTTCTACTCATGCATATCATCTACGCATAGACCTGGATCTGATACCACTGTTGGGGAATGTTGCATGCAAAACAAAAAAAAATCTACCCACCACGCAGTATCTATCCATGGAGATGCATAGCAACAAGAGGGGAGAGTGTGTCTACGTACCCTCGTAGACCGTAAGCGGAAGCGTTTAGTAACGTGGTTGATGTAGTCAAACTTCTTTGCGATCCAACCGATCAAGTACCGAACATACGACACCTCCGCGTTCACCACATGTTCAGCTCGGTGACGTCCTCGCCTTCTTGATCCAGCAAGACGGGCGAAGTAGTAGATGAGTTCCGGCAGCACGCCAGCATGGTGACGATGGTGGTGATGCTATCTCCGCAGGGCTTCGCCTAAGCACTCCGAAAATATGACCGAGGGACGAAACTGTAGAGAGGGGCGCCTGATACATCTCAATCGTATCTACTTTTTCAAACTCTTTTGCCCTTGTTTTGGACTCTAATTTGCATGATTTGAATGGAACTAATCCGGACTGACGCTGTTTTCAGCAAAATTGCCATGGTGTTATTTTTGTGCAGAATTAAAAGTTCTCGGAATGACCTGAAACTTCACGGGGAGTATTTTTGGAATAAATAAAAAATACTAGCAAAAGAATCAACAGAGGGAGACCGATCGGCTGTCCACAAGGGTGGAGGGCGTGCCCCTGCCTTGTGGGTCCCCTGGACCTCCACCGACCTCAACTCCAACTCCATATATTCACGTTCGGGGAGAAAAAAATAGGAGAGAAGGATTCATCGCGTTTTATGATACGAAGCCGCTGCCGCCTCCTGTTCCTCATCGAGAAGGAAGATCTGGATTTCGTTCGGGGCTCCGGAGAGGGGAAATCATCACTGTCGTCATCATCAACCATCCTCCATCACCAATTTCATGATGCTCACCGTCGTGCGTGCGTAATTCCATCGTAGGCTTGCTGTACGGTGATGGGTTGGATGAGATTTATCATGTAATCGAGTTGGTCTTGTTATGGTTTGATCCCTAGTATCGATTATGTTCTGAGGTTGATGTTTCTATGACTTTGCTATGCTTAATGCTTGTCACTAGGGCACGAGTGCTATGATTTCAGATCTGAACCTATTAGGTTTTCATGAATATATTTGTGTTATTGATCCTATCCCGCAAGTTATAGTCACCTACTACGTGTTATGATCCGGCAACCCCAGAGTGACAATAGTCGGAACACTTCCTGGTGATGACCGTATTTTGAGGAGTTCATGCATTCACTAAGTGCTAATGCTTTGGTCCGGTTCTCTATTAGAAGGAGGCCTTAATATCCCTTAGGACCCCGCTGCCACGGGAGGGTAGGACAAAAGATGTCGTGCAAGTTCTTTTCCATAAGCACATATGAAGTTATTTGGAATACATGCCTACATTATATTGATGAATTGGAGCTAGTTCTGTGTCACCCTAGGTTATAACTGTTGCACGATGAATGCCATCCAACGTAATTCTCCATCATTGATCCATTGCCTATGAGCTTTTCACATATTGATATTTGCTATGTTACTTTGCCGTTTCCACTATTACAATTGCTACGGAACTGCTACTGTTACTTTTATCACTGTTACCGTTACTTCCATACTACTTTGCTACTAAATAATTTCCTGCAGATATTAAGTCTTTTAGGTCTGGTTGAATTGACAACTCAGCTGCTAATACTTGAGAATATTCTTTGGCCCCCCTTGTGTTGAATCAATAAATTTGGGTTGAATACTCTACCCTCGAAAACTATTGCGATCCCCTATACTTGTGGGTTATCAAGACCTTTTTCTGGCGCCGTTGCCGGGGAGCATATCTCGGTTCTTTGAGTCAGTTGGGATTTATATCTGTTTATCACTATGAGGAATTTGAAAGACAACAAAACCAAGATCTATCCGTCAACTACGAGGGGAGGTAAGGAACTACCACCTAGTTCTGCACTTGATTCACCTTCTGTTTTGAGTAAACTTAAGACACTTACACCTGCTATTGATTCTGATAAGTCACATGTTATTGATGATGCTACTTCTACTATGAATGATGCTTATGATGCTACTACTTTGCTTGATAAAACTGTGCCATTGGGTGAATTACTTGATGAACATCTTGCTAGAGTTAGAACTACTGATTATGCTAATGATGATGATATTCCTGAAACTGATGAAATTATTGAAACTGAAAACTTTGAAACACTTGATAAGACTATCTCTCCTAGATATGAACTTCCTGTTGTACCTGAGGGTTATATTATGGATGAAGAAACTGCTAGAGACTCCTTTGCTTGCAATGATAGAGATGATCTTAAGAAACAGTTAGTTAAGCTGAAAGAAAAATCTTTGAATGCTAGAATGCAATATGATCCTAAGTTTTCTACTTCACCTATCTTTGTTACCGATAAGGATTATGAATTCTCTATCGATCCTGAGTTAATTACTTTGGTTGAATCTGATCATTTCCATGTTTATGAATCGGAAACTGTTGTGGCACATCTTACCAAATTGAATGATATAGCCACCCTATTTGCTCATGAGGAAAAAACTCGCTATTACTATATTCTTAAGTTGTTTCCTTTCTCATTAAAGGGTGATGCTAAGCTATGGTTTAATTCTCTTGCTCTTGGTTGTGTGCGTAGCCCCCAGGATATGATTTACTACTTCTATGCAAAATATTTTCCTGCTCATAAGAAACAAGCTGCCTTACAGGAAATATTTAACTTTGTGCAAATTGAAGAAGAGAGTCTTCCACAAGCTTGGGGGAGGCTTCTCCAGTTGATTAGTGCTTTGCCTGATCAGCCTCTCAAGAAAAATGAAATACTTGATATCTTTTATAACAGACTAACCGATGCTTCTAGGGACCTCCTAGATAGTTGTGTTGGTTGTGTTTTCAAGGAACGAACTGTTAAGCAAGCTGAATTGCTATTGAATAATATATTGAGTAATGATAATGATCGGACACTTCCTGAACCAACTCCTAAGCCAACTCCAAAGAAAAGAGGTATTCTATTTGTTAGTCCTGAAGATATGAAAGAGGCACAGAAAACTATGAAAGAAAAAGGTATTGAAGCTGAAGATGTTAAGAATTTCCCACCTATTGAAGAAATACATGGTCTTGATAACCTGACAAAGGTAGTAGAGGTAAATTCTCTTTATAGATTTTATGAAGGTGATATTCCTCATAATAAGTCTGCTAGTCAATGCTTGGATGAGTTTGATAATTTTATTGTTAAACAAGAAAACTTCAATGCTTATGTTAGTAGACAATTCAAACGTAATGCTTACATGCTTGAATGCTTGGGTGATTAGATGAGTAGAACTGTTAATGATCTTAAACTTATTAGTAAGCATGCTTCCATGGTTAGAACTCAAGTAGAACAAGTACTTAAGGCACAAGATGATTTGCTCAATGAGTTGAATAGTAAGAATAATGATAATGTTGTTAGGGTTTTGACTAGAGGTGGTAAAATGACTCAGGAACCTTTGTATCCTGAAGGCCACCCGAAGAGAATTGAGCAAGATTCTTAGAGAATCTATACTGATGCACCTAGTCCTCCTAATGTTAAAAAGAAAAAGAAAACTGATAGTACTTTGCATGCTTCTAGTGAACCTGTTATAGATACACATGAGAACCAAAATGATATTTCTGTTTCTGATGCTGAGACACAATCTGACGATGAACATGAACCTAGTGATAATGTTAATGATGATGTTCATGTTGATGCTTGTGACACCCCTGATTTAATCGTACACTAATCATGCACGCAGACGTGTACGATCAAGATCAGGGACTCACGGGAAGATATCACAACACAACTCTAAAACATAAATAAGTCATACAAGCATCATAATACAAGCCAGGGGCCTCGAGGGCTCGAATATAAGTGCTCGATCATAGACGAAGTCAGCGGACGCAACAATATCCGAGTACGTACATAAGTTAAATAAGTCTCCTTAAGAAGGCTAGCACAAACCGGGATACAAATCGAAGAGGCGCAGCCTCCCGCTCGATCCTCCTAACTACTCCCCGGTCGCCGCCGCCGGGCTGCACGTAGTAGTAGGCACCTCCAATGTAGTAGGAGTCGTCGTCGACGGTGGCGTCTGGCTCCTGGACTCCAGCATCTGGTTGCAGCAATCGGGTAAAGAAAGGGAGAAAAAGGGGGGAACAAGGGAACCGTGAGTACTCATACAAAGTACTCGCAAGCAAGGAGCTACACTACATATGCATGGGTATATGTGTAAAGGGCCATATCGGTGGACTGAACTGCAGAATGCCAGAATAAGAGGGGGATAGCTAATCCTGCCGAAGACTACGCTTCTACCAGCCTCCGTCTTGCAGCATGTAGAAGAGAGTAGACTGAAGTCCTCCAAGTAGCATCGCATAACATAATCCTACCCGGCGATCCCCTCCTCGATGCCCTATTAGAGAGCGACCACCGGGTTGTATCTGGCACATGAAAGGGTGTGTTTTATTAAGTATCCGGTTCTAGTTGTCATAAGGTCAAGGTACAACTCCAAGTCGTCACATACCAAGATCACGGCTATTCAATAGATTAACTTCCTGCAGGATGCACCACATAACCCAACATTCTTGATCCCATTTGGCCGGACACACTTTCCTAGGTCATGCCCGGCCGCGGAAGATCAACACGTCGCAGCCCCACCTAGGCACAACAGAGAGGTCAGCACGCCGGTCTAAACCTAAGCGCACTTAGCACACTTGCACGTTGCGAACGCGGCCGGAAGCAGAACTAGCCCCCTTAATACAAGAGCAGGCTTACGTTCCAATCCGCGCCGCCACTCGGCCGCCGACGTCACGAAGGCTTCGGCCGATACCACGACGCCGAGTGCCCATAACTTTCCCACGAGTTGGTTAGTGCGTATAGGCCAAGAGCTGCACTCGTGATCAAATACCAAGATCTCGTTAAAGCGTGTTAAGTATCCGTGAACGCCGACCAGGCTAGGCCCACCTCTCTCCTAGGTGGTCTCAACCTGCCCTGCCGCCTCCGCCACAAAGTAATAGTCGGGGCCGTCAGAACCCAAGCCCACCTCTACCGGGATGGAACCACCTGCCCTTAAGCCCCATCTCCTAACAAAGATCACGTAATCTAACCGTAAATTATATAGTATATGCTCGTGATCACCACCAAGTGATCACGGCCCAAGAGTATAGCATGGCAGACGGACAAGAGTGTAGGGCCACCGATGGAACACTAGCATCCTATACTAAGCAAGAGGATAGCGTGTAAAGGTAACAACAGTAGTAGCAAGGACAGGCTATGCAGCAGTATAGGATTAACTAAAAGCAGTAACATGCTACACTACTCTAATGCAACCAGTATAGAGAAGAATAGGCGATATCTAGTGATCAAGGGGGGGGGCTTGCCTGATTTCTCCGGCAAGAAGGAGGGGTCGTCAACTCCGTAGTCGAACGGGGAGGCAGCAGCGTCGGTCTCGTAGTCTACCGGAGAGAAGATGGGGAAGAAACAATGAATACAATGCAAAAAGATGCATAACGATGCATGACAAAGCGATGTGTGATGTTAGGCGTGCCCTAACGCGGTATGAGGTGATACCGGTGAAGGGGGGAAACATCCGGGAAAGTATCCCCGGAGTTTCGCGTTTTCGGACAGATGAATCGGAGGGGAAAAGTTGCGAGTTTCCTATGCTAGGGATGGGTGGCGGACGAACAGGCTGCATATCCGGAATCGCTTTAAATTGCTCGAGCAACTTTCATGTACAAAGTTTTTCCATCCGAGCTACGGTTTATTTTATATTAATTTTAAAAGATTTCATCATTTTTAGAATTTATTTAATTATTTACCACTAACATTATCGAGAATAGTGTATGCTGACGTCATCATGACATCAGCAGTCAACAGTATGCTGATCGGGTCAAACTGACGTGAGGGTCCCGCCTGTCATTGACTGATTAATTAACTAACAGTTAATTAGGTTAATTAGTGATTAGATTAATCTGATTATGATTAATTAACTTAATTAATTTAGTTAATTAATTAGTTAATTAATTGATTAATTAAATTTATTATTATTATTATTATTATTTTTAATCTCTCTTTTTTTATATAAACGTTCCACGGCGGGCCCCATGTGCCATAGGCACAGGGGCCATAGCGGCAAAGGGTGGCGGTTACGGGCGTGTGCGGGGCGTGCGCCCGCGTGTCGGCCCGAGGCCACCAGGGGAGGCGCCGACCGCAGCGGTGGCCGGAGCAGCGCCATGAGGGGAGGTTGGCCAGTGGCAGCCGGGCCGGGAGTGGTATGGGCGGGCGATGGTCCTGGGCGGCGGCGGAGCCGCCGAGTCGTGCTAGGGTGGCGGCACGCTAGCAGGTGGCGGGGAGCAGAGGCGAGAGGCGGGGCGATTATGGCACGAAGGGGAGCCGGGTACACGACGATGAGGCAAGCCGGGTTGGTCAGGCCGCTGGCACAAGGCTGTTCGCGACGACCGCACGCAGGGGCAACGACGGGCATGGCAAGGCGTTGTCAGGGGAGAGGCAAGGTGCGGGGGTCGCGGTAGGGCGTGCACGGTGAGCGCGGTGAGCACGTCCGTGGCCGAGGTGAACGGCAGAGTGGAGATGAAGGCCAGGGCCTCACCGCGGGGCGTAGGGACCAAGGCAGCGGGTGTCGAGGAGGATTCCGGGGACGACGTGCGACGGGGAAGCAGTCCGATGGGGAGGTCCGTTCCGACGAGGCGGCTCCGACGAGGTCCGGGTGACGGTGGTGGCATTGATGAAGGGGGCGTCAGGCTCATTGCCCCATCCCGATCCAGATCGGGTCGGGGAAGAGGAGAGAGGGGGGAGGCCAGCCGGAGAGGGCGGCGGGGAGGAGGCATGGCGACGAGCGTCGGCAACAGCGTCAGGCGCGCGAGGGTCTTGGGCGGCGGGCGGCGGGTCGATCCCCACATCCAATCGGGGGACAGAGGAGGGGAGAGGTGGATCGAGGGAGTGCGGGGGAGTGGGGCGACCGTGGGTTTGGGTTTTCCTGTGGGGTTATGGGAAGCATGGTGGGCGTGGCTGGGCGGCCTAGTTGGTTCGATGGCCGGTGGGCATGCCCAGCAAGGGGGCGGGTTCCTTTATTTTGCTTTGTTTTTACTTTTTATTTATTCTACCTTTTCTATTTTATTTCATTTTAAATCATTTAGGAATTGTATAAAAATGTGTTTGCTTTATTATAATTACCCTTGTAATATTCGCACCCAATTTAACATTTTTGTTTCAACTTTTGAAAACTTTTATTGTTGACACTAATTTAAATTTGAATCTTGAAACGGTTTCGAATCAACCCAAGATTAGTAACAGTAACCGTGGTGACATGGCATCATTAACAGAGGTTTACTGTAGCTTAATTATCTGGGCGTCACAATTCACCTCCACTACAAGAAATCTCGTCCCGAGATTTAAGAGGGGATGTAAGGGGGAAGGGATTTGGTTACGAAATTCTAACGATTCTTCTCGGTCATACTTGCTCTTCTCGAAGAGGTCGATCCATTACATTGATGTCTTCACCCCTCGCTGTGTCATCATGATGAAGTTTGTCGCCCTTTCTTCAGATCTCCATCGCATTTCATTTAAAAGGTGAGAAGGGAAAACCCTATAAGGACGAATTCTAACAAGATCGAGCATTAGATGGTTAACTCAGGGGAAGAAGCATATGTCTCTCTCGAATTGAAACTTAAGAAGATGTCGAGAGCAAGTAAGAAGGTACCATGAGAAATTTCAAACGGATAGGCAAGCATTTGATGCCTAATCAAAAGGTGAAAGGGGTTCAGAGCAACGCGAATAAGTATTGCGTCTGATACCCGAATAGATCACTTGGCAGGTGACCCATGAGTTACATAAGAAGTCAAGAGCGAGGAATAACTTTGGAAACCGGGGGTGTACAGGAGAGTCAGGTTTCGATCCTGTGGAACTGTGGGTTATGGGCCCACCATGTGGTTAAAAGTAGGAAAAGCGTTGATATCTTGCACAGTCATGATAACAGGACATGTCAGAGGGTAGCCTATCAATTATATTGGCAACAATGTCGATACCAAGGGCAAGGGACGAAGAGAACCATTTTCCTGCTCGTTGAACGAGGCGGACCATTAGGCAAAGTTCTCGTCCATCGGTGGCTACCAGAATGTCATCAACAATAGTAACAGGGTCTCACTGACAGAGTTGTACATCGAGGTGTTTGTATATGTTGGGAATTATTTCTGCTTAGATCATATAATTCCCAAGAAAGGTCAAACAAAACCACGGAAAGGAAAATGTGATTTACAGATTAAACAGAACAATGGAAAGGAAAATGTTTTTACACACATATTTCAGGGGTATATCCTTCCCAAGGACAAGCAGAGCACGATATCCATGACAGGATATAATGTAGAAAACTCTTAAGGTAAGGGGAGAGAAACTTCATGACATTACCCATAAAGCGGTGTTTGGATAATTGAGCAAGAAACATTTAGCATTGGGCTTCAAATGTTCTTGTTGAAAATCGGAGTACCACAGACATGCTTCGAGATAGCATTGACATGGTCTTCAAGCAAAGGTCGGACTTGGATACAAGAAGGATTCAAAAGGAACAACATATAGAATAAGTATTTCAATTTCCTCATGGAAGAATGGATAACCTTGCTAAAAAGGAAACTATAACAGTAGGTCCTTCGGCCAGGTGTGCTGGGCATGACATCACCTTACCGGGTCATAAAAGACCAGTGTTATAACTCTTGGAAAAATGTTCCAACCATCATATCTGACCGAGATTCAGATCTGATTGGTATTAGGATAACTCAGACTCAGAATACCTGAGAAAAAAAGATGCAACACAAATTGACGAGATGACCATGTAAGATTCTCGGGAAATGAACTATAGGAAGAAGTTCCGAAACAAGAGCTCATCATTAAATCAAGGAGAGGATGAGGGGGTAGCTGATGGAATCAGCGAAAATCCTCGAGATTTCCAAAAAGGTGGATTTCCACAGTTATGTGAACAAGGAGATAACATTTGTCGGATCAAATGATAAAATGGTGTATGCTCGAGGAGAACATACACAGTTAAACATTGGATGAGAGGTGCACCTGGAATATGGGCTGGGTTGCACGACCAATGTAGGAATGATGATTCAATAATCAATAGTCTAAGAATGAACGACCGACCATTAACTTCAAAGCAATAGGGTTGCTAGAAGGGCGGAATCCAAACAGCACCACTCACTTGTTGGTACCCCGGTTGGAATCAACACGAGGACCCAAGAAGAATGGTGATGGTGAAAAGTTTCACCATACCAAGAATTCTTAAGAGGTGGTGAAATTCTACCACATTCTTGACATAAAAAGTGGTAATATTTCAAGGTAAATAAGAACAATGCTAGGCAGCAAGGAACTCAAGGTACAACACAAAACACGAACAAGTTTGTGTTGGAGGGAAGGCAATAAAGTGGCCGATGATAATACAAACCATCGAGGGGCAAGGATGGTATTTCCCATCAAGAATTCAACATATATTTTGGAAGAGTTAAGAATGTTGATGATCACGACACCTTTGTCGAAGGATTCCATGAGGCTGCCATTGAATAACGATGACATCAAGCAAAAGGAATGGTGAAGCAAAAGACCACTGGAACCACGGATATGACACAACCCCGGAATCAAGTATTCTTGTTCAAGACAATAATATATGACAAGGAAGATCGACGTAAGCTTAGCTCAGCGTAAAAAATTGTGTTCCGGGAAGAAGGACCAGGTAGCTCAGTTAAGATTTAGCACGATAATGATATAGCCGATCAGGCTAGGAATGACATGATCGGGTACAAAATCGTAAGTAAAGAATATTATTAAGAGTTGTTGACCCGTAATGCGGACTCGGTTCAGTTATCGGTGTCTTCGAGTGTTTAATAACTCAGAGCCCGTGAAAAAAAATTGGAATCAGTGAGGATGTAGTACTTGATAAAGAACTCATAAGAGGTTATGCAGTTCTGTGATAATCTCGAGATACCAGGGGGTAATACTCGATTTACGCATCAAAATAGAGGTTGGATTTGGTATTGCTCACAGTAAGACAAGTGCTTAAACTCGCACGAGAAATGGTATTTAAAGGAGAACATGGTCGGAACCACGATTGCAAAAGGCCAGATCCCAGATATAAGATGAACTTATACCAAAGGAATAATTAATTTAAGATAAGCTTTAATGATAAGATCTACACCGTGTCCATGGGCATGAACACAAAGTTCAAGGTCGACTCCCACTTCTCCAATGCATAACCTTTCATTCACTGCTCTAGATAGAAATGATTTCAGTGTCAAAACCTACCTCGTGAATTACTAGAGGAGTATGACCCGTCAAAGCTTTCGGGTTCACACAGATCAAGGAAGGCATAGGTTCAACCCATCAGGGTATCGTGGAAATATATACCACAAGCTTCAATAGTAAATACCTCCAGCTTGTAAGCTGAGCATGGTTGAAAAAGCAGATGATACAATTTACCAAAGGCATTATGTATCTGAGGGAAGGCTCACAAGGTTATTGAATATGAAGGACGCTGTTGGATAAAATCCAACAAAGGATCTGCCGGTCCATAATGGAGCTGATGTGAGTATCGGTACTCAATCGTGAGGAACAAATAATGCAAGGGCGCCGATTATAGAACATCTGAATAATTCGATGCTTAGATAACAAAGGAATTATGATTTCGGAAACAAAGGATCGTAAGCGCATCGCTTGATTAAAAATGAATAAGTTGAATAGACTTGGGGGTACAATCAACGACAACTTGATTGGTCGAGGACCAGCTCGTGTTTAAAATGACGTCTGAGCTGGAAGGATGAATTCTAGGATCTGATTGAGGATTGCGAGCATTCGCAACAAATCAAATCAACGGACTCAAAATGATAATGACAAGGGATGCCATTAAGATTACGAGACTTATGGGATTAACCATAATGCAAGCAAGCAAGAATTTCAAGAGCAATAGTCTGCTCAGGATTTTCGGAAGATCGGGTAATAGTTGAATGTATTTTTGTGAAACACATGAACAACTTTGGACGAACGGATACTCGGCAAGCGCGAGTAATTATCCGTAGGGGTATTCATCCAGCAAGGAACTGCAGGGCAGTAAGCATAAAGAATTCTCGGAATATCGAAGAGTATTTCAGGACATCTTGTAATAACAAGAGCAACTTGGGATGACAATATGAACGATAGGTGTAAGTAGATATCCAGAGGGATTTATCGATGGAAGTGAATTGCAAAAGCGATGACACATAGTCTCGAGAGCACATCGTAGAGTATCTTCGAATCTTCCGTGCAAAGAAAGTGTCATTGGTAACAAGGGGCTCTCCGGGAGAAAGTACTTGCGAGAACCTAAAGTTAGTTTTGCTTTTAGAATAAATCATTTAACCCGAATAGAAGAGAGCTCAGAGTCCCAGAGTAAAGATCGAGGAGTAAAAGATCCTAATACGACCCAATGGCGACGTGGGCCCGTAAGAAGCACAGCCAAGTTAGTAAAAACTTTTTCAATGACTAGACTCAACTTCGGCCAAGGAGTTGGAAGGGGGATTCCTACATGCAGTCGGCTCTGATACCAACTTGTGACGCCCCCGATTTAATCATACACTAATCATGCACGCAGACGTGTACGATCAAGATCAGGGACTCACGGGAAGATATCACAACACAACTCTAAAACATAAATAAGTCATACAAGCATCATAATACAAGCCAGGGGCCTCGAGGGCTCGAATATAAGTGCTCGATCATAGACGAGTAAGCGGAAGAAACAATATCTGACTACACACATAAGTTAAACAAGTCTGCCTTAAGAAGGCCAGCACAAACTGGGATACAGATCGAAAGAGGCGCAGGCCTCTTGCCTGGGATCCTCCTAACTACTCCCGGTCGCCGCTGCCGGGCTGCACGTAGTAGTAGGCACCTCCAGTGTAGTAGGAGTCGTCGTCGACGGTGGCGTCTAGCTCCTGGACTCCAGCATCTGGTTGCAGCAATCGGGTAAAGAAAGGGAGAAAAAGGGGGGAACAAGGCAACCGTGAGTACTCATCCAAATTACTCGCAAGCAAGGAGCTACACTACATATGCATGGGTATATGTGTAAAGGGCCATATCGGTGGACTGAACTATAGAATGCCTGAATAAGAGGGGGATAGCTAATCCTGCCGAAGACTACGCTTCCGCCAAACCTCCGCCTTGCAAAAGATGTAGAAGAGAGTAGATCAAGTCCTCCAAGTAGCATCGCATAGCATAATCCTACCCGGCGATCCCCTCCTCGATGCCCTGTTAGAGAGTGACCACCGGGTTGTATCTGGCACTTGGAAGGGTGTGTTTTATTAAGTATCCGGTTCTAGCTGTCATAAGGTCAAGGTACAACTCCAAGTCGTCCTGTTACCGAAGATCATGGCTATTCGAATAGATTAACTTCCCTGCAGGGGTGCACCACATAACCCAACACGCTTGATCCCATTTGGACGGATACACTTTCCCGGTCATGCCCGCCGCAGAAGATCAACACGCCGCAGCCCCACTTAGGCACAACAGAGGTCAAGACGCCGGTTCTAAACCTAAGCGCCACAGGGTCCGGGCCCATCGCCTTAGCACACCAAGACGCCAGAACGCGCCGGAAGTAGAACTAGCCCCTTAATACAAGAGCGTGCTTACGCTCCAATCCGCGCACGCCGCCAGCCGATGTCACGAAGGCTTCGCCGATACCACGACGCCGAAAGTGCCCATAACTTTCCCACATAGTTGGTTAGTGCGTATAGGCCAAGAGCGACTCGGATCAAATACCAAGATCTCGTTAAGCGTGTTAAGTATCCGCGAACGCCGACCAGGCCAGCCCACCTCTCTCCTAGGTGGTCTCAACCTGCCCTTTCGCTTCTGCCACAAAGTAACGGGGGCCGTCGGGAACCCAGGCCCACCTCTACCGGGATGGAGCCACCTGTCCTTTCATCCCCCATCTCCGAACAGTATCACAGGTAATGTAACCGTGTAAAGTATATAGTATATGCCCGTGATCACCTCCCGAAGTGATCACGGCCCAGTAGTATAGCATGGCAAACGGACAAGAGTGTAGGGCCATTGATGGAACACTAGCATCCTATACTAAGCAGTAGGATAGCAGGTAAAGGTAACAAATAAAGAGTAGCAAGGACAAAGCTATGCAGCAAGTATAGGATTAATCGAAAGCAGAATATGCTACACTACTCTAATGCAAGCAAGATAGAGAAGAATAGGCGATATATCCGTGATCAAGGGGGGGGGCTTGCCTGATTGCTCGCAAGGAGGGGTCGCCAACTCCGTAGTCGAACGGGCGGCAACAAAGGTCGGTCTCGTAGTCTACCGGAGAGAAGAGGGGGAAGAAACAATGAATACAATGCAAACAGATGCATAACGATGCATGACAAAGCAATGTGTGATGTTAGGCGTGCCCTAACGCGGTATGAGGTGATACCGGTGAAGGGGGGAAACATCCGGGAAAGTATCCCCGGAGTTTCGCGTTTTCGGACAGATGAATCGGAGGGGAAAAGTTGCGAGTTTGCTATGCTAGGGATATGTGGCGGACAAACAGGCTGCGTATCCGGAATCGTTTCGTCGTTCTGAGCAACTTTCATGTACAAAGTTTTTCCATCCGAACTACGGTTTACTTTATATTAATTTTAAAAGATTTAATCATTTTTAGAATTTATTTAATTATTTACCCCTAACATTATCCAGAATAGTGTATGCTGCCGTCATCATGACATCAGCAGTCAACAGGGCGTTGACTAGGTCAAACTGACGTGAGGGTCCCGCCTGTCATTGACTGATTAATTAACTAACAGTTAAATAGGTTAATTAGTGATTAGATTAATCTGATTATGATTAATTAACTTAATTAATTTAGTTAATTAATTAGTTAATTAATTGATTAATTAAATTTATTATTATTATTATTATTTTTAAACTCTTTTTTCTATATAAACGTTTCAGGGCGGGCCCCACGTGCCATAGGCACAGGGGCCATAGCGGGCAGGCGGGTGGCGGTTACGAGCGTGTGCGGGGCGTGCGCCCTCGTGTCGGCCCGAGGCCACCAGGATAGGCGTCGACCGCAGCGGTGGCCGGAGCAGCGCCGCGAGGAGGAGGCCGTTGGCCAGGGCAGCCGGGGCTGGGAGTGGCACGGGGCGGAGCGATGGTCTGGGGCGGCGGCCGGAGGAGCCGCGAGTCGTGGTTAGGGTGGCGGCACGCTAGCAGGTGGCGGGAGCAGAGGCGTAGAGGCGGGGCGATTATGGCACGGCGGGGAGCTGCACACGACGATGAGGCAAGCCGGTTGGTTGTGGCCGTGGCACGCTGCTGGATTCGCGACGACCGCACACTGGGGCAATGACGGGCATGGCGAGGCGCTGTCAGGGGAGAGGCAAGGTGCGGGGGTCGCGGTAGGGCGTGCACGGTGAGCGCGGCGAGCACGTCCGTGGCCGAGGTGAACGGCAGAGGGGAGATGAAGGCCAGGGCTTCACCGCGGGGCGTAGGGATTAAGGCAGCGGGCGTCGAGGAGGATGCCGGGGACGACGTGTGACGGGGAAGCAGTCCGGTGGGGAGGTCCATTCCGACGAGGCGGCGCCGACGAGGTCCGGGCGACGGTGGTGGCGTTGATGAAGGGGGCGTCGGGCTTGTTGCCCCTTCCCGATCCAGATCGGGTCGGGGAAGAGGAGCGAGGGGGGGAGGCCAGCCGGAGAGGGCGGCGGGGCGGAGGCCTGGCGACGAGCGTCGACGACGGCGTCAGGCGCGCGAGGTTCTTGGGCGGCAGGCGGCGGGTCGTTCCCCAGATCCAATCGGGGGACAGAGGAGGGAAGAGGTGGATCGAGGGAGTGGGGGGGGGAGTGGGGCGACCGGTGGGTTAGGGTTTTCCTAGGGGGGGTTATGGGAAGCATGGTGGGGCGCGGCTGGGCCGGCCAAGTTGGCCCGATGGCGAGCTGGGCCGCGGCCCAGCAAGGGGGGGTTCCTTTCTTTTGCTTTGTTTTTACTTTTTATTTATTCTACCTTTTTTTGTTTTATTTCATTTTAAATCATTTAGGCATTTTATAAAAATGTGTTTGCTTTATTATAATTACCCTTGTAATATTCGGCACCCACCGGACATTTTTGTTTCAACTTTTGAAAACTTTTATTGTTGACACTAATTTAAATTTGAATTTTGAAACGGTTTCGAATCAACCCGAGATTAGTAACAGTAACCGTGGTGACGTGGCATCATTAACAGAGGTTTACTGTAGCTTAATTATCCGGGCGTCACAATGCTCAACCTAGTAATGATAATGATGTGGAGGTATGATACGTCTCCAACGTATCTATAATTTTTGATTGCTCCATGCTATATTATCTTCTGTTTTGGACATTATTGGGCTTTATTATTCACTTTTATATTATTTTTGGGACTAACCTATTAACCGGTGGCCCAGCCCAGAATTGCTGTTTTTTGCCTATTTCAGAGTTTCGCAGAAAAAGAATATCAAACGGAGTCCAAACGAAATGAAACCTTCAGGAACGTGGTTTTTGGAACGAACCTGATCCAGAGGACTTGGACCCTACGTCAAGAAATCAAGCAGGAAGCCACGAGGTAGGGGCGTGCCTACCCCCCTGGGCGCACCCTCCACCCTCGTGGGCCCCATGTTGCTCCACCGATGTACTCCTTCCTCCTATATATACCTACGTACCCCCAAACGATCAGATACGGAGCCAAAAACCTAATTCCACCGCCGCAACCTTCTCAGACTCCACGAGATCCCATCCTCGGGCCTGTTCGAGTTCACGGAAGGGGCATCAATCACGGAGGGCTTCTACATCAACACCATAGCCTCTCCGATGAAGTGTGAGTAGTTTACCTCGGACCTTCGGGTCCATAGTTATTAGCTAGATGACTTCTTCTCTCTTTTTGGATCTCAATACAATGTTCTCCCCCTCTCTCGTGGAGATCTATTCGATGTAATCTTCTTTTGCGGTGTGTTTGTTGAGACTGATGAATTATGGGTTTATGATCAAGATTATCTATGAACAATATTTGAATCTTCTGAATGATTTTATGTATGATTGGTTATCTTTGCAAGTCTCTTCGAATTATCAGTTTGGTTTGGCCTACTAGATTGATCTTTCTTGCAATGGGAGAAGTGCTTAGCTTTGGGTTCAATCTTGCGGTGTCCTTTCCCAGTGACAGTAGGGGCAGCAAGGCACATATTGTATTGTTGCCATCGAGGATAACAAGATGTTTTTTTATCATATTGCATGAATTTATCCCTCTACATCATGTCATCTTGCTTAAAGCGTTACTCTGTTCTTATGAACTTAATACTCTAGATGCATGCTGGATATCGGTCGATGTGTGGAGTAATAGTAGTAGATGCAGGCAGGAGTCAGTCTACTTGTCTCGGACGTGATGCCTATATACATGATCATACTTAGATATTCTCATAACTATGCTCAATTCTGTCAATTGCTCAACAGTAATTTGTCCACCCACCGTAAAATACGTATGCTCTTGAGAGAAGCCACTAGTGAACCCTATGGCCCCCGGGTCTATCTTCCATCATATTAATCTTCCAACACTTAGTTATTTTTATTGCCTTTTATTTTACTTTGCATCTTTATCATAAAAGTACCAAAAATATTATCTTATCATATTTATCAGATCTCACTCTCGTAAGTGACCGTGTAGGGATTGACAACCCCTTACCGCGTTGGTTGCGAGGATTTATTTGTTTGTGTAGGTGCGAGGGACTCGCGGGTAGCCTCCTACTGGATTGATACCTTGGTTCTCAAAAAATCAAGGAAATACTTACGCTACTTTCCTGCATCACCCTTTCCTCTTCAAGGGAAAACCAACGCAGTGCTCAAGAGGTAGCAAGGTAGACCCTGCTGTTGATCTTGATAACCCACAATCAAATAATCAACGTTATGATAAGAGAGACTTTGTTGCTAGGAAACATGGTAAAGAAAGAGAACCATGGTTCAGAAACCCATGCCCTTTCCTCCGAAACCATCCAAGAAAGAGGATGATGAGGATTTTGAACGCTTTTGTGAAATGATTAGACCTATCCTTTTGCGTATGCATTTGACTGATATGCTGAACAAGTCTCCTTACGCTAGGTATATGAAAGATATTGTTACAAATAAAAGAATGATACCGGAGGCTGAAATTTCCACCATGCTTGCTAATTATACTTTTAAGGGTGGAATACCTAAGAAACTAGGAGACCCAGGAATACCAACTATACCATGCTCCATTAAAAGAAACTATGTTAAAAATGCGCTAGTGTTATGCCTTTCTCTTTATATCGTAGACTTGAATTGAATAAGTTGACACCTACTGAAATTTGTTTGCAGATGGCTGATAAATCAACTGCTATACCCATCAGTATTAGTGAGTATGTGCCTGTTGTGGTTGCAAACGTTATTATCTTAACAGACTTTGTTATTCTTGATATTCCCGAGGACAACAGTATGTCGATCACCCTTGGTAGACCCTTTTTGAATACTGCAGGGGCTGTTATTGATTGCAACAAAGGAAATGTCACTTTTCATGTTAATGGTAATGAGCATACGATACACTTTGCGGAGAAACAACCTCAAGTCCATAGTATCAATTCTGTTGGAAAATTTTCAACTATTACTATTGGAGGTTTTGAATTCCCACTTCCTACTGTCAAAAAGAAATATGGTATTCTTATTGATGGGGACATGCATATCCTCAAGTAGGTAACCTAGTGTTATTCAAAAATTCTCCGGTTTCATGTTATTCGAAAGAAGTTTGTTAATAAGACTTGATCAACCTTGTTAATGGATTCCTTTTGATGAGCATGAGATGGCTGAATTTAGAATGCACAATTTTCTGTACCTACTTTTCACTTTCTGTTATTTAGAATAAATAAAGCAAGAATAGTATTTCCTGTCTATTTTCTGAACTTCCAAGCAATAAAAAAATGTCCCGAAAATAAAAGTTCTCCAAATGCCCTGAAAATTTAGTATGATTTTTATAGAATATTTTAGAATTTCTGGCACTGAACATGCACTAGGGGGCGTCACCAGTGGGCCACAAGGGTGGAGGGCGCGCCCCCTGCCTTGTGGGTCCCTCGTAGGCCCCCCTCACTTATTCCAGCACACATCCACTTCGTCTTCCTCCAGAAAAAATCATCCCGTAGCTCAAACCCGTGTTCTTGCTCATCTTGCTGCCATTTTCGATCTCCTTGTGCAAAGCTCCATTTGCGAAACTGTTTTGGGGGATTGTTCTCCGGTATGTGACTCCTCCAATGGTCCAATTAGTATTTTTTCTAGTGCTTTATATATTGCAATTTTTTTGCTGGTGTGGTGACCTTGTTCTTGAGCTTGCATGTCAAATTTATATGGCCAAAAGTAGTCTTGATGCATGATATAGCCTCTAGACACTTGTAGGAGTAGTTCTATCAGTTTTGTTGAGTTCGCACTGCTGCAGGTTGCTGCTAACGTGACACTACAATCAGAGACCCTTTGACAAAACTGGGTGCGATGCCATAATCGCAAACGGTGGTGTAAAATAACCGTCAAAAAAGGTTCAAAACATTTGCGATGGAGGATGCATCAAACACGGTTCTGATTTTACTTGCGTGTGCGATGCATGGCATACGGTTCAGCTCAATTAACTGTTTGCGATGAGGAGGAAAAAAAGAAACGGGCAGCCAGATGAAGGTGTGTGCGATACACAGCATACGGTTCACTCGGATGAGGTGTTTGTGATTAGGCAACACAAAAGAAACGGGCAGCCAGATCAAGGTGTGTGCGATATACGGCAGGCGGTTCACTCGGATGAACTGTCTGCGTTGAGACAAGAGAACGAAAAAGGTTGAATATAACCAGATGTGTGTGATACGCGGCAAATAGGTCTGTAATAAAAAATGTTTGCAAAGACCGATAATAACACAGACAATTGCTTCTAATAGGACGTATGTGATATGCTCTGTCTACACAACATCTATTGGCCATTGGGGGACGGGCGGTCATCTGTATATGCCATAAGGATGCGAAGAGGCATCCTATCAGCAAGGACTAGCTGTTCCACCAGTAGATCATGTAAGAAAACTCTCAAGTTAAGTGTGCTCAGGCTGGAGCAGCCATCAGATGGGTGACTGGATGGGAAGTTGTGGTGACGTTAAATTAACTGATATGATGGGTCGTATTTGTCAAATTAAATGACTGATACGACCCATCCCATGAGTTAATTTAACCTTGAGGTCCTTGTTTTTTAACACATGTTAAAGAAGGTCTACCGCATTACTTTTGGACAATGGGCGATACGTGGCATATAGTTGATCCATCCGACCTGTTTGTGATGGAACAAGCCGTGTGTGTTGTGGGAAAACGCTTGCTAGTATTGAACCGTTTGGGATTGATGAATTCATCACCGACAGGTTCCCTAGTGTGGTCCGTGTTCATCTGATCATCATCTACTTCTTGTGCTAACTCGATGTTCCTTCTATGCTAAGTTTCCATTAATTGATGGCGTTTTATGAACATGCCACCGTTTCCCGCCATTTCCTCACCTGTTTCCCGCCACCCGGCGATATTGCGCATAGGCGGCGCACGGCGGACGGAGGCCACAAGCGTAGCCTGTAGCACATCCACCTTTTCTAAGCATGCCAACCCACCAAAGCACCGCCTCTACCATCAACCTCGTCGACGAGGAAAACGAGCAGGCGCCACGGCCCATCGAGGCCGAGGCGCTCCCCCGCGACGCGATGGACGATGCCATGATGTGCGTCATCGCCAGGATTGAGCAGACCTTTGGCACATGGCGCTTGAGTGCCGCGGATCAAGATAGGCATGTCACCACGGACAGGCTGCAGCTAGCCGTACAACATGATTAATAGCGCGCCGCAGAGCAAGCTAGGCGCGTCCGCGACAATAGGCTGCGGCTCGCCACACGGAGAGACCGTTGGAGCTCCGTAGAGCGAGAGGCGTGGCGCACCGCACAGCAAGAGCGGATCCATCGGTGCTTGCCTGCTGTCGTCACGGCGTTGCAGCTGGGTACACATCCTGACAGTACCCCCATTCCTCGCCAGGAGTGGGCAGAGGCCCTCAACGTCGTGCTTGCACCAGAGGCTGGCCGCGCCGTACTTGCACCGGACGCCCACCGCACCGTTCGCCTTGTCCGCGGCCCACTGGAAGCCATCGCGCTGGTCCATAGGCTCGACCGCCTCCTTGGCCCAGGTGTCCACCTGGGCGCAGTAGAGGAACATGGCCATCGCATCCTCGAGCTGGTAATCCCCGATGAAATAGCCAACTTGGAGCTCGACATCGCGCTCCAGATGTACTGCGAGCGTGTCGACCGCTTGGACGAATGCCTGCACGAGTTCAGGCAGAGCCAAGAGCTACCTTAGGCAAGGGCTGCTGGTCATGGTCTCATGGACGCGTTTTAATTTGAAAAGTCGTTCGCCGTGGATAGCTATGTATTCACAGCAATCATAGTATTGCTCTGTTTATTGCTCTGTTTCGATGTGTGTACTCTATTTTCCATTTTTATATGTTATGTTTAAATGTGTGTATATACGCTTTCCATTCTGTATATGTGGATGATAACAGCTAGATTCAAATCAGTATACAAAAACAGATAGAAAATGGAATTCAAAATATATATATTAATTGTTCATTAGTTCATCACGGAATATATATATATATATATATATATATATATATATATATAATATCATCACATATACGTGATGATACTTAACTACAAGGTACAATGCATAAAATTGAAAACGAAAAATACTAAAACTAATAATCCCTCCTAGGGCCATTATTCCGGCAGCCCCTCGCCAGCAGCTCCCTGGTGCGCGGTGTCTTCCCAGTGCGGAGGCAGTACTCCGCATCCTCCGCCTCGTAGCGTTTGACGTACTGATCTTCCTCTTGCTGGAGGACGCGCGCGGCCAATCATGCCATTTCATCGGGCGTCCACTGGAGCTCCTCATTGGTGGCACGCTGGAGCTATCGGCCCACCTCCACGCAGCGACGAGGCGCCCAGCGCCTATGACCTTCCTCGTGAAGTACCCGTCTTCGTACACCTCCTCGGCATGACGACACATTCGCCCCCAAAGATCCTTTTTTCGGGCGGCATCACGGGCTTCACAGGCCGCCGGGTACCTGGCTTCCTCCTCCACCATCTCCTTCTTGAACGCCACTTTCCTGGCTTTCTCAGCCGGCGGCAGCGACTTCCACAAACAAAGATTGTACTTGCCCCAAAACAGATCCAAAGTTGGGGGAGGGGTCCGGCGCAACCTCGTCAGGCGGCGCGTAGGGGTCCTCGTTGCTGCTAATCAAGTGAGCGTCCTCGGGGGGCGGCAACTCCTCATCGGCGCGTGGGCAGACCGGCGGTGCCATGGCAGAGATTTGAGAGAGAGAGAGGGCGAGCGAGGGGAGGATGTAGATGAGAATGCAGGCGGGATGACGTGAGCAAGGTAGTATTTATTGGCGACCGGAATCTAGATCGATGGGGACAGTACACACACCGGTCGCCGGAATTTACGAGTACTGTAGTTTGAATTACACAAGACTCCCGCAGCAAAATAGCGTGTGAACATAATAGATGACACTTTTCAATACAGAACCGTGTCTGATTAATCATCTGTCGGGGCGTGCTGATCTGGCCCACGAACACCTATGGGGCCGGCGGACCGAGCCCCTTTTGGTTCGGCAGGGAGCGGAGGTCGCACGAAGAGCAGATCGAGGCGAAGCAGACGAGAGGTTTACCCAGCTTCGGAGCACTCCGGGGAGATAACACTCCTACTGCTGCATGTCAAGGTGTATTGCGTTCTTGCTCAGGAGCGCTGAGTGCTACAGTACGCACGAGCTGCTAACGAGACTGAGCGTGGGGGAGAATCGACCGCCTCTACGCTATGCGCATGGGCCTCCTTTTATATGCTCAAGGGTCTCCGGCAGGTGGCAACGTAGACAAGGGTACAAATGGAAAAGTAGTGGTTGGTACACCTACTTGTACAAAGGTACAAGGTACCATACCTAACCCCGACGGCAGGGACAAAGGCATTAAATGCCCGTCACGCCGCCTCTAACAAAGGCAAACAGGGACCGTCGGGCGCCACCGCTTGCCACGATGGCAATCTTGTCGGCGCCGCTTGCCACCTCGCACCGGCTGCTGCCTGACCTCTCGCCACGCGCTGGAAAGGTCCTGTATGCGACACGTTAGTGGATGTGCTGGAGCGTAGGTACAGAGAGGTGGTCCGCTGCAAGCGCCTTTGTCATGTTGTTGTCTTGTCGCGCCCGGAAGCTTGTCGCTCATTGGGCCTTCCCGGCAAGCCTTGTCTTGTAGGTGCCTTGAGTGGCCTTCCCGACAAGCTCCTCTTGCCTGGGCCTTGCCTCCCAAGCGCTTTGGGTGGCCTTCCCGGCAAGCTCCTCTTGCCGGGGTCTTGTCTCCTTGGCTTGAATACTTTGTTCTTGAATGGCTCCAAAGGAACCACAGAGGACCTTGGCGGTCACCCGGTGAGCCATCCCGCGGAGGGCTGCAACTGCCCGTGCACAAGATCGGGATACTAGGGTACCCATACTCTAGTACATCGACAGGAGCCCCCGGGCCTAGGCCACACACGGTGCCGAGCGCTGTTGGGCCAGGCCCAAAATAGGGCACGGGCACACGCGGCCCGGGTCACGCCGTAACTCACCCCGGACCCACCACGCCCTCCACGAATGGCACGCATCGATCGTGGCGTCGTGTGAGAGATCGTGGGCGAGATCGTGGGAGTTTCTTTATTTGGGATAACGGAACGTCCGCCCCCTCCCTCTTTATAAGCAGGGGAAACAGGGGCAGGTCGCTCACCTTGCCAGTTGCTGTCCCATCTTGAGAAAACCTCTGCTGCTCCCCCCTTCTTCCCAAGGCTGAAGAGAGCAGCGCTCCGCCCCCCATCACCACCAGCATCACCAACGCCGTCGACCTCCTCCACCGCCTCCGCCATGGCTCCGAAAGCTGACAAGGGGAAGGGCGTGAAGTCGGCCGAGGCGCAGCTGCTTGGCGGCGCGGAAGGAGCGGGCCCTCTTCCCCCAGCTCACCGCCAAGGAGCCGAGGGAGAACTACTACCTCTTCGTCGACGGAGACGCGAGCGCATCCGCGCAAGAAGGTACTCCCCGCCGCTGCTTCGGAATTGGCCCCGACGGGGTATCCCTTCTTCGCGCTCTTCTTCTACTGCGGGCTCTGCCCGCCTTTCTCTGAATTCTTTTGTGACATCATGAACACCTACGGGTTCCGCCTCCTTGATTTCACCCCCAATGCCGTTCTGACCATGGCAGTTTTCGCACATCTCTGCGAAAAATTTGTCGGAGTCCACCCAAATGTAGCCCTTTTCCGCCACTTCTTTTTACCCCGAGTTGAGAGAGGGGAGCCTCTTGCCGGAGGAATTGCTTGGATCTCTAGTGTCGGCAAGAAAGAAGCCTATCTGGAGGGAGAGCTCCGTAGCAAATGGGAGGAGTGGAGGGCTGATTGGTGTTGGATTGTTGAGGAGAACCCGCAGCCATTTACCGCCCAGCGCCAAACCCCAGTAGTGCGCGGCAACGATTGGAGCAATCTGGCCCCGGAAGACGCTAGGCTGAAGATCGCAGTCACCCGAATCCTTCGCCTTAGACTTGCCGGGCTCACCGTAGGCACCGTTGGCGGACTTTCTTCGCCGCCGCATCGCCCCCCTGCAGGAGAGGAGGAGACCTGCCTGGGATTTTCAGAACGCGGCAGATATCATGAGGCTGCGCCCGGGCCTCAATTTCAACTTCACCGTCTTGGAGCTTGACGCAATGCTCTTGGAGCTATTCAAGCCCGATCCTGATCATCCAGAGATGTTTAAGTTGCCGAGAGGCGTCGTTCCGTTGTGCAACAATTCCTCACTCGACCGCATCCGTGCAATGATGCCGTCGTGCGACTCACATGGAATTGTCCCAACTTGGCAAGAGCATGCAGATGACGTCGTGCGGGAGTTTTTCGACAGTCTGGTAGAAGTGCCGATCCGCCCCGATGAGCAGAGGGGCCTCACCCGCGACACCACCGATGACGAGATGCAGCGCATCGCCACCAGGCTGGAAGAGGCGGCAGCAGCCGCTGCCGCGAGCGAGTCTTCTTCTGTACAGTGTGCTGTCGACAAACTGGTACATACTTGACTGCCGGGCTACTCTTTCCGCTTCTTCTTGCTCTTCGGGAAGTTCTCCTGTCTGAAGGAAATGGACAATCTGCTGTGCCCATGCCGGAGCTTGCGGCTCGACAACAAGGACTAAAGGCACATCTGCTGCTGCGGGAACGTCCGCTTCTACGGCGAGAACCTGCGGCTCAGCCGGAGCTTGACGTTCCCCGGCAAGCTTGCCGGAGCAAAACTTGTCGGGAGCGTCTGCTTCAACGAAACAAACCTTGGGGCTTGCCGGAGCAGACTGCTCCTCAGCACTGTTGGTGTCGATCTTGGGGACCTTCTTGACGGCGGCTTCGGGGAGCTCTGCCGGAAAGTAGTCACCAGAGATCAACTTCCTCTTCTTGTTCTGTCCAGTTGATGGCGTTACAGATGGTTGAGTCAGCCTGAGCACAAAGATCCCTGGTTCCACATGCAACTTAAGTGTGGCGTACTTCGACAGGCCATCAGCAATGTCGTTCTGAGCTCTTGGAATATATTCCATCTGTAGGCCGTCAAAGTGCTCTTCCAGCTTCCTCACTTCATCAACATAAGCTTCCATCAATGGACTCTGATAATTCTTGTTCACTTGGCGGATGACAAGTCGTGAGTCACCCCCGACAATGAGCTTCTTGATCCCAAGGTCTCATCATGATCTCGAGACCGCAAGCAAACCTTCATACTCTGCAAGATTGTTTGTTGCTTGCTCCTTGGGAAAGTGCATCCGGACTACGATTTGAGGTGCTCTCCGGTGGGTGCGACAAGTAGCACGCCTGCGCCGGCGCCTTGCAGCGAGAAGGCACCATCAAAGTACATCAGCCACTCTTTACTTGCCTCCTTGACGGGAATGCTTGTCTCTGGAATTTCTTCATCTTGTGTTGGTGTCCATTCTGCTATGAACTCCGCCAATGCCCTGCTTTGGATAGTTGATGTGCTCTCAAACTTGAGTCCAAAGCTTGACAGTTCCAGTGCCCACTCGACAATCCTGCCCATTGCCTCCGGATTTTGCAGTATCCTCTTCAGCGGAAAACGAGTGACGACTGTGATCTCATGTGCCTGGAAGTAATGGCGCAGCTTTCTCGAGGCCATGAGGAGGCCGAAGCAATTTTCGCACACCGTAGTACCTTGACCTAGCCCCCCGCAAGGGGGAACCGACAAAGTAAATCAAGGGCGCTGTACCATTCTTTTCTGCATCTACTCATGTGTCTGCGCAGATCCATCCTTGTCGGGACCAGAGCTTGCCGGTGAAGCCCCCTGCTTGTCGCTGGATGCATCTGCCATGGTTGCTAGCCCTCTCCGCTACTAACGCAGCACTAAACACTTGATTGGTTGCCGCTATATACAGCAGCAACTTCTCTTGCGGCCTAGGTGCGACAAGTGTTGGAGTGGAGGACAGGTCTCTCTTCAAGTCCTGCAGCGCAGCCTCCGCTTCCGGAGTCCATTGCATCGGACCTGCCTTTTTCAAAATCTTGAAAAACGGCAGGGCGCCAGCAGACCTAGAGATAAACTCGCCGAGAGCAGCTACGCAACCGGCAAGCCTTCGTACATCCTTGACGCGCTTTGGTGCTTCAATATGCTCAATGGCTTTGATCTTGTCGGGATTGGCTTCAATTCCCCGCTGAGACACGAAGAACCCGAGAAGCTTGCCGGGACTCCAAACACGCACTTCTCGGGGTTGAGCTTGATGTTGATCTTGCGCAGATTTGCAATGGTTTCATCTAAATCTTGAATCAGAGTCTCCTTGTCCTTGCTCTTGACCACTATGTCATCCATGTAGGCTTCCACATTTCTGTGCATTTGCGGCTCAAAAGCGTCATGGACTACTCTTGCAAATGTTGAACCAACATTCTTTAACCCGAAGGGCATCCGTACAAAACAGTATGTGCCACATGGGGTGATGAATGCGGTCTTCTCCTCATCCTCTTCTGCCATGAAGATCTGATGATATCCTGAGTATGCATCCGTAAATGAAAGCAAATCACATCCGCCGTGGAGTCAACAATCTGGTCGATGCACGGCAAGGGAAATGGGTCTTTGGGACAAGCTTTATTGACATCGGTGAAGTCGATACAAAGCCTCCATTTCCGTTAGCCTTGCGATAACTACAGGATTGGCCAACCACGTAGGATGGAGCCCTCCTCCGACAAGGCCTGCCGCTTCCAGCTTTCTTGATTTCTTCTGCGATGAACTCTTGGCGCCCACCGCCGCTTCCTCGACTTTCGCTTGACGGGCCGCGCATGAGGACAAACGGCTAGATGGTGCTCAATTACTTTCACGGGAACACCGGGATGTCGACGGTTGCCACGCAGACATCGCCGACGTTCGCCTGCTGGAAAGCAACGAGCGCCGCCTTCCTATTTAGGGTCGAGAGTGGCACCGATGGTGAAGGTACCACCAGTGTCGCCCTCCTTGGCGGACACCTTCTTGGTCTCTGGTGGAGCTGCCATCGCCTTTCTTACACTTGCCGGTGGAGCTCGATGGTGCGTCCTCGACGGTAGCGCAGCACTCCGAGGAGGTGCGCTTGCCGGAGTGGGCATCAGAGCTCTTGCCGGACTTGGTCTTCTTCTTCCCCCCGGGAGCTTCAGCGGCAAGTGGCTTGCAATCTGTCGCAGCTGCTGCTTCCCGGTAGATCTTGTCGGCGCAGATAAGAGCATCCTTCTTGTCGCCAGGATGTAGATGACACTCATCGGGCCTGGCATCTTCAGCATGTTGTAGGCATAGTGAGAGGCCGCCATGAATTTGGCAAGTGCTGGACGGCCAAGTATTCCATTGTAAGGCAATGGAAAATCAGCAACGTCAAAAGTGACCCTCTCAGTTCTGAAGTTTAACTCGCTGCCAAATGTCACCGGCAACATGATCTTTCCCTTCGGCTTGCTCCTTCCCGGATTGATTCCTTGGAATGTGCCAGTCTCCTCGAGCTCGCCATCAGGGATCTGGAGTTTCTGGAGCACCGCGGAGGAGATCAAGTTCAAGCCGGCCCCGCCTTCAACTAGCATCTTAGCGACCTTGAGGTTGCGGATAGTTGGTGAAACCAACATCGGCAAGCACCCGACCGCAGTTACGCGATCAGGGTGGTCCTCAATATCAAAGATGATAGGCGTCTTTGGACCATTTCAGAGGCTTGCGTGACTCGACGGATGGTTCTGCTGCATTGACTTCCCTCATCCATCGCTTGAGCTGGCGGTGTGAAGTATGCGCAGAAGCACCGCCACAACGCACAAGACCTCTCGTGGCTTTCGAACTCCTGCTCATCGGTCTCATCATCATCCATCTCTTCATCATCGCCGTCATCTTCATCCTTGTCGCGGCCGCTGGGAGGTCTGTCTCCTTGCCGCTGCTTGGCCTTGCCGGCGTCCTCCTCGGCCGGGACGTTTCTTTTGGCTCCTCCGGCACCTTCCGGCCTTCTCCTTGTCGCGTCGCTCGTATTCAGCCTTCTTCATTGTTCGACAAGCTGCTCGACCTTCTTGCAGCTCTGGAGGTCATGGCCCTTGGTGCGGTGGATCTTGCAAGATCGCTTGCGGAGCCGCCCCGCTGCTTGTCGGCGACCGCCACAGACCGGCATGGTGCCAGCGGCAACCTCCTTGCCGAACCTACCAGCCTTGGCTTTCTTGGCGCCACCTCATTGCGGACTCCTCAACAACTAGCACATCTCGCCTTTCTTTTTCCTGTTGCCCGTCGCCGCTCTTCTTTGCCGGGCGGTCTCCTCACTATCGCACTCCTCGCTTCAGATTCTCTCCGGAAGTTTCCTCCCTTCCTCAGACGCGTGCACACTTGTCGGCCAGGCATATAGCTCACCGACGCGTCTTCGATCTTGCACATCGCCATTTCCTCCCGCATCCTGCGGTTTCGCGACGCTCGATGGAACGCACCGATTACAGCGGCTGGGTGGGACGTGCTGGATGTTGTGTTGTACACGGCTGAATCTTTGAATATACTTGCGCAGGGGTTCTCCTTCCTTCTGGGCGAGCAGATGAAGGTTGCTTTCTTGGCCACGGGGCTTGTGGTCACCAGAAGGCACCGACAAACTGATGGCATAGATCTGCCCAAGAGGATATGGAGTTGTCCGGCAAGTGCATGAGCCAGGATCTGACATTGGGCTTGAGCACCAGCGGGAAGTAGTTGGCCAGGATCTTGTCGTCTCGCCCCCCGGCAGCTTGCACTGCTATGGTGTAGATGCTGAGGAACTCCGATGGACGCGTCTTGCCGTTGTACTTCTCTGGTACGTCTGGTTTGAAATTCTTCTTGTTGGGCCACTGGACTTGCCGCAGCTCACGAGTGAATGCAGGGCAACCTACCATGTACGGCAAGTCACCTGGTTCCTCTGGCGCATGCATGTCAACAGAGGGCCCAGCGCGCTTGTCGGATTGACGTCGCGCTTCTCTTCGGCGCTCGATGCGAGTTCGAGCGTCTTCTTGCTGTAGTTCGTGAAGAACTTGGCGCTGATCGCGATGAGCTCGTGGATCCGATGATGCGGTGGAGTCGCTGTCGAGGTGGATCCGGCGAGTCGGCGACTTGGCCTTCGGGGCGGAGAGTACATGGTGGTTGCACCCCCACCGGTCTCGTCGCCACCGGCTCGTGTTTGGCAGTCCTGCCGTGGCAGCGATGCACTCGGTCGCCGCGGAGCGTCGCCATTGGCGAAGCCGATGAGACTCTGAATGGTGGCCCTCCATTCATCGACCTTGTCGGCCGTTGGAGGGTAATCCAGGAGCGGTTTTGCTCTCGCCAAAGCTTCTGCTGGAGTGGTGGGTGGCAGTGGCGAACGGTGCGAGGAGCGGGATATACTCGGACTTCTAACTATGTTAGAAGGAGCAGTATCTCGTCCAAGCGACCGTGCCTCGCTTGCGGCAGCATGTTGGCGTGCATGCTGGTCTTGAGCATCCCGATATCCACCCGCTCGATTTTTGTCCAACGAGCGTATGGCATTGTGAATGCCATGACGCTGTCGGTCTCGCGCCTCCTGAGACGGGCGCGGTGCATGCACGGACGCCGAGGTCTGCGCAGCCTTGTCCTTGGACTTGGCAGCACCGTGAGTTCCCCCGTCGCCGTCCATTCTTCCGCCGGTGTCTACCCCACCACCTGTTTGCTCCGGTGGTGGTGGGTTCGACGCGGACGGAGCTTCTGCCGACGAAGCCTTCTTCTTCGGTGGCATGTTGATGAAGATGATGAAGATCTAGCTCGCGTGGACGCCGGATCAGGTTCACACAACCTCGACGCCCCCTACCTGGCGCGCCAAAGATGTCGGGGCGTGCTGATCTGGCCCACGAACACCTATGGGGCCGGCGGACCGAGCCCCTTTTGGTTCGGCAGGGAGCGGAGGTTGCACGAAGCGCAGATCGAGGCGAAGCACACGAGAGGTTTACCCAGCTTCGGAGCTCTCCGGGGAGATAACACTCCTACTGCTGCATGTCAAGGTGTATTGCGTTCTTGCTCAGGAGCGCTGAGTGCTACAGTACGCACGAGCTGCTAACGAGACTGAGCGTGGGGGAGAACTGACCGCCCCCCTCTACGTTGCGCATGGGCCTCCTTTTATATGCTCAAGGGGTGTCCGACAGGTGGCAACGTAGACAAGGGTACAAATGGAAAAGTAGTCGTTGGTACACCTACTTGTACAGTGTACAGTGTACCATACCTAACCCTGACGGGAGGGGACAAAGGCATTAAATGCCCGTCTACGTCGCCCTAACAGTGCAAACAGGGACCGTCAGGGGCGCCACCGCTTGCCACGATGGCAATCTTGTCAGCGCCGCTTGCCACCTTGCACCGCTGGCTGCACGGCCTCTCGCCACGCGCGCCTGGAAAGGTCCCAGGGCGACACGTTAGTGGATGTGTTGGAGCGTAGGTACAGAGAGGTGGTCCGCCGCGGCAAGCGCCTTGCCGCGGTTGTTGTCTTGTCGCGCCCGGAAGCTTGTCGCTCATTGGGCCTTCCCGGTAAGCTCCTCTTGCCGGGGCCTTGTCTTGTAGGTGCCTTGAGTGGCCTTCCCGGCAAGCTCCTCTTGCCGGGGCCTTGCCTCCCAAGCGCTTTGGGTGGCCTTCCCCCAAGCTCCTCTTGCCGGGTCTTGTCTCCTTGGCTTGAATACTTTGTTCTTGAATGGCTCCAAAGGAACCACGGAGGACCTTGGCGGTCACCCAGTGAGCCATGCCGCGGAGGGCTGCAACTGCCCGTGCACAAGTTCGGGATACTAGGGTACCCCTACTCTAGTACACCGACATCATCCCTGCCACTGACCTACCAAACCCCGAGCCGGAGATAAAGTGCCAATCGTGTGGGGGCCGGTTTTCTTGCCAGATCTTTACATTTTCTTTTTTGAAATCCAGATATTTACATCGTCTGATGATCTTTTAACTCGCGCACAAGTACACAAAAATATGATTTTTCAAACCGTATGGTTAGTCGTTGCGTGTAGATGTAGTTCAAATTTGAATTATGGTCATTGAATGGTTAGAAAATCACTTAAATGTCTTTAAAAGGTCAAATGACCCCTGAATTTTTCCAAATTTTCACATGACGGTTGTATTAGTGCACGTTAAACGTAGAAAAAAAATTGAAGGCCGTAAGAGGAAGCTATCTCCCGTTCATCATCAAACATTCACTGTCCCTCTCGGAACCACGAACCTTCTAGTGAGTTGCTCCGGTTTGTGAGGGGTGTGTGTCCAAACTTTCGACAAACATGCCAATTTCTTTACCACATCATATTGGTGGCATGACATTACATCAATCAAGGCTTCATGTTTTTTCTAATCATTTTTTAGTTTTTGGAATTAGAATGCCATGTCACTCCGTGCATACGTATCCATGTGTCCATGTCGTGAGACCAATATGTTTGAAAATTCCTTCTAATTTACTGCACATGGAATTAACTCGCACACAAGTACACATATATGATTTTTCAAACCGTTTCGATTAGGCGTTGCATGTAGTTGTAGTTCAAATTTGAATTACGGTCATTAAATGGTCAGAAAATCACTTAAATTTCTTTAAAAGGTCAAGTGATCCCTGAAATTTTCCAAATTTTCACATGACGGTTGTATTAGTGCATGTTAAACGTAGGAAAAAATTTAATGCCTTAAGAGCAAGCTATCTCCCGTTCGTCATCAAACATACATTGTTCCCTCTCAGAACCACGGACCTTCTAGTGAGTTGCTCCAGTTTGTGAGGGGTGTGTGTCCAAACTTTCGTCAAACAGGCCAATTTTTTTACCACATCATCTTGGTGGCATGACAATAAATCAAGCAATGTTTCATGTTTTTATGATTATTTTTTATTTTGTTGGAATTAAAATGCCATGGCACTCCATGCATGTGCCCATGTCTTGGGACCAATATGTTTGAAAATTCCTTCTAATTTACTGCACATGGATTTAACTCACACACAAGTACACAAAAATATGATTTTCAAACATTTATAGTTAGGCATTGCATGTAGATGTAGTTCAAATTTGAATTACGATCATTAAATGGTTAGAAATCACTTAAATGTCTTTAAAAGGTCAAATAACCCCTGAAATTTTCCAAATTTTCACATGACGGTTGTATTAGTGCACGCTAAACGTAGAAAAAAATTTGAAGGCCGTAAGAAGAAGCTACCTCCTGTTCGTCATCAAACATGCATTGTTCCCTCTTGGAACCATGAACCTTCTAGTGAGTTGCTCCGGTTTGTGAGGGGTGTGTGTCCGAACTTTCGTCAAACAGACCAATTTTTTTACCACATCATCATGGTGGCATGACATTAAATCAGGCAAGGTTTCATGTTTTTCTGATAATTTTTTTATTTTTTGGAATTAAAATGGCATGGCACTCCATGGATGTTCCCATGCCTTGTGAGCAATATGTTTGAAAATTCCTTCTAATTTACTGCACATGGAATTAACTCACGCACAAGTGCACAAAAATATGATTTTTCAAACAGTTATATTTAGGCGTTGCATGTAGATGTAGTTCAAATTTGAATTATGATCATTAAATGGTTAGAGAATCACTTAAATGTCTTTAAAAGGTCAAATGACCCCTGAAAGTTTCCAAATTTTCAATGACGGTTGTATTAGTGCACGCTAAACATAGAAAAAAAAATTGAAGGCCGTAAGTGGAAGCTATCTCCCGTTCATCATCAAACATTCATTGTCCCTCTCGGAACCACGAACCTTCTAGTGAGTTGCTCCGGTTTGTGAGGGGTGTGTGTCCGAACTTTCGTCAAACAGGCCAATTTTTTACCACATCATCTTGGTGGCATGACATTAAATCAGGCAAGGTTTCATGTTTTTCTGATAAATTTTTATTTTTTGGAATTAAAATGGCATGGCACTCCATGGATGTTCCCATGCCTTGTGACCAATATGTTTGAAAATTCCTTCTAATTTACCGCACATGGAATTAACTCACGCACAAGTGCAAAAAAATATGATTTTTCAAACAGTTATATTTAGGCATTGCATGTAGATGTAGTTCAAATTTGAATTATGATCATTAAATGGTTAGAGAATCACTTAAATGTCTTTAAAAGGTCAAATGACCCCTGAAATTTTCCAGATTTTCAATGACGGTTGTATTAGTGCACGCTAAACATAGAAAAAAATTGAAGGCCGTAAGTGGAAGCTATCTCCCGTTCATCATCAAACATTCATTGTCCCTCTCGGAACCACGAACCTTCTAGTGAGTTGCTCCGGTTTGTGAGGGGTGTGTGTCCGAACTTTCGTCAAACAGGCCAATTTTTTACCACATCATCTTGGTGGCATGACATAAATCAGGCAAGGTTTCATGTTTTTCTGATAATTTTTTTATTTTTTGGAATTAAAATGGCATGGCACTCCATGGATGTTCCCATGCCTTGTGACCAATATGTTTGAAAATTCCTTCTAATTTACTGCACATGGAATTAACTCGCACACGAGTACACAAAAATATGATTTTTCAGACCGTTATGTTAGGCGTTGCATGTAGATGTACTTCAAATTTGATGTACGGTCATTAAATGGTTAGAAAATCACTTAAATGTCTTTAAAAGGTCAAATGACCCCTGAAATTTACCAACTATTCACATGACGGTTGTATTAGAGCACGTTAAACATAGAAAAAAAATTGAACGCCGTAAGAGGAAGCTATCTCCCGTTCATCATCAAACATGCATTGTTCCCACTCGGAACCATGAACCTTCTAGTGAGTTGCTCCGGTTTGTGAGGGGTGTGTGTCCAAACTTTCGTCAAAAATGCCAATTTCTTTACCACATCATATTAGTGGCATGACATTACATCAATCAAGGTTTCAAGTTTTTTATGATAATTTTTTTATTTTTTGGAATTAAAATGCCATGTCACTCCATGCATATGTATGCATGTGTCTATGTCGTGAGAACAATATGTTTGAAAATTCCTTCTAATTTACTGCACATGGAATTAACTCGCACACAAGTATACATATATGATTTTTGAAACCGTTTTGGTTAGGCGTTGCATGTAGATGTAGTTCGAATTTGAATTACGGTCATTAAATGGTTATAAATCACTTAAATGTCTTTAAAAGGTCAAATGACCCCTGAAATTTTCCAAATTTTCACATGACGGTTGTATTAGTGCACGTTAAACGTAGGAAAAAATTTGAAAGTCGTAAGAGGAAGCTATCTCCCGTTCGTCATCAACATACATTGTTCCCTCTCGGAACAACAAACCTTCTAGTGAGTTGCTCCGGTTTGTGAGGGGTGTGTCCGAAATTTTGTCAAACAGGCCAATTTTTTTACCACATCATCTTGCCGGCATGACATTAAATCAAGCAAGGTTTCATGTTTTTCTGATCATTTTTTTATTTTTTTTAGAATTAAAATTCCATGGTACTCCATGCATGTGCCCATGCCTTGAGACCAATATGTTTGAAAATTCCTTCTAATTTACTGCACATGGAATTAACTCGCACACAAGTACACAAAAATATGATTTTTCAAACAGTTATAGTTACGCGTTGCATGTAGATGTAGTTCAAATTTGAATTATGGCCATTAAATGGTTAGGAAATCAATTCAATTTCTTTAAAAGGTCAAATGACCACTGAAAATTTCCAAATTTTCACATAACGGTTGTATTAGTGCATGTTAAACGTAGGAAAAAATTGAATGCCGTAATAGGAAGCTATCTCCCGTTCGTCATCAAACATACATTGTTCCATCTCGGAACCACAAACCTTCTAGTGAGTTGCTCCGGTTTGTGAGGGGTGTGTGTCCGAACTTTCGTCAAACATGCCAATTTTTTACCACATCATCTTGGTGGCTTGACATTAAATCAAGCAAGGTTGCATGTTTTTTTTGATCATTTTTTACTTTGTTGGAATTGAAATGCCATGGCACTCCATGCATGTGCCCATGCCTTGGGACCAATATGTTTGAAAATTCATTCTAATTTACTGCACACGGAATTAACTCGCACACAAGTACACAAAGATATAATTTTTCAAACAGTTGTAGTTAGGCGTTGCATGTAGATGTAGTTCAAATTTGAATTAGGGTCATTAAATGGTTAGAAAATCACTTAAATGTCTTTAAAAGGTCAAATGACCCCTGAAATTTTCCAAAATTTCACATTACAGTTGTATTAGTGCACGTTAAATGTAGGCAAAAATTTGAATGCCGTAAGAGGAAGCTATCTCCCGTTCGTCATCAAACATACATGGTTCCCCCTCGGAACCACAAACCTTCTAGTGAGTTGCTCCAGTTTGTGAGGGGTGTGTGTCCGAAATTTTGTCAAATAGGCCAATTTTTTACCACATCATCTTGCTGGCATGACATTAAATCAAGCAAGGTTTCATGTTTTTCTGATCATTTTTTATTTTTTTGGAATTAAAATGCCATGGCACTCCATGCATGTGCCCATGCCTTGAGACCAATATGTTTGAAAATTCCTTCTAATTTACTGCACATGGAATTAACTCGCACACAAGTACACAAAAATATCATTTTTCAAACCGTTATAGTTAGGCGTTGCAACTAGATGTAGTTCAAATTTGATTTACGGTCATTAAATGGTTAGAAAATCACTTAAATGTCTTTAAAAGGTCAAATGAACCCTGAAATTTTTCAAATTTTCACATGACGGTTGTACTAGTGCACGTTAAACATAGAAAAAATTGAAGGTCAGAAGAGGAAGCTATCTTCCGCTCATCAACAAACATGCATTGTTGCCTCTCGTAACCACGAACCTTCTAGTGAGTTGCTCCGGTTTGTGAGGGGTGTGTGTCCAAACTTTCATCAAACCGCCAATTTTTTACCACATCATCTTAGTGGCATGACATTAAATCAAGCAAGGTTTCATGTTTTTCTGATCATTTTTTATTTTTTGAATTAAATGCCATGGCACTCCATGCATGTGCCCATGCCTTGAGACCAATATGTTTGAAAATTCCTTTTGATTTACTACACATGGAATTAACTCGCACACAAGTACACAAAAATATGATTTTTCAAACCGTTATAGTTAGGCGTTGCATGTAGATGTAGTTCAAACTTGAGTTACGGTCATTGAATGGTTAGGAAATCAATTAAATGTTTGTAAAAGGTCAAACGACCCATGGATTTTCCAAATTTTCGCATGACGGTTGTATTATTGCACGCTAAACGTAGGAAAAAAAATTTAATGCCGTAAGAGGAAGCTATCTCCCATTCGTCATCAAACATACATTGTTCCCTCTCGGAACCACGAACCTTCTAGTGAGTTGCTCCGGTTTGTGAGGGGTGTGTGTCCAAACTTTCGTCAAACAGGCCAATTTTTTACCACATCATCTTGGTGGCATGACATTAAATCAAGCAAGGTTTCATGTTTTTCTGATCATTTTTTATTTTTTTTGGAATTAAAATGCCATGGCACTCCATGCATGTGCGCATGCCTTGAGACCAATATGTTTGAAAATTCCTTCTAATTTACTGCACATGGAATTAACTCGCACACAATTACACAAAAATATCATTTTTTTCAAACCGTTATAGTTAGGCGTTGCAACTAGATGTAGTTCAAATTTGATTTACGGTCATTAAATGGTTAGAAAATCATTTAAATGCCTTTAAAAGGTCAAATAACCCCTGAAATTTTCCAATTTTTCACACGACGATTGTATTAGTGCACGTTAAACGTAGAAAAAAATTGAAGGCCGTAAGAGGAAGCTATCTCCCGTTCGTCAACAAACATGCATGGTTGCCTCTCGGAACCACGAACCTTCTAGTGAGTTGCTCCGGTTTGTGAGGGGTGTGTGTCCAAACATTCATCAAACAGGCCAATTTTTTTACCACATCATCTTGGTGGCATGACATTAAATCAAGCAAGGTTTCATGTTTTTCTGATTATTTTTTTATTTTTTGGAATTAAAATGCCATGGCACTCCATGCATGTGCCCATGCCTTGAGACCAATATGTTTGAAAATTCCTACTAATTTACTGCACATGGAATTAACTCGCACACAAGTACACAAAAATATGATTTTTCAAACCGTTATAGTTAGGCGTTGCATTCAGATGTAGTTCAAACTTGAACTACGGTCATTAAATGGTTAGGAAATCAATTAAATGTCTATAAAAGGTCAAATGACCCTGGAATTTTCCAAATTTTCACATGACGGTTGTATTAGTGCACGTTAAACTTAGGAAAAAAATTTAATGCCGTAAGAGGAAGCTATCTCCCGTTCGTCATCAAACATACATTGTTCCCTCTCGGAACCACGAACCTTCTAGTGAGCTGCTCCGGTTTGTGAGGGGTGTGTGTCCAAACTTTCGTCAAACAGGCCAATTTTTTACCACATCATCTTGGTGGCATGACATTGAATAAAGCAAGGTTTCATGTTTTTCTAATCATTTTTTTATTTTTTTGGAATTAAAATGCCGTGGCACTCCATGCATGTGCCCATGCCTTGAGACCTATATGTTTGAAAATTCCTTCTAATTTACTGCACATGGAATTAACTCACACACAAGTACACAAAAAATTGATTTTTCAAACCGTTTTGGTTAGGCGTTGCAGGTAGATGTAGTTCAAATTTGAATTACGGTCATTAAATGGTTAGAAAATCACTTAAATATCTTTAAAAGGTCAAATGACCTGTTAAATTTTCCAATTTTTCACATGACGGTTGTATTAGTGCACGTTAAACATAGAAAAAATTTGAAGGCCATAAGAGGAAGCTATCTCCCGTTCGTCATCAAACATGCATTGTTCCCTCTAGGAACCACGAACCTTCTAGTGAGTTGCTCCTGTTTGTGAGGGGTGTGTGTCCAAACTTTCGTCAAACATGCCAATTTCTTTACCATATCATATTGGTGGCATGACATTACATCAATCAAGGCTTCATGTTTTTTTATCATTTTTTTTATTTTTTTGGCATTAGAATGCCATGTCACTCCATGCATACGTATCCATGTGTTCATTCCTTGTGACCAATATGTTTGAAAATTCCTTCTAATTTATTGCACATTGAATTAACTCGCACACAAGTACAAATATATGATTTTTCAAACCGTTTTGGTTAGGCGTTGCATGTAGATGTAGTTCAAATTTGAATTATGGTCATCAAATGGTTAGAAAATCACATAAATGTCTTTAAAAGGTTAAATGACCCCTGAAATTTTCCAAATTTTCACATGACGGTTGTATTAGTGCATGTTAAACGTTGGAAAAAAATTGAATGCCATAAGAGGAAGCTATCTCCCGTTCGTCATCAAACATACATTGTTGCCTCTCGGAACCACGAACCTTCTAGTGAGTTGCTCCAGTTTGTGAGGGGTGTGTGTCCGAAATTTTGTCAAACAGGCCAATTTTTTACCACATCATCTTGCTGGCATGACATTAAATCAAGCAAGGTTTCATGTTTTTCTGATCATTTTTTAATTTTTTGGAATTAAAATGCCATGGCACTCCATGCATGTGCCCATGCCTTGAGACCAATATGTTTGAAAATTCCTTCTAATTTACTGCACATGAAATTAACTCGCACACAAGTACACAAAAAATATCATTTTTCAAACCGTTATAGTTAGGCGTTGCAACTAGATGTAGTTCAAATTTGATTTACGGTCATTAAATGGTTAGAAAATCACTTAAATGTCTTTAAAAGGTCAAATGAACCCTGAAATTTTTCAAATTGTCACATGACGGTTGTACTAGTGCACGTTAAACATAGAAAAAATTGAAGGTCAGAAGAGGAAGCTATCTTCCGTTCATCAACAAACATGCATTGTTGCCTCTCATAACCACGAACCTTCTAGTGAGTTGCTCCGGTTTGTGAGGGGTGTGTGTCCAAACTTTCATCAAACTGGCCAATTTTTTTACCACATCATCTTAGTGGCATGACATTAAATCAAGCAAGGTTTCATGTTTTTCTGATCATTTTTTTATTTTTTGGAATTAAAATGCCATGGCACTCCATGCATGTGCCCATGCCTTGAGACCAATATGTTTGAAAATTCCTTTTTATTTACTACACATGGAATTAACTCGCACACAAGTACACAAAAATATGATTTTTCAAACCGTTATAGTTAGGCGTTGCATGTAGATGTAGTTCAAACTTGAGTTATGGTCATTGAATGGTTAGGAAATCAATTAAATGTTTGTAAAAGGTCAAACGACCCATGGATTTTCCAAATTTTCGCATGACGGTTGTATTATTGCACGCTAAACGTAGGAAAAAAATTTAATGCCGTAAGAGGAAGCTATCTCCCATTCGTCATCAAACATACATTGTTCCCTCTCGGAACCACGAACCTTCTAGTGAGCTGCTCCGGTTTGTGAGGGGTGTGTGTCCAAACTTTCGTCAAACAGGCCAATTTTTTACCACATCATCTTTGTGTCATGACATTAAATCAAGCAAGGTTTCATGTTTTTCTGATCATTTTTTATTTTGTTTTTGGAATTAAAATGCCATGGCACTCCATGCATGTGCGCATGCCTTGAGACCAATATGTTTGAAAATTCCTTCTAATTTACTGCACATGGAATTAACTCGCATAACAATTACACAAAATATCATTTTTTTAAACCGTTATAGTTAGGCGTTGCAACTAGATGTAGTTCAAATTTGATTTACGGTCATTAAATGGTTAGAAAATCATTTAAATGCCTTTAAAAGGTCAAATGACCCCTGAAATTTTCCAATTTTTCACACGACGGTTGTATTAGTGCACGTTAAACATAAAAAAAAATTGAAGGCCGTAAGAGGAAGCTATCTCCCGTTCGTCATCAAACATGCATTGTTCCCTCTAGGAACCACGAACCTTCTAGTGAGTTGCTCCTGTTTGTGAGGGGTGTGTGTCCAAACTTTCGTCAAACATGCCAATTTCTTTACCATATCATATTGGTGGCATGACATTACATCAATCAAGGCTTCATGTTTTTTTTATCATTTTTTTTATTTTTTTGGCATTAGAATGCCATGTCACTCCATGCATACGTATCCATGTGTTCATGCCTTGTGACCAATATGTTTGAAAATTCCTTCTAATTTATTGCACATGGAATTAACTCGCACACAAGTACAAATATATGATTTTTCAAACCGTTTTGGTTAGGCGTTGCATGTAGATGTAGTTCAAATTTGAATTATGGTCATCAAATGGTTAGAAAATCACATAAATGTCTTTAAAAGGTTAAATGACCCCTGAAATTTTCCAAATTTTCACATGACGGTTGTATTAGTGCATGTTAAACGTTGGAAAAAAATTGAATGCCATAAGAGGAAGCTATCTCCCGTTCGTCATCAAACATACATTGTTGCCTCTCGGAACCACGAACCTTCTAGTGAGTTGCTCCAGTTTGTGAGGGGTGTGTGTCCGAAATTTTGTCAAACAGGCCAATTTTTTACCACATCATCTTGCTGGCATGACATTAAATCAAGCAAGGTATCATGTTTTTCTGATCATTTTTTAATTTTTGGAATTAAAATGCCATGGCACTCCATGCATGTGCCCATGCCTTGAGACCAATATGTTTGAAAATTCCTTCTAATTTATCGCACATGAAATTAACTCGCACACAAGTACACAAAAATATCATTTTTCAAACCGTTATAGTTAGGCGTTGCAACTAGATGTAGTTCAAATTTGATTTACGGTCATTAAATGGTTAGAAAATCACTTAAATGTCTTTAAAAGGTCAAATGAACCCTGAAATTTTTCAAATTGTCACATGACGGTTGTACTAGTGCACGTTAAACATAGAAAAAAATTGAAGGCCGTAAGAGGAAGCTATCTTCCGTTCATCAACAAACATGCATTGTTGCCTCTCAGAACCACGAACCTTCTAGTGAGTTGCTCCGGTTTGTGAGGGGTGTGTGTCCAAACTTTCATCAAACTGGCCAATTTTTTTACCACATCATCTTAGTGGCATGACATTAAATCAAGCAAGGTTTCATGTTTTTCTGATCATTTTTTTATTTTTTGGAATTAAAATGCCATGGCACTCCATGCATGTGCCCATGCCTTGAGACCAATATGTTTGAAAATTCCTTTTGATTTACTACACATGGAATTAACTCGCACACAAGTACACAAAAATATGATTTTTCAAACCGTTATAGTTAGGCGTTGCATGTAGATGTAGTTCAAACTTGAGTTACGGTCATTGAATGGTTAGGAAATCAATTAAATGTTTGTAAAAGGTCAAACGACCCATGGATTTTCCAAATTTTCGCATGACGGTTGTATTATTGCACGCTAAACGTAGGAAAAAAATTTAATGCCGTAAGAGGAAGCTATCTCCCATTCGTCATCAAACATACATTGTTCCTCTCTAACCACGAACCTTCTAGTGAGTTGCTCCGGTTTGTGAGGGGTGTGTGTCCAAACTTTCGTCAAACAGGCGAATTTTTTACCACATTATCTTGGTGGCATGACATTAAATCAAGCAATGTTACATGTTTTTCTGATCATTTTTATATTTTTGGAATTAAAATGCCATGGCACTCCATGCATGTGCGCATGCCTTGAGACCAATATGTTTGAAAATTCCTTCTAATTTCATCGCACATGGAATTAACTCGCACACAATTACACAAAAATATCATTTTTTTAAACCGTTATAGTTAGGCGTTGCAACTAGATGTAGTTCAAATTTGATTTACGGTCATTAAATGGTTAGAAAATCATTTAAATGCCTTTAAAAGGTCAAATAACCCCTGAAATTTTCCAATTTTTCACACGACGATTGTATTAGTGCACGTTAAACGTAGAAAAAAATTGAATGCCGTAAGAGGAAGCTATCTCCCGTTCGTCATCAAACATGCATTGTTCCCTCTCGGAACCACGAACCTTCTAGTGAGTTGCTCCGGTTTGTGAGGGGTGTGTGTCCAAACTTTCGTCAAACAGGCCAATTTTTTTACCACATCATCTTGGTGGCATGACATTAAATCAAGCAAGGTTTCATGTTTTTCTGATCATTTTTTATTTTTTGGAATTAAAATGCCATGGCACTCCATGCATGTGCCCATGCCTTGAGACCAATATGTTTGAAAATTCCTTCTAATTTACTGCACATGGAATTAACTCGCACACAAGTACACAAAAATATGATTTTTCAAACCGTTTTGGTTAGGCGTTGCATGTAGATGTAGTTCAAATTTGAATTACGGTCATTAGATGGTTATAAAATCACTTAAATGTCTTTAAAAGGTCAAATGACCCCTGAAATTTTCCAATTATTCACATGACGGTTGTGTTAGTGCACGTTAAACATAGAAAAACATTTGAAGGCCGTAAGAGGAAGCTATCTCCCGTTTGTCATCAAACATGCATTGTTCCCTCTCGGAACCACGAACCTTCTAATGAGTTGCTCCTGTTTGTGAGGGGTGTGTCCAAACTTTCGTCAAACATGCCAATTTCTTTACCACATCATATTGGTGGCATGACATTACATCAATCAAGGTTTCATGTTTTTTCTGATCATTTTTTTTATTTTTTGGAATTAGAATGCCATGTCACTCCATGTATACGTATCCATGTGTCCATGCCTTGTGACCAATATGTTTAAAAATTCCTTCTAATTTACTGCACATGGAATTAACTCGCACACAAGTACACATATATGATTTTTCAAACCGTTTTGGTTAGGCGTTGCATGTAGATGTAGTTCAAATTTGAAATTATGGTCATTAAATGGTTAGAAAATCACTTAAATGTCTTCAAAAGGTCAAATGACCCCTGAAATTTTCCAAAATTTCACATGACGGTTGTATTAGTGCATGTTAAACGTAGGAAAAGATTTGAATGCCGTAAGAGGAAGCTATCTCCCGTTCGTCATCAAACATACATTGTTCCTTCTCGGAACCACGAACCTTCTAGTGAGTTGCTCCAGTTTGTGAGGGGTATGTGTCCAAACTTTCGTTAAACAGGCCAATTTATTTACCACATCATCTTGGTGGCATGACATTAAATCAAGCAAGGTTTCATGTTTTTCTGATCATTTTTTATTTTTTTGGAATTAATATGCCATGGCACTCCATGCATGTGCCCATGCCTTGAGACCAATATGTTTGAAAAGTCCTTCTAATTTACTGCACATGGAATTAATTCGCAATCAAGTACAAAAAAATATGATTTTTGAAACACTTATTGTTTGGCGTTGCATTTAGATGTAGTTCAAATTTCAATTACGGTCATTAAATAGTTAGAAAATCTCTTAAATGTCTTTAAAAGGTGAAATGACTCCTGAAATTTTCCAAATTTCACATGACTGTTGTATTAGTGTACGTTAAACGTAGAAAAACATTTGAAGGCCGTAAGAGGAAGCTATCTCCCGTTTGTCATCAAACATGCATTGTCCCCTCTCGGAACCACGAACTTTCTAGTGAGTTGCTCCGGTTTGTGAGGGGTGTGTGTGTCCAAACTTTGATCAAACAGGCCAATTTTTTTACCACAACTTCTTGGTGGCATGACATTAAATTAAGCAAGGTTATATGTTTTTCTGATCATTTTTTTATCTTTTGGAATTAAAATGCCATGGCACTCCATGCATGTTCCCATGCCTTGTGACCAATATGTTTGAAAATTCCTTCTAATTTACTGCACATGGATTTAACTCGCACACAAGTACCCAAAAATATGATTTTTCAAACCATTATGGTTAGGTGTTGTATGTAGATGTAGTTCAAATTTGAATTACGGTCATTAAATGGTTAGAAAATCACTTAGATGTGTTTAAAAGGTCAAATGACCTCTGAAATTTTCCAATTTTTCACATGACGGTTGTATTAGTGCAGGTTAAACATAGAAAAATTTTGAAGTCCGTAAGAGGAAGCTATCTCCTGTTCATCATCAAACATGTATTGTTCCCTCTCGGTACCATGAACCTTCTAGTGAGTTGCTCCGGTTTGTGAGGGGTGTGTGTCCAAACTTTCGTCAAACATGCCAATTTCTTTACCACACCATATTGGTGGCATGACATTACATCAATCAAGGTTTCAAGTTTTTTCTGGTCATTTTTTTATTTTTTGGAATTAAAATACCATGTCACTACATGCATACGTATGCATGTGTCCATGTCGTGAGACCAATATGTTTGAAATTTCCTTCTAATTTACTGCACATGGAATTAACTCGCACACAAGTACACATATATGATTTTTCAAACCGTTTTGGTTAGGCGTTGCATGTAGATGTAGTTCAAATTTTAATTGTGGTCATTAAATGGTTAGAAAATCACTTAAATGTCTTTAAAATGTCAAATGAACCCTGAAATTTTCCAAATTTTCACATGATGGTTGTATTAGTGCATGGCCGACGTAGGAAAAAATTTGAATGCCTTAAGAGGAAGCTATCTCCTGTTCGTCATCAAACATACATTGTTCCATCTCGGAACCACGAACCTTCTAGTGAGTTGCTCTAGTTTGTGAGGGGTGCGTGTCCAAACTTTCGTCAAACAGGCCAATTTTTTTACCACATCATCTTGGTGGCATGACATTAAACAAGCAAGGTTTCATGTTTTTCTGATTATTTTTATTTTTTTAGAATTAAAATGCCATGGCAATCCATGCATGTGCCCATGCCTTGAGACCAATATATTTAAAAATTCCTTCTAATTTACTGCACATGGAATTAACTCGCACACAAGTACACAAAATATGATTTTTCAAACAGTTATAGTTAGGCGTTGCTTCCAGATGTAATTCTAATTTTAATTACGGTAATTAAATGATTAGAAAATCACTTAAATGTCTTTAAAAGGTCAAATGACCCCTGAAATTTTCCAAATATTCACACGACGGTTGTATTAGTGCACGTTAAACATAGGAAAAAATTTCAATGCCGTAAGAGGAAGCTATCTCCCGTTCGGCAACAAACATGCATTGTTCCCTCTCGGAACCACAAACCTTCTATTGAGTTGCTTCGGTTTGTGAGGGGTTGTATCTGATCTTTCGTCAAACAGGCCAATTTTTTTACCACATCATCTTGGTGGCATGATATTAAATCAAGCAAGGTTTCATGTTTTTCTGACCATTTTTTTATTTTTTGGAATTAATATGCCATGGCACTCCATGCATGTGCCCATGCCTTGAGACCAATATGTTTGAAATTGCTTCTAATTTACTGCACATGGAATTAACTCGCACACAAGTACACAAAGATATGATTTTTCAAATAGTTATAGTTAGGCGTTGGTTTGTAGATGTAGTTCAAATTTCAATTACGGTCATTAAGTGGTTAGAAAATCACTTAATGTCTTTAAAAGGTCAAATGACACCTGGAATCTTCCAAATTTTCACATGACGGTTGTATTAGTGCACATTAAACGTAGGAAAAAATTTGAATGCCGTAAGAGGAAGCTATCTCCCATTCGTCATCAATCATACATTGTTCCCTCTCGGAACCACAAAGCTTGTAGTGAGTTGCTCCGGTTTGTGAGGGGTGTGTGTCCAAACTTTCGTCAAACAGGCCAATTTTTTACCACATCATCTTGGTGGCATGACATTAAATCAAGCAAGGTTTCATGTTTTTCTGATCATTTTTTATTTTTTTGGAATTAAAATGCCATGGCACACCATGCATGTGCCCATGCCTTGAGACCAATATGTTTGAAAATTCCTTCTAATTTACTGCACATGGAATTAACTCGCACACAAGTACACAAAAATATGATTTTTCAGACCGTTATGTTAGGCGTTGCATGTAGATGTATTTCAAACTTGAATTACGGTCAATAAATGTTAGGAAAACACTTAAATGTCTGTAAAAGGTCAAATGACCCCTGAAATTTTCCAAATTTTCACATGACGGTTGTATTAGTGCACATTAAACGTGGGAAAAAATTTGAATGCCGTAAGAGGAAGCTATCTTCTGTTTGTCATCAAACATACATTGTTCCCTCTCGGAACCACAAACCTTCTAGTGAGTTGCTCTTGTTTGTGAGGAGTGTGTCCGAACTTTCGCCAAATAGGCCAATTTTTTTTACCACATCACCTTGGTGGCTTGACATTAAATCAAGCGAGGTTTCATGTTTTTGTGATCATTTCTTATTTTTTTGGAATTAAAATGCCATGGCACTCCATGCATGTGCCCATGCCTTGATACCAATATGTTTGGAAATTCCTTCTAATTTACTGCACATGGAATTAACTCGCACACAAGTACACAAAGATATGATTTTTCAAACAGGTATAGTTAGGTGTTGCATTTAGATGTAGTTGAAATTTGAATTACGGTCATTAAATGGTTAAAAAATCACTTAAATGTATTTAAAAGGTCAAATGACCCCCGAAAGTTTCCAAATTTTCACATGACGGTTGTATTAGTGCACGTTAAACATAGGAAAAAAATTTGAATGTCGTAAGAGGAAGCTATCTCCCGTTCATCATCAAACATACATTGTTCCCTCTCAGAACCACAAACCTTCTAGTGAGTTGTTCCAGTTTGTGAGGGGTGTCTGTCCAAACTTTCGTCAAACAGGCCAAATTTTTTTACAACATCATCTTGGTGGCATGACATTAAATCAAGCAAGGTTTCATGTTTTTTCTGATCATTTTTTTTGGAATTAAAATGTCATGTCACTCCATGCATACGTATGCATGTGTCCATGTCGTGAGACCAATATGTTTGAAAATTCCTTCTAATTTACTACACACGGAATTAACTCGCACACAAGTACACATATATGATTTTTCAAACCGTTTTGTTTAGGCGTTGCATGTAGATGTAGTTCAAATTTGAATTACAGTCATTAAATGGTTAGAAAATCACTTAAATGTCTTTAAAAGCTCAAATGACCTCTGAAATTTTCCAAATTTTCACAAGACAGTTTTATTAGTGCACGTTAAACGTAGGAAAAAAAATTGAATGCCGTAAGAGGAAGCTATCTCCCGTTCGTCATCAAACATACATTGTTCCCTCTCAGAACCACGGACCTTCTAGTGAGTTGCTCCAGTTTGTGAGGGTGTGTGTCCAAACTTTCGTCAATCAGGCCAATTTTTTTACCACATCATCTTGGTGGCATGACATTAAATCAAGCAAGGTTTCATGTTTTTCTGATCATTTTTTATTTTTTTTGGAATTAAAATGCCAAGGCACTCCATGCATGTGCCCATGCCTTGACACCAATAAGTTTGAAAATCCTTCTAATTTACTGCACATGGAATTAACTCGCACACAAGTACACAAAAAATATGATTTTTCAAACTGTTTTGGTTAGGCGTTGCATGTAGATGTAGTTCAAATTTGAATTACGGTCATTAATTGGTTAGAAAATCACTTAAATGTCTTTAAAAGGTCAAATGACCCCTGAAAATTTTCAAAATTTTCACATGACGGTTGTATTTGTGCACGTTAAACATAGAAAAAAATTGAAGGCCGTAAAAAGAAGCTATCTCCCGTTCATCATCAAACATGCATTGTTCCTTCTCGGAACCACGAACCTTCTAGTGAGTTGCTCCGGTTTGTGAGGGGTGCGTGTCCAAACTTTCGTCAAACATGCCAATTTCTTTACCACATCATATTGGTGGCATGACATTACATCAATCAAGGTTTCATGTTTTTCTGATCATTTTTTATTTTTTGGAATTAAAATGCCATGTCACTCCATGCATACGTATGCATGTGTCCATGTTGTGAGACCAATATGTTTGAAAATTCCTTCTAATTTGCTGTTTATGGAATTAACTCGCACACAAGTACACATATATGATTTTTCAAACTGTTTTGGTAAGGCGTTCAATGTAGATGTAGTTTGAATTTGAATTACGGTCATTAAATGGTTAGAAAATCACTTAAATGTCTTTAAAAGGTCAAATGACTCCTATAAATTTCCAAAATTTCACATTACAGTTGTAGTAGTGCACAAGACGTAGAAAAAATTAAAGGCCGTAAGAGGAAGCTATCTCCCATTCGTCATCAAACATGCATTATTCTCTCTCGGAACCACGAGGCTTCTAGTGTGTTGCTCCGGTTTGTGAGGGGTGTGTGTCCAAACTTTCATCAAACATGCCAATTCCTTTACCACATCATCTTGGTGGCATGACATTACATCAACCAAGGTTTTATGTGTTTCTGAATTTATTTTTTGGAATTAAAATACCATGTTACTCCGTGCATACGTATGCATGTGTCCATGTCGTGAGACAAATATGTTTGAAAATTCCTTCTAGTTTACTGCACATGGAATTAACTCGCACACAAGTACACAAATATGATTTTTCAAACAGTTTTGGTTAGGCGTTGCATGTAGATGTAGTGCAAATTTGAATTACGGTCATTAAATGGCTAGAAAATCACTTAAATGTATTTAAAAGTTCAAATGACCCCTAGAATTTTCAAAAAGTTCACATTACAGTTGTAGTATTGCACGTTAATTAGACGTAGAAAAAAATTTGAAGGCCGTAAGAGGAAGCTATCTCCCGTTCATCATCAAACATGCATTTTTCCCTTTCGGAACCACGAGCCTTCTAGTGAGTTGCTCCGGTTTGTGAGGAGTGTGTGTCCAAACTTTCGTCAAACATGCCAATTTTTTACCACATCATCTTCGGTGGCATGACATTATATCAACCAAGGTTTCATGTGTTTCTGGTTTTTATTTTTATTTTTTGGATTAAAATGCCATGTCACTCCATGCTTAATTGTGTCATAGACGTTAGACCAATATGTTTGAAAGTTCCTTCCAATTTACAGCACATAGAATTAAATCGCAGACAAGTACACGAAATATGAGTTTTCAAACCGTTATTGTTAGCTGTTGCATATACATGTAGTTCAAATTTCAATTATGGTCATTAAATGGCTAGAAAATCACTTAAATGTCTTTTAAAGATCAAATGACCCCTAAAATTTTCCAAAATTTGACATGACAGTTGTATCAGTACTACAAAATTTCTCGTTCATTTAAAACACCATCCGTTGCCACTTTACTCCAAATTCGTCTTTCACAGCTAATAAAAAATATCTACAACATCACACAGAGTTGTTTTCTAGGAACCGTTTGGGATGAAAATATCTGGGTCTATTTAAGTCTCGCTCCTTAAGCTTCGCCGGCTAGTCTGCTCCAGTGCCGGCAACCCCCGAATCCACGAATCTCGATTCCCATTCCCACACCCCATTTTGCAAAGATGACGTCGTGGAAACGCTTCGTGAAGGCACGCACGATGGCCGTGTCCCCCCCCCCCCCCCGGAACACCGCCACCTGCGCCGAGAGCGCGGCCGCCTACGTCGAGAGTGTCGCCGCATCGGCATTGAGCGCGTCCGCTTCCACCGAGAGGGCATCTGCGGCAGCCGACAGGGCAGCTATGGCCGCTGAGACGGCTGCAGCTGCTGCTGTGATGGCGGCTGCAAAGGCTGAGAGCGCTCGAGCTGCCATCCGTGCCGCCGATGTTGCCCTAGGCCGGGTCAAGGCCATCCACGCCAAGATCGAGGATACACACGCCAAGATATTCCAGGCCACCTCGGACTCCAGCATGCAACCCACGTCAGAAAAGGCGGTGGTGGCCATGGAGCACCTGCTTCCTCATGAGGTCGCCGAGCGGGAGCTGGAGATGCAGCAGGGGGCGGAGATCGAGGAGCGCCGGGAGGAGGAGTTGCGCGTGGCCGAGGTCGAGGTAGAGAAGAGTCTGTCCATCGAGAAATCGGCGGTGGAGTACCAACGCGAGCTCTGGCGCAACCACTACTACGAGTACTACAACCTTGAGGGCGGCGCCGAGGACGAGGACGAGGACGCGGTCGACTTCAGCAGGGGGGACGCGGAGTCCACCAACGGTGGCTTGTCGCCAGGACAAGTCATCGACGTCTCATCTCACACCGGCGATGCATAGGCCAGTGCGGCGCCGGATATGTTAAAATTATGCGTACTTGGGCTTTGTTTTTAATGCTGGTCTTTTGTTAGAGCTATGTTTAGGTCAACTTGCTCTGTTTAATTACTAAAATTGCTCGATTTAGTAAGTGTGGTCTGTCTACTGTACGCTCTTTTGTGTGCCCAAATTAGCAAGCGATGTTAAATTATGCAGTGACGTACCCGGGGAAATTTCCACCAAAATTTGAGTTATCAAACTCATCCCATGTGCGTAAAGCAGAAGAATCGTTTGTGATGCACACAATTGTTCAAAGTGAATGGTCTGGTGGCACCGCATGCAAAGTTTCCCTCCACATTTCCAAAATTTTGGCCTAACACCAAAATATCTACCCCCGCCCGCTTCCCCCTTCCCCACCCCCTTTTCTCCCCATCCACAAGTCATATTTCCCCTGTTTCCTCCTTCCTTCCTTCCTTCCTTGCTAAGTTATAGCTGCTTCCTCGCTCTCGCCGTCTCGCATCCTACCGCCAGGGTCACCATGGTCTTCTTCAAAGACCTCTCCAACGGTTCCTCCTCCGGCGACTACTCCTTCACCACCCGGGTATGCCTCTCTTCTATCTCTCGGGCTATGACTTGGAATGAAAGATTTTTACCTGGCGGTCGATTTGAGAAATTTCTTCCTCTTGTAGCTCGCTCGGACCAGCAGTGGCCACGAATGGAGCGGGGTGGCTAAAGATCTATCTCCTCGTTGTCACCATCAATCTCCATGTGTGAAGCTAGTTGCGTTTGATTCTTAGGACAGTGGGAGGAAGTTTCTGGCATGTGCAGAGAAGGTTAAACCCTCTTTCGTTGTTACAAATCATTTGTTAGATGTGATTCAGACACTGTCACGGTCCCAACCCATTCATACCACACCTTCAACCAAACGCATCCTAAGACAATGTCACAGTTTGTACCTAGTATCTTAAATTGTTGCCATCTCATCAGCGGTGCCATTAGAAAATTATTTGGCACCGCTTGATGGTTTGTGCTGCCAACTTTGGTCCACACATCCGAGCAGCCAAGCAGTAAAATACTAAATCTTTACGGCACGAAGGAAGGCGGGCATCGAGCAACTTCGTGCTCGAGTCCTGGTCCCTGATTTTTTTCCGCACAGATCGGCTCGCCAAAGGTCAGGCAATCGGTAGATGTAGTAATAGTTGTCTTTACCCCAGTTTTGGCATATATAGTGGACGGCCTTAGTGCTATTAGTTCTGTGTTACCAAATTTGTGCATGTACACACCTGTTAGTATCAATTTTCTGTCATCCAAACACTGTCGCTATGCTATTGCAGTTATATTTACCTTCCTCATAAAATGTTCAATTTGTTATTTATTGTACATGAGTAAGAACTTGTAGCGTCGTTGTAGTTAAGTATAGCTTCTGATGTTCCAGAATTTGGTTGTTGTCTCAATACCAATTATTTAATTTGCACATTGATCTTTTTGAGAAGATATGTCATAATTAACATGTTTCTTTAGTTTTTTAAAATAAGCATTGGTGATTTTCTATGTTTCTATAAACCCATTTCCCCTACAATTGTTACTGATCTATTTTTAAATATTATAGGATGAATGGAAGTGTTCTTACTTGGAGTGGGTTGATCAAGAGGGGCCACAGTATTTGAAGATGTGCCTAGCGAAGCTCTGGATCATGTATGAGAAAGAGAACAGACGTAGGCTTAGAGAAACTGTTGTCAACACTGAAGAATATTTCAAGATGCGGGATAAAAAGTTGAAGGTGGAGAATGAGCTTAGATTTTTTAAATCAGACTTTGCTAAGATGGCGTTGGCGAAGGAGGAGGCACTTCCCCAGTTGGCCCGTGCAAAACGGGTTCTTCTTGGTGAAAGCAGAGGTGGATAAGACGAGCCTGGATGATCTCGATTAGGGAAATGAATATATTGTTCTTATGAAGTTGAACTAGCTATATGTTGTACTGTGCTATTTTCATGTAGCTACCGTACTGTGATGTTATAATATATTTATGTGCCTGATATGAAATTGGCATATAGCTGTTCGATATGAAATGTGAATTTGAGTAATACTGGAATTATTAATTGTAAACTAATAAACCTTCTAAATGTGTCATGGACCTTTGCAAACGGTTCTAGCAGTAAAAGCGCTTGTGATGGATAGCCCAATGCCACACAATTTTCTTCATCAAATCATGTGCGATATAGTTGATAAAAGCAAACAGTTAACCAAGGTAGACCGTGTGATAGTTACACCTTTCATACACGAGCCTACACATAAAACTGTGTGGGATGTACGTATGAACGGAAACGTTTTACCTGGATTGACTGTGTGGGATGTACATAAGAACGGAAACATATTCCTTTGATTGACTGTGTGTGATATACATACGAAGGGAATATTTTTTCTGGGATTCACCGTGTGGGATGTACATACCTACGGAAATGATTTTCTTGGATTACCGTGTGGGATGTACATACCTACGGAAATGATTGGGTTTCGATGCCTCGCCCGATCACACACGGCCCCAGCCTGGGTCCCAAGAGGGCCTATCCCCGACGATTTTTGGGTCGTGTGGGAAGGACATCCTATAGCACACACTCACTTGGCGACGGTTCCAAATGCCATCATAGAAAGTGGTTAAAAATCATTTGTTTAGGACCGACACGCACCAGTGTTGGTTCACTTCTATTTTAAGTCACTAAAATTTTAGAAATTTTTAAGAGGAAGAAAAATGTTTAGGAAAATATACCAAGGTGGTTCCTCGAAGAAGCAAGCCCCAAGGCTCGCGATACATGAGCCAGACCTTGAACCACCAAAGGAAACTCGAGTACGGCCTTGCGAATGGCCATTGGATCAATTCATGGTTCATGCAAGTTTCAAAGAAGAATTTGATGCGTATGTACAAAATGCTAGTCTTGAGGACTTCGTGTCAGATAAGTGCCCACAATACTATCGCCTCACTGATTCATTTGTGCAAAGATTTAAGTTTATTTCTCAGCGCGATACGCATACCGTTTTATTTGATCTTTATGATAAATCATACACAATGGACCTAAGAGATTTTAATGAAGCATGCAAAATCCCCCAGGAGGGCATCCTTAGTGAATCCCATAAGACCGAATATAATGGTTTCCTTTCTAGCATTACTGTGGGAGAAACTAGAAATATTACACAAGCTTCCATGGGGAGCATTCATTTTCCTGCCATACATTATTTTGCTCTCTTTATAGGAAGATGCATTAATGGTAAACATGATCATAGCCACCTTTGTGCATCGGATCTTAGTGTCCTCAAGCGTGGGGTAACAGGTGATAAACGATATAACTTGGGGGCTATTATTGCAAGGAGGTTACATAATAATGCTAAAGATGGAATTTCTTTGGTGGAATTTATGCCATTTGTCTAGCTAATTATCTAGGGGTACCCATAAGGGGGGTGGCATTGAGTTACCACCTGCTTTTCTTGATTATAATGATACGGTACACTACCATTTTCTTGAGAGGAACAAACAGTCCCTCCTGTACCGTCTAATCTTTGATAGGCAGCGTGTTGTCCATATTACCCTTCCTGCTCCAGCCTTGTTTAACTTTCAGGTAAACGGGAGAGTCTCCTATGTTGTCACTTTCATATACTAGTGCGAATTTTTTATTATAGGATTAGATGCACACCCACTTAGTTTTCATATTGAGCTTTCATACACTTATAGCTCTTAGTGCATTCGTTGCATGGCAGTCCCTACTCCTCACGTTGATATCAATTGATGGGCATCTCCATTGCCCATTGGTTAGCCGCATCGATGTGAGACTTTCTAATTTTTTATCTTCTCTATATTTACCACTATCATTATACTCTATTCCACCCGTAGTGCTAAATCCATGGCTTGCGCTCATGTATTGCGTGAGAGTTGAAAAAGCTGAAGCGCGTTAAAAAGTATAAACCAATTGCTCGGCTTGTCACCGGGGTTGTGCATGATAAATACTTTGTGTTAAGAAGACAGAGCATGACAAGACTATATGATTTTGTAGGGATAACTTTCTTTAGCGTTGATATTTTGAAAGACATGATTGTTTGTTGGGATGCCTGAGTATTGATGTCTTTATGTCAAATTATAGACTATTGCTTTGAATCACTTATGTCTTAATATTCATGCCATGATTAGATATATGATCAAGTTTATGTTAGGTAGCATTCCACATCAAAAATTATCTTTTTATCATTTACCTGCTCGAGGACGAGCAGGAATTAAGCTTGGGGATGCTGATACGTTTCCGTCGTATCTATAATTTTTGATTGTTTCATGACAATATTATACAAGTTTTACATGTTTTGGCAACTTTTTATATGATTTATTGGACTAATCTATTGATCGAGTGCCAGGTGCCAGTTCCTGTTTTCTGCATGTTTTTTGTATCGCAGAGTATCCATATCAAACGAAGTCCAAATACAATAAAATTTCACGGAGAATTATTTTGGAATATATGTGATTTTTGGGAGTTGGAATCACCGCAGACAGAGGCCTACACAGCCCACAAGACACCAGGGCGCGCCAGAGGCCCCTGGCGCATGGTGGTGGGTTGTTCCCACCTCGTACGTCGGTTGGACCACAACGTCAGGCACAAGGAAGCTTATATATGGAAAAAAAATTGTGTTAAAATCTCAGCGCAATCGGAGTTACGGATCTCCGGGAATATAAGAAACGTTTTTTGACCAGATCTCGGGAACGCGAAAAAGAAGAGAACGGAGAGGGAGATCCAATCTCGGAGGGGCTCCCGCCCCTCCGCGGCCATGGAGGCCATGGACCAGAGGGGGAAATCTCCTCCCATCTAGGGGGAGGCCAAGGAAGAAGAAGAAGGAGGGGGCTCTCTCCCCTTCTCTCCCGGTGGCGCCGGAGTGCCGCCGGGGCAATGATCGGGATGGCGATCTTCATCAACAATCTTGCTACCGTCAACACCAACTTTCTCCCCCTCTATGCAGCGGTGTAACACCTCTTCCCCCCGCTGTAATCTCTACTTAAACATGGTGCTCAACTCTATATATTATTTCCCAATGATCTATGGTTATCCTATGATGCTTTAGCACATCCGTTTTGTTCTATGGGTTAATCGTGATCTTGGTTGGTATGATTGTATATTTTATTTATGGTGCTGCCTACGGTGCCCTCCATCTCGCGCAAACGTGAGCGGCACCCGCTGTAGGGTGTTGCAATATGTTCATGATTTGCTTACAGTGGGTTGCGAGAGTGACAGAAACTTAAACCCGAGTAGGTGGGTTATGGAGTATGGGAGTAAAGAGGACTTGATACTTAATGCTATGGTTGGGTTTCACGACCTTAATAATCTTTAGTAGTTGCGGATGCTTGCTAGAGTTCCAATCATAAGTGCATATGATCCAAGTAGATAAAGTATGTTAGCTCATGCCTCTCCCTCATATAAAATTGCAAGAATGATTACCGGTACTTGTTATCGATTGCCTAGGGACAAATAACTTTCTTGTTGAAAAAAGCTCTCTACTAAAACTAACTTAGTTGTGTCTTTATCTAAACAGCCCCTATATTTTATTTACGTGCTCTTTATTATCTTGCAAACCTATCCTATCGCACCTACAAAGTACTTCTAGTTTCATACTTGTTCTAGGTAAAGCGAACGTCAAGGGTGCGTAGAGTTGTATCGATGGTCGATAGAACTTGAGGGAATATGTGTTCTACCTTTAGCTCCTCGTTGGGTTCGACACTCTTACTTATCAAAAAACGCTACAATTGATCCAATATATTTGTGGGTTATCACGCGCCCCCTGCCTTATGGGTCCCCTGGACCTCCACCGACCTCAACTCCAACTCCATATATTCACGTTCTGGGAGAAAAAATAGGAGAGAAGGATTCATCACGTTTTACGATATGGAGCCACCGTCTCCTCCTGTTCTTCATCGGGAGGGCAGATCTGGAGTCCGTTCGGGGCTCCGGAGAGGGGAAATCATTGTCTTGCCATCATCAACCATCCTCCATCACCAATTTCATGGTGCTCACCACCATGCATGAATAATTCCATCATAGGCTTGCTAGACGGTGACGGATTGGATGAGATTTATCATGTAATCGAGTTGGTTTTGTTGGGGTTTGATCCCTAGTATCCATTATGTTCTGAGATTGATATTGCTATGACTTTGCTATGCTTAATGCTTGTCACTAGGGCCCGAGTGCCATGATTTCAAATCTGGACCTATTATGCTTTCATGAATATATTCATGTTCTTGATCCTATATTGCAAGTTATAGTCACCTACTACGTGTTATGATCCGGCAACCCCGGAGTGACAATAGTCGGGACACTTCCCGGTGATTATCGTAATTTGAGGAGTTCATGTATTCACTAAGTGCTAATGCTTCGGCCCGGTTCTCTATTAAAAGGAGGCCTTAATATCCCTTAGTTTCCATTGGGACCCCGCTGCCACGGGAGGGTAGGACAAAAGATGTCATGCGAGTTCTTTTCCATAAACACGTATGACTATATTCGGAACACATGCCTACATTATATTGATGAATTGGAGCTAGCTCCGTGTCACCCTAGGTTATAACTGTTGCATGATGAATGCCATCCAGCGTAATTCTCCATCATTGATCCATTGCCTACGAGCTTTTCACATATTGATCTTTGCTACGTTACTTTGCCGTTGCCACTGTTACAATTGCTACGAAACTGCTACTGTTACTTTTATCACTGTTACCGTTACTTCCATACTACTTTGCTACTAAATACTTCGCTGCAGATATTAAGTCTTTCAGGGTGTGGTTGAATTGACAACTCAGCTGCTAATACTTGATAATATTATTTGGCTCCCCTTGTGTCAAATCACTAAATTTGGGTTGAATACTCTACCCTCGAAAACTGTTGCGAACCCCTATACTTGTGGGTTATCAGTGCCACACACGGCGAAGAGATTGTCGTGGTCTTGTGTGGCACCCCCTCCCCCATATATATAGGTGGAGGGAGAGGGGAGGCAGCCAGGAGGTGCCCCCAAGGAAGCCGAATCCTCCTTGGGCTCCTGCCCTAGCCACGCCCCCTTCCTTATTTGTGCGTGGGAGGAAGGCAGAGGGAGGTGGCGCCCCCCTTTTCCTTTCTCTCATGAGGAGGGAAAGACAGGAGGGGCTAACCCTCCCCCTTTCCTTCCCCTAGGGCCGGAGGCCAGGGAGAGGGGCGCACCAGCCCCTTGTGGCCTGGTGTGTTCCCCCTTTTGGCCCATTAAGCCCATATAGCCTCCCGGGGCTTCTCGGAACCCCTTCCGGTGATCCGATGAATACCCGGTACCCTTGAAACTCTTCCGGTGTCCAAATTTCATCGTCCTATATGTCAACCTTTACCTTCGGACCATTCCGGAGCTCCTCGTCATGTCCATGATCTCATCCGGGACTCCGAACAACATTCAGTCACAAAATCACATAACTCATGTAACACTATATCGTCAACGAATGTTAAGCATGCGTACCCTACGGGTTCAAGAACTATGTAGACATGACCGAGACACCTCTCCGGTCAATAACCAATGGCGGAACCTGGATGCCCATATTGGTTCCTACATATTCTACGAAGATCTTTATCGATCGAACCATTATGACAACATACGTAATTCCCTTTGTCCGTCGGTATGTTACTTGCCCGAGATTCGATCGTCAGTATCTCCATACCTAGTCCAATCTCGTTACCGAAAAGTCTCTTTACTCGTTCCGTAATACATCATCTCGTAACTAACTCCTTAGTCACTTTGCTTGCAAGCTTCTTGTGATGTGTATTACTGAGAGGGCCCAGAAATACCTCTCCGATAGATGGAGTGACAAATCCTAATCTCGATCCATGCCAACTTAACAGATACCTTCGGAGATACCTGTAGAGCATCTTTATGATCACCCAGTTACGTTGTGATGTTTGATAGCACACAAGGTATTCCTCCGGTATCCGGGAGTTGCATGATCTCATAGTCTAAGGAATATGTATTTGACATTAAGAAAGCAATAGCAATAAACTGAACGATCATATGCTAAGCTAACGGATGTGTCTTGTCCATCACATCATTCTCCTAATGATGTGATCCTGTTATCAAATGACAACACATGTCTATGATTAGGAAACCTTAACCATGTTTGATCAACGAGCTAGTCTAGTAGAGGCTTACTAGGGACACGGTATTTGTTTATGTATCCACACATGTATCTAAGTTTCCGATCAATACAATTCTAGCATGAATAATAAACCTTTATCATGAATAAGGAAATATAATAATAACAACTTTATTATTGCCTCTAGGGCATATTTCCGTCATTTTCTTCGTCTTTCCCGACGAGGGGCACTCTTCCCAGTTCTTTAATAACTCATATATTCCGGCACCCGACGCTTACGTGGAGGACCTCGATGCTCAGCCTTACCATTGAATAGATCTCCACGCTTTCTCCGCGGGTCATCCTTCTCGAGCCATCTTCGATGCCCCATGTACAAGATTTTTGAAGACCCGCCATCTTTCGATAGCTGCTGAGTAGTTGTATCATCCATGCACCTGGTGCATCCGCAATATCCGTGCCACACGTGGCCGGAGAGATAGCCGTAGCCGAGATTGTCCTGCACCATCGTGATCTCATGTAGAAATAGTCTACTTTGCTTGCGTCCCATGTCTTGGCCGGCGTTGTCCATAAGGTCTGTAGCTCATCTTTGAGTAACCCGATATACAGATTTATATCATTTCCCGGTTGTCTCGGCCCTTGAATAAGCATAGTCATGTGTTTGTATTTTTCCTTCATGCACTTCCAGGGGGGAGGTTGTACATCGATACAAACACGGGCCATGTACTATGATTGGTGTGATGGTTGCCAAACAGATTCATGCCATCACTACTAGCGCCAAGCACGATGTTCCTTGCATCATTTGCAAAAAATTCAAATTCAGCGTTTAATGCTCTCCACTGGCTAGCATCTGGAGGTGTCTCAGCTTCGGATCATCTCCGTCATCTGGCTTCACCCTCTCCACGTGTCAGTGCATAAGCTTTGCTTCCTTAGGATCTATAAAATACTGATGCAAACGCAGAGTGATCGGAAAGTGCCATACAACTTTATGTGGAGCTTTCTTTCCGGCCTTCTTATATCGTGAAGCATTGCACTTTGGATAGATGGTTTTTTTCCGCATGCTCGTTCCGATATATGATGCAATCGTTGATGCATGCTTGATATCTAATGTGTGGCAGATCAAGAGGGCACATGATTTTCTTTGCCTCCTCGACACTAGTAGGACACAGGCTTCCCGCGGGAAGAACCTTCTTTAGATACTTCACAAGCTCATCCAGGCTTGCATCCGTCCATTTATTTTTTGTCTTCGCCTTTAGAAGTTCTAGCGCGGAACTCAAGCGGGTCACCTCGGGATCGCAATCATCATACAAAGGATTCATCAAGTCTACCTCCAGTTGCGCCAGTTTGGCCTCCTCTCTAGATGCAGCTATGTCGCTAGTCGTCTTCTTGCGAAGCAGGTCTTGAACAAGCGGGTCCCGCATGGCTGAACTTAGTAGCGATGAAGGCTGCGGCGTGTCTGCGTCTTTGCCGCCTTGTACTGCCACTTCACCATCGCCATTTCCGGTGTCGTCTTCTTCTTCGGGCCCACAATCGGTCATCTCTTCGTCCGGCCCCATGTCGTTATTTCCTGCTCTGTCGACGTCCTCATCATCATCTTCTTCACTTATCCACCTAGTTAGGCCATCCATGAAACCATGCATGAGCAGGTGCTCCTTGAATTTACCACCCTTAAAGGGGTTGAGCCTGACTCCTCCTTTGCATTTTTGAAACGGACATAAAACATCCTTCAGTCTTTTTTCATACATGTCGTCCACCACGGATTGCTAATATCATTCCGACATCCTTCCATTGACCTTCATGATCACATGCGCGGAGCAAAATATTATAACCACGTACGCATGCATGGATCAAATTCATACAAACATTCGGCATGACCTTCCCTAAACATAGGACGTATTGAATTTGCCCGAAATTCGCCGAAACGGAATTGAATCGACATTTCGGCAAAACATAGGCAACTCATGTCACCCACACATTTCAACAAATACATAATATAGGCAACTCACATGCCACACACAATTCGGTATATTCATATCGCACATATATATACTTTCGGTCCTATCGCACACACACATATTTCCATTCTTGCACAACTTTTTTTTCTCACCTATGTGTCAAGAGGGATATCGAGCACCTTCTTAATTAGCTAGTAGCTCTAGATAGTGAGGTACCTACATATAGCTCTAACTAGCTAGGGAGAGAGAGAGAGAGAGAGAGAGAGAGCTAGTGGAGATGGGTGGATGGCAAAGAAAAAGAGAGATGGAGGAGGGAGGCCATTAATTAATGGAAGGGGTGGAGGGGGCAAAGAAATAAAGAGGAAGGAGGGAGGCCATTAATGAAAGGGGTGGTGGAGGGGCAAAGAAGAGAGGGAGGAGGGGGAGCATTGAAAGGAAAAAACAAAAAGCAAGTGCAAGAGGAGGGGAAGAAAGGAAGGGGGAGGAAGAAGAGGGGAGGGGGGGGAGGTGGTAGGTATTTTGGTTGGCGACCATAGTAGTAGCGCTAGCCACTAATGCGCGCTACAGCTATGATTGCCAGCCAAAATATCTACTGGTAAAGTTCTACTAGCTATACCGCCGGATGGAAAAACACGCTACTGCTAAAAGGGCCCACAAGTTTACACATAGAAAAGATAACAGTAGCGCGTTGTCAAGACCAGGGAAAAAGAATAGCTTATTCCTCTGTATCTCACATGGGTTTCATAATTATAGGAATTGGTTCCATAACCAACATTGGACTCAATGGAGTACAGATCTGGATTTTACAGTAGCGCTGGGTAGATGACCGACGCTGCTAATATCTCTTGACCTGATGGGGTGGTGCGGCACACTTACCAGTAGTGTGCCCAAGAGAAACCAACGCTGCTGTTAAGCCATACCAGTAGCGCGTATTGTACCCAGCGCTACTGGTACTTACGAGTAGCGTGGGGGCCCAAACAGGCGCTACTGGTAAACTTCTACGTATAAGCATTTTCCTAGTAGTGATCCGCAATATGGCCTCTCTCCTACATCGATGGTCCATTATTCAAGAGAAAGTGAACAAATATGTCGACTACTATGCACAAGTGATTGGCCGCCCTTAAAAGGGGATAGGAGTGTCAACTCACGTAAGTTGAAACTTTTATTTTGTCATGAAGAGAGGGTGAACACCAAGTTGCAAATTGAGAGAAACATGTTAGCTATTGTGAGTGACAAGATAGAGTTGGAGAAGAAAAATAGGTGTCTCAAATGGGAGCTCGAGAAGGCCTTCAAGAGGCATGGTTACATATATGAACTGATCATTGATGGCGCGTTGCTGCGCCCGTCCTTTTTTTTAAATAAAATGATAGGAATTTTGGAAAGTACGTTAGTCAAGAAAAATAACTAAAATTTGCAGAAGAGTAACCCATATATAGTTATACCATCCAAGTATGAGAAGTTGAAAATATATAGGAGTAAAATATATTGAAAATGAATATGAGCAATCATAGTATAAAAATATATTGAGATAAATGATCAGACCATCAAGAAAAGAAAATCTTAGTCGACTAAATATAGAAAAATGTGCACCCTATATATTTGTGATTGAAATAGTGTATATCAGAATGTGATGACAAATAGTGATATTGATAAGGAACCAGACCCATGTAGATAACTGTAAGCAGGGTATAAGCATTGACACAAGGAAGATTGTAATGCATCTGGTCATACATGTGTATCTGATATAGCAATTCTTTTTTACATATTGATATAGCAGTCTATGAAATACGAGTGTTTGTAATTAATGCTAGACTCAGAGCATTGCTTTTACTATTCTTGCGTATAGTGCCCTGCTTAGGTGCCTTTGCAAAATCTTTGCGCTGCTCTGTGCCTGCAACATATATGATCTCACATCATGACAAAAGCATGAACTCCCCAAACAAAATGCCCACAAATAAGAATGTAAAGCAACATCAATTGATCATGCAAAGGAAGCTGATATTACTAATACTTCCATGAAATTACACCTTCCATACTTTATATTTTTAACACCTCTACAGTAGCGATAACCACAAATAAGATCATGATGCTCTCTCAACGGCCAAGTTGAAATGACTACATGAAACGGACAAATGAGGCATGAACCATTCTTTCCAATATAGAAAAAGTACAGGAAAAAGGGAAATCATAAACTCCTATTTTACTATATTTTTTGTTGTTGTCAAAAAGGCAATTTAAGAGTGGAAAGCAAATAACCATGAGTCTTATTTTAACCTCAAAGTCGACAACTCCAAGATGTAGTCCAATTAATCAAGTACTCCTAAGCAGATATGTAGTCGCATTTACATGTTTTACTTCCAAGAAGATATATAAACCTGAAGCAGTTGCATGACAATAAAGAGAATAACATGGCCCCCCCTAAATCATGATAATAAAGTGAACAAATCATAGTTCTATAAAATATTAAATTGCAAACCTTTGATAGGATCCGTTCCCTTCCCTGTTTTAACGGCAAATGACAGCCTTGTATACAAGCATCGCGCAACTGCAATATGACAAAAAAAATTAACACACATACATACACATATAGCCCATCATCCTTGGTCTGTGAAGGCCTCCAAAGCCAAACAGCGATACTTGCTATGCCTCTGTTTGATTATGTTAACAGTTACAAATTTCAACAAAGTACTCATATAGGGCACTCAAAAGAATCTTTAAGAATAGCTAAAATAATGAACGATTGTAAACTACAAATTGAATAAGGAATCTTGCATAGAGAAAATTAATAATTGATACCAGAAAAATGTACCATAAGCCTGTTGAAGAGCTATTGCTAAGATAAGATTACAATGAGGCAGACATATACGACAGGGGAGCGGAAGCACAGGAAGAAGTTCAGAACATGGCCAAGAAGCATAAACCATAATTCCATAACTGAAACATGAATTGTACTTGAGCAACTGTAGCTACAGATTTTATTTTATAATAGCAGTAAAGAAGGCATCGACACAGGAACAGAGAGTATCATTGGAGGATTCTTGAGGGATTTGTTTTGGAAAAAATGGACAGTACATTGGACACAGTGCAATGCCATATCAACTATTGTTCGTATCAAACATATTCTGTTTGGAGGCATGTTATAATTGCTTGTATAGGCGCAATGTGAGTGTAATATGTAGCATGTGGTACTTACAACAGCGAAGATGAGAATCTAATATGATAATATATGTCTTGTGGCGTCTCAGCCGTCCCCAATAGGAGTGTCTGGTTCACTTGGTCATGTTGTTGGCCCTTTCCTGGTGTGGCCGTTGCCTGCTACATCATCAACATCAAAGGCCAGGTTCATATCAGCCAAAAAACGTCATCATCATCAGGCCCTGCAAAATCAAATCAACAGATCACCACCGGCAAGAGTCATTTCACTCGGTACTAATGGGTAATGGCATCAACAGGAGAAAAATTGGCATGGTAGAAGGAGGCATAAGAGGAAACTGGTACTGACCTTTCCGTTGGACATTGGATCAGCTGGAAGAACCAAAGAAACCAACCAGTACATAGCTAGAATTCCTACTTGGAGAGAAGCTGTAATCATCTTAGACAAAACATATTTGGATATATGTAGACAATAACTGAGGATTGGAACCAGCACATCACCTTGAAACCAAACAGAGCTGGAACCTAAGCATCCCTCATCGCTTTTGTACTGGAGATTGGTTTGCGAAAATGAGCAGAGCAGGAAAGGAGCATCGGCAAGGTTGGAATTTTATAGGTTCGCATGAATGTACAGAGACACGATTAGCCTCTCAATTACTCAATTGACATACAGAATTAACCTCTGAATTAAGGATCAATTGGCATGGGCGATGAAACTGACCTGCTCGGTGCATCGATTGGCACTAATGGTCGATTAACCTCTCAATCAATCATCGTTCGCGATTGAACTTCATGCCGGTAGAGCCGCTCGCGTCGCACGACCGAACGGGCCACGGAGGCGATGTACGCCTCGTCCGAGCAAACCTAGCACAGCCACCGATGCAATCCGAGGCCCTGGTCAGGCGGCGCAATCGGAACAGAGCAGGGTCGCGAATTTAGGGTTCGTCTCTTGTGCGGATTCGTCTCCTGTGCGCTGCGTTCCATACGATAGGCCCAGTAGGCTGCGTTCCACAGGATAGTAGTATAGGCCCAGTACGCCAGTCAGCCCAATTGAATGTAAGACGCCCAAAAATGCAACCGGAACAGCGGCCCAAAAAGCCAGCGTAGCTTGACCGCGAGTTAGCCTGCACACGAGATTTAGGTGGAATTAGCAATGAATCGACGGCCAAAACGATTAAAAATGACGATCCAACGATTAAAAAGGTTGATGGCCTGAAAAGGCTGGAAGGGTGCTCAGTTATAATGTATCTAGCTTAGCAGCACATCTGAAGCCGCTGGTGGGCCACGCATCCGAAAAAGAATCTGAGCATGTCGCGGATGCTCGCACATGCCGCGATCTCCCAACTTGCCATGCCGATCGCGTGCGTATGGAAACGGAGCCGGGCGCGTACGTGGGAAAGGAGCCGATCGCAGCGGAGGGCTGCTGGGCTGGCTACCGTGGGATGATGATGTTGGACAGGTGGCGGCAGATGCGATCCGGTATGCACGGTTACACATTTGAAGACGGGATCCATAAAATCTTTTCCGCCGCCACCACCGTCGGTGCTCGTGCCGGGCTTGCCTTGATGCCCTCTCGTGCGCTCGCAGTGCAGAAGTACATTAGTAAAGTATAACCAACTTGCTAGGTATTGTCGTTCATGGCGATCTGCTTGCAGAATCATGCCGTTAGAAGATACAGTATCTTCGTTCTTGAATGATACTACATACTCCTAACGTACTGTCTGACCACCGGCGTTTTTCGTTGTTGTCCGCAGCATCATGGGTGCCGGCGGCAGGATGACAGAGAAGGACCGGGAACTGCTTGGCGGCGCCGGCGCGACCTTCCAGCGCTCGCCGACAGACAAGCCGCCGTTCACGCTGGCCCAGATCAAGAAGGCAATCCCGCCTCACTGCTTCCAGCGCTCGGTGATCAAGTCCTTCTCCTACCTCGGCCATGACCTGGTCATCGTCGCGGCCCTACTGTACGCGGCGCTGGTCTGGATCCCCACCCTCCCGAGCGTGCTGCAGCTGAGCGCCTGGCCGGTCTTCTGGGTCGTGCAGGGCTGCGTCATGGCTGGCGTCTGGGTCATCGCGCACGAGTGCGGCCACCACGCCTTCTCCGACTCCTCGCTGCTCGACGACACCGTCGGCCTGGTGCTCCACTCGTGGCTGCTCGTCCCCTACTTCTCGTGGAAGTACAGCCACCCCGTCATCATTCCAACACCGGCTCGCTGGAGCGCGACGAGGTGTTCGTCCCCAAGCGGAAGGAGGCGCTGGCGTGGTACGCCCCCTACATCTACAGCAACCCCGTCGGACGTCTGGGGCTCCTCGTTGTGCAGCTCACCATTGGGTGGCCGATGTACCTGGCGCTCAACACCTGCGGCCGGCCGTACCTGCGCTTCGCCTGCCACTTCGACCCCTACAGCCCGATCTACAACGACCGGGAGCGCGCCCAGGTTTTCATCTCGGACGTCGGCGTGCGGGCCGTGTCCCTCGCCTTGTTCAAGCTCGCGTCGGCCTTTGGGTTCTGGTGGGTGGTGCGGGTCTACGGCGGGCCGCTGATCGTGAACGCGTTGCTGGTCCTGATCACCTACCTGCAGCACACCCACCCGGCGCTGCCGCACTACGACTCGACGGAGTGGGACTGGCTGCGCGGGGCACTCGCCACCATGGACCGCGACTACGGCATCCTCAACCGCGTGTTCCACAACATCACGGACACGCACGTGGCGCACCACCTCTTTTCCACCATGCCGCACTACCACGCCATGGAGGCCACCAAGGCGATCAAGCCCATCCTCGGCGAGTACTACCAGTTCGACCCCACCCCAGTTGCCAAGGCCACATGGCGCGAGGCCAAGGAGTTCATCTACGTCGAGCCCGAAGACCGCAAGGGAGTCTTCTGGTACAGCAACAAGTTCTCTTCGCCTCAGGTTTGGCCGGCGGTCGCCGTTGGTGTCCAGTCATTGACATGGCCATGTGTGTTGTGTGTGCGTCTGTCATTGCATTGGCGTCATCTACCCCGTCCATGCCGTGTTGTTGTAGACCATTTCGTGTTTATGGCGGAGTATCTGGGAATGGATGAACACGAAATGGTTGCTCTGTCGACCAAGGTTGTTCTGCCTCCATTTCCAAAGAAAAAAACACTGTCCTGCCTAGTGTTCCGTCGGATCAGATTCACCGGAAGTACGAAGCATTCCAAACATAATAAAAAATTACATCGTGATTCATAAGATCACAGAACAAACACCCGCGAAAACGAGCCGCTGACGTGTCGCTTTGACCTTATCGACGACAACCGAGAAGTCTTCGTACACATGATCCTAAGAACCAGCGCACTGGAGCCGCAGTCGTCGCCGTTGAACCTTGCATAGATCTGAAGCACCTGACGTCAAATTTCGCCACGTGACGACAAACTCTAGCCTCACCGTTCCAAGTACACAGCAGGAATCTACGCCGGAGCACCGTCGACTACGTCCAAACAGACAAACTCGAGAAGAACCGGAACCCGAAAGACAAACTTGACGGTATTCCCAAGACATGTTAGGTGTGTAACATAGCCACCACCTCTTCATTTTTCACAAAAAAGCTAGGGTTTCTGCCTCCCGCCGCCGCCACCGCAGGTCCGCCTCCTCTCCGGTGGCCCTAGGGCCATGGAGGCGTGCTGGATCTCGGCAAGGGCCGGCGGGAGGGCTCCGTTTTTTGACGTTTTTTTCAGTTTTGTTAGGGTTTGTGTCCTGCTCAGGAAGACGAGACGACGGTGCCTCCCTGAAGATGGAATAAAGGTCTCCTTGCCTAGCCCCCGTTCTGGCGGTGCGTCTAGCATCGTTGGTGGGCGTGTGGAGGTGTGTCTCCGGCAAATCTATCTTTGGTGGATTTGCTCAGATCTCGTCGTTGTTCGTCTACGTTCGTGTGTCTTTGGATTGGATCTTTCTGATCTACGCTATTCTTCATCTGCGGTGATTGCTGTTCTGGTGCGCTGGTCCTACGGGGCCTTATCACGACGACTTCCCGACTGTCTACTACAACAAGTTGTGCCCGACTCCGGCGATGGAGGGGCGATAACGGCGGCGCGCCTTCGGCTCGCTTCAGTGATGGTAGTCGTCGTTAGGTGGTTACGGATCTGGATGTAATTTTTACTATTTCTGGTATTCGTTGTACTGCCATGATTGAAGATGAATAGATCGGAAATTTTCTTGTAAAAAAAGAAAGACAAACTTGACAAACTCGAAGAAGGTTGCGTTGATTGATATTTATGCCCTGTTTCAGCTCTGATTGGTATTATTTTTAGAGGAAAAGGGCTCAAAGCCCCGGTTCCAATTGGATTGCCAAAAGAAACCAAACAAGGTTCAGTACGTTTACAAGAACGCGGGGAAGAAAACAGCACACGCGCTGCCCCAGCAAAAGCAACAGACCAAGCCCACAGGGCCTCTGCCACTACTCTTTTAAAAGAAAAGTAATGTAGTAAAACTAAACAAGGGGAGCTGCAGCCAAACAGATGAAACTATAGAATCACTCGCTCATAGCCCCTCTTGAGCACATTCTTCAGTCCTAGCCAGGATCCGGCCATAGTAGGAGGGGCGGGGATCTTGCTATCTGTTCCAGCTTCCGCACCATGTGCAACACTTTTCCTTTGACAAGATCTGAGCAACGGACTGCCCAGCTGTCCAAGGTAGCAGCTATCTTCCTCCACAACACCTGCATCCCAGACCAGGGGGTATGATTGAAACACATATCGTTACGATATTTTCATAAAGCCCATAAGGCAGCAGAGTGTAAAAGGCAATCTGCTGGGTGATTTTTATTGAGGGACCACCATTCTAGCATGTCATAAACGGACATCCTAGAATGGTTGTTAGAAATGTCCTCAATCACTCTCCAAAGCTTTATAGAAACAACACAGCCAAAAAATAAATGATCTACATTTTGAGGATCACTACAAAAAAGACAGGAAGCATTATCTACTGTTTGTCTTTTCTGCAGATTATCTCTAGTTAATAGCTTGTTATTAGACATAAGCCAAAGAAAAATATGGATGCAGAGAGGAACTTTGATATATATTCCAGATAGATACATTGTTCCCAAGGGAGACCCCTCTAAAATTGATAATGTTGTAAAAGGACTTGACAGTGTAAATACCTTTAGTGTCAAAATCCCAACAAACAGTGTCTCTCTTGTCTACCAGGACAGTATTTTTAATATCATTGAATAGATCATTCCACTCAGCCAACATATCAAGAGAAAAACATCTCCTAAAAGAGATTTTCAGGTTTGTACCATCCCAGGCCTCACATACAGTGATGCTCTGATCATCGGCAATACTATACAGATTCCAATATTTAGTGGCTAGGGTGGTATGTCCTATCCAACGGTCTCTCCAAAACCTGATACTTTTACCATCTCCTATTATCCAGGAGTAGCCTATGTTTGCAGCTTTAGCAGCCCATAGGATTCCTTTCCAGAAGGGGGAAGACCCAAGATTAGAGCAAGCAAAAATATTAGGATTATGGGTGTTGTACTTGGCATCAATGACTTGTTTCCAAATCTTGCCATGATCTAAGAAATATCTCTTAACCCAGGAAGCTAATAAACATAAATTCATATCTGCAATGTTAGGGATACCAAGGCCTCCATGTTGTTTTTGTTGAGCCACACACCCCTAGGAAGCCAGGTGATATTTGTGATGCCACTCATAATTATCCCAGAAGCAGTGAGCCAGCTGAGAATTAATCAACTTAATGGCCCACTTGGGAAATTTGAAAATACCCATCAGGTAACTAGGTATAGTGGCCAAGCAAGTTTTCACTAATGTGAGCCTCTTGCCAGAGGACAGTAGTCTGCCTCTCCATCCTACTCCCTTTTTAATGATCTTGTCCACAGTAGGATGTAGCTCACATTTCTTCAGCTTTCTGTGGTGAATGGGGGCTCCTAAATATTTGATGGGAAAATCACTAATTTTACAGCCAAGAATTTGAGCAAATATGTTTGCTTCCTCTCTATCTACATTAATGGGGACCAGTTCACATTTATGAAAGTTAATGCGCGTCCCAGAAATTTGCTCGAAGCGGATAATAAACATTTAAGGTTTTTGGCTTGAGCAGAGTTATTACTCAGGAAAAGTAAAGTATCATCGACATCTTGCATCTTGATGATACCAGCTGGGTTGGAGCTAGGGAACAGTCCTTCTAGGATGTTATTGCTAGCAGCTTTAGCAAGAATTCTGGTAAAGACATCAGCTACTAAATTAAACAAAAGAGGGGAATATGGGTCCCCCTGTCTGACTCCTTTACCAGTTAAAAAGTAATTACTGTTGGTATTGCTTATATTAACCCCAACAGAGCCTTTATTTAGTAGAGAAGAAACCGTTTTCATCCACTTGGGGCTAAATCCTCTCTTGCTCATCATGTCAAGCAGGAAATCTCTGTTGATCATGTCATAAGCTTTCTCATAATCTAGTTTAAATATAAAACCAGATTGTTTACTGGAGTACACAGAGTGAATAATTTCATGAGCTGTGATTATACTCTCAGCAATATATCTGCCTTTTATGAAGGCTGTCTGGTTTAAAGAAATTAAATGTCTACAAATGGGGCCAAACTTATTAGTGGCACACTTGGCAAAGATTTTGAAGCTGCAATTAATCATAGCAAGAGGTCTAAATTTCTCTATCTTGCTGGCATCAGCCTCTTTAGGGACTAGGGTTAACAGAGATAAATTGAGTCTATATAAGTCTAACTCATCTTTCTCCCAATCACGAAATAAAGCAAACAGGTCCCCTTTAACAAGGTCCCTGAATTGTTGGTAAAATAAAAAGGGAAATCCATCCGGCCCAGGGGCTCCTTCTGCATAAGAGCCGAAGACAGCCTCTTTAATCTCTTTTTCAGAGAAGGGGATATCCAGGATGTTATTATGTACATCAGTCACCTTCTCACCATCTCCCCAAAAGTCATATTTTAAGGTTGATGTTGATTTTCTCTTGGAAACCAAACAAGTTTTTGTAGTAACTAACAGCAATTTTCATAATATCATTCTGTTCAGTCACATTACCTGAATCTCCCTCCAGCATCAGAATTTGCTTCCTCCTTCTCTTCTGATTTGCTATGGCTTTAAAGTAACCAACATTCAGGTCTCCTTCAAGTATATCCCTTTCTCTAGACCTCTGCCTGGCCTTGATTTCTTCCTTCCTCCAAATATCCTCTAAATCACCTGTAATTTTTTTAATTCTGCTATTAGTGTTAGGGGAAGGAGGGTTAGTTTCAGAAAGAATATCAAGGCAGTTATATTCAGCCACCAGAGCTTGTTTCTGCCTGTTTTGATCAGCCTCATAATTGGCCATCCAACCTTTTGATGGCTTTTCTAGAATTTCTAATTTTGAACTGCCAAATATCTATGGCCTTAGTAAAATGGCATTTGGCAGTCCAGGCTTTAGTCACAACCTCCCTAAAGCCCTCAACCTCCAGACACCATTTTTCAAATCTAAAATGTTTAACCTTGGGAATGAGGAAGGCACAGGAATCAAGAACCAGTGGGGTGTGATCACTTCCCAATATAGGAAGAGCTTTGAGATGGACTCCAGGGAATTCAGAGGCCCAATCAGTGGACATGAAAACTCTGCCAATAGTAGCCATCACTAGATTGTCCTGGTTGTTCCCCCATGTAAACTTCCTTCCATTAATTTTTAACTCAATCAGACCAAATTTGTTAATCCAATCATTAAAGAGGTCAGCCTAGTGCTGATTTATAGCACCAGAGCTTTTCTCACTAGCCTCTCTAATTAGATTAAAATCCCCACCTACTAGAGTGGGTCCTGCCCCGCCAGCTAGGATGGAATGAAGTTCATTAATAAAATCCATCTTATACTGATCATATGCAGAGCCATATACAAAAATAAGTCTACAGACAGAGCTATGTTGTTTGTTCCTAATTAGAAAGAGATGCAGTAATTGTGCAGATCACATTGAATAATGTCGAAGGTATCTAGCTTGCAACCCAACAGGACCCCTCCTGCAGTGTTTATAGCAGGCAGCCATTTCTAGTGGAAATTGGTCCTGGGGTCAAAGGCTTCAATTTGAAGAATAGAGAAATCTTCTTTTTTGGTTTCAGAAATACAAATAAAGTTAGGGCTGTTGGCTCTAATGAGCTCTTTTAACTTGTCTACCGTAAAAGGACTATTAAGTCCTCTGATATTCCAGAAAAAACCTATCATTTACAATCAAAATTAATTTTTCTTCTTCCTTTACAAGAAGATTTTCTATGAACCTCTATCCAGGGGGAGTCTGAAGTAGTGAGCTCAGTACTCTGAGCCCCCACTTCTTTCTCACTACTATTCCCATGGACAGGTTCAACACCCATGAATTCATCACCAGTAATATCTATACCGTGAGGCAAAAAAATATCAGGATTATCAACATTAAATTTGGAAATTATATCTAATTCCACATTTTTAATAATGCATAAATTTTCTTGAATGTTATCACTGCTGTTGCCCAGGCTAATCCCTGAACATTCTGTAGTTTTAATCAGAAAATCATTATCAAGACATGCAAAGGAATTTTGAGTACCTTTCCTCAACATAGGCTTTTCCAGGTTTTTAATTTGCTTCAACTCTTGAGCTTTCTGGATAGCAGGCCTGTCATCCTTCTTGATCCTGGTACTAACCCTAGAGGCCACCACAGGATCCCATTTCTGCTAAGTACTTGTTTTCTTCTGAATCTCAGATATAGGTCCAATAGCAGCAGCTTCAAATTTCTCCAGAAGTGGGCCACCCAAGTTGATATTTTGGTTCTTCTTTGTCACCTCCAAATAGCTTTTGGTCATGGGGGCACCAACTAGCTTGGAGGAGCCCATACCAGAGTCATTGGCCACAGGGGCAGGGGTGGAGCATTTATGGACAGTGCCACTGTGTCCAGCAGTAGATCTGTCCTTGGTGGCTTGATTGCTATTGCCAGTGTCCATGTACTCTCCAAGCAAATCATCTTCACTAGTGTCAAACTCCTCTTCAGTGTGCTTTTTCTGTGATGGGTTATCATTAGGTCCTGAAGGTATATCTGATTGCCCACTTCCTAACCCAGCTTCCACAGAGAATTTCAGCAAATATAGCTCATGGTTTATCTCCACCACTCTATCTCTAGGAATTTTTGTAGCATCTCTCAAAACAACGTGAATCCTCACCTTCTCATAGAAGCTCCTGAAGATGGTATGCCAGTCTACATTCACAAGGACCCCAAGTATAGTAGAAACCTGAGAGATAGTACTCCAAGAGATCCATTTAGGTGGTATTCCTTCAATCACCACCCAAGTTTCCTCCAGATAATCATAAGCTGGCATCTCTCCCATCCAGTCACTGAAAGATATAGTCACACCCTCCTTCAGATTAATGGAATGGTATTCCACTAGCTCCTTGATCTTTTTATTTGGAGGGAACCTGACAATGAATTTCTTGTTATCATACTTCCTGATCTGCCATGGCCAATTGGTCTTCCACATCTCAGAAAAGCATTCTCCCAGCTCTGTTTCAGTTATCTCTCCTTTTTCAACTAAAACTAGACACACATTCCCAAGGTTCAGCCATTCATTGTCTTCTTTGCCACTAGCCTCTATGTGGAAAAAACCCAGACCATTGTTGGCACTCCCCCAGTACATAGCTGCAAGATATGGTTTGTACCAAGTAGGGTATGAGTCCATGTGATGTCCATGAGTTTTGCAAATGAAGCAGGCTTTGGGGATGGGGCACATTCCCACAAAATGACCAGGTTGTCCACAGTTATAGCAAATTGCACCAATATACTTCGAATCAATATTGAAAGGAGCAGACTCTTCACTGTTAGAGCTAGTCTGCACAGCAGTTTGCCTATTCTTCTGGTTTTTCTTCTTTTTGCTCTTGCCAGGCTCTGACTGACTGCTCTGCACACTGCCCCCAGCGGAGGATCCACTCCCTAAATACTGATTCTGCTGCATCTGAGGGTTGAAGGGCTGCGGGAATACCTGCGTGGGGGGCAAGTACTGGAACGGAAACTGTTGTTGATTAGGCCACTGGGGCATTTGTGTCTGCTGCATCTGCGGGTTCCATCCACCTTGATATCCATACACCTGCCCACCAGATTGCATCATGGCTTGTGCAGAGCCGACCGGAAACAAAGGGGGCTTGGCGTAGATCGACAACGGGGGAGCAGATTGCGCCGTCCGAGGGATCGGCGGCGGCGTAGCCCCACCTGCTCCGATGACGAAGGAGCAGGAGGGAGACCATTACGGCCCCTCCCGGAGCCGTATCTTCCACCCCGATTGCTGCCATCTCGACCTCCTCCAGCTATCTTGACCACAGCAGCAAAAGGGATCTTGCCCGACTTTCTAGCCCAGTAATCTCTAGAGAACGAGAACTGTTTTGGAGTTGGTAATCAATCTGACCTTCCGACCGGGTGGCAATCAGCTTCCGCGAATTCTCCAGTAACGAATTTGTCCTTCCGAATCCACACTAGGTTAGAATTTCTAGATCTCTCTCGGGTCGTACGAACCCTAGCCTGCCAACGCTCGGGCTCCAGCACCCGAGCCAAAGGAGGAGACGCCTTTTGAAGAGGCGCAACCACCTCTCCCGCAAAAGGCGTGGGGGCAGGGCTAGCGGGGTCCGCCGTCCTCCTCTCGCTGACCCGCAGGGCCCTCCTGGCATTGGCACTCTGGCCTCCACCGCGCCTCATCGGCGATTTGAACGCCATCAGTGGAGGGGAAGCATCAGTGGAGGGGAAACCCATGGGCGAGCCGGGAGGAGTGGCAGCATCCTCAGGGCTCAATCCAATGAAGGCGGAGGCCAACTCGAGATCCCCTGAAGTGGCGCACCTGTAGGGATCACACCAAGCATGCTCTCCCATCTCAACGGTCTGCGAGGATCGTCGGACTTCCCCTCTGCCCTCGCCCACTTCACGAAATCCGCTGACATGGAGTTCGGGTATGGAGGCATTATCTGCCTCTCCACCACTGTAGCCTCGTCGTAGATTCGCTTCGCCAGCAGCCTCTGGTGCTCTTCTGCTCGCCGGCGGCAGGAATCTACATAGTTGCTCGCCGCGGCTCGCATGACTGGATCTCTCGCCGCCGCCACCGCCTGATCTGCCGCCTTCCACTCCTGAACCCGCCTGATCCACGCCACCACAGCGTCACGAATCCTTGTCGCCCGATCCACCCAACTTTGGCTCCCCGTCCCCATGGATACAGCCTGCGGGATCGGTGAGATCAATCTCCCCAACTCTGCAAGGCCTTCCTGAAACTGGGGGGTGGGGAGACGGGTGGGGGAGAGGGGAGGGGGGGCGTCTCCGGTCGCCGACGCCGTCCTTCGATGCCGCGGAGGCATAGCATGGAGCCCGCGCGGCGAGATCTGTGGCGGAGGCAATGGCGGGTGCGGGGCGTGAGGTCGCCGTGGTTGGGGAGCGTGGGTGCGAGCGTGGGTGCAGTAATCTCTGATTGGTATTTCCAAGTCCAATCTCACTGTCACGTTGTGGTCCAAAATATGGAAGATGTGGTCAGCGTTGTTAGCTGTCCAAATGCAGCATTTTTGCACCATGTAATGCTGAAAGCTATGTTTGAGCGTTGCGAGCAGTCCAAATCCTACAGTTTTGCGTCTGCCTATGTGGCTAGTGGCTACAGTGGAACTACCTTGTGCGCCAATAATCATGGAAACTCTGATTATGAATGTGAGCACCAGCTCTTGGAGCCTCAACAGCCTGTCTTGCAAAAGGAAGCTACTACTGCCAAATTATCTCTCGCCCATGCCTGTACTATGCTAAAGTTGACATGGGTGGCCGGGGGCCGGGGCAATATTCCCCGCCCCCCTACCCACGTGCCATGGGTCACCGGTAGAGGCCAAAAGCAAACATAGGGCTACCCTGTTGTGCGAACCCCTCCCTCCTCCCCGCGCTCCCATGATGTGCCCCAGTCGGCGCTCGCGCCCCCTCCCTCCTCCCCCCCTCGTCGCCGCCAGTTGGCGTCCAGGGGACGAAGCCCGTGCGACGCGGGCGGGGGCTCTCCTTCCTCCCATGATCGAGGCTCCGACGGCGCGGGTCAGCCGCTCATGGGGGCGAGGAGTCCGGCGGGGCTCCTGGTGGTGGGGTCGTCTGGATCTGTTGGCTGCGGTGTTAGGAGGTGGTGGTGCGCCACCGCGGTGCAAGTGGCGGGGATCCAGTGGCCTTCTTTGTTCTGGATCTCGATCTGCGGTAGGGCGGCGCGACGGGTATGTTGGTGGGGGTCCTGCCGGAGGGAGCTTCTTGTGGGGGTGGTTGCGGCTAGGAGGGAGAATGCCTTGCCCCCACTCGCTCTTCGAGCTCGCCATGGTGGAGCTTGCTCTGGCCCAGATCTGGGTCGAGCAGGGTGTTCGGCCAGGTTGTTGGTCGCAGCCAGGTGGATGTGGACCAGTGGCCAATCTTGGAAGAAAATCGAGGGCGGGCTCAAAATTAACGGTGTGAAAAAAAGCCACTGGCTCAATATTATTTTGTCCAAAGAAGGTTAAAATTTGCCAGAATACTACTGGGAACATGTATTATTTACTAGAATTGTTTCAGAATTTTTGGAAATGTTAAATTTTGAACCAAAATTTGCTTCATTCAAACAAAATAGCCAATGTCTCAAAATCTTGTAGCCCATATTAGCTCAAAATTTTCCATAATACTACTAGGCACACATAGTATTTACTGTAATTTTTTGGAATTATTCAAAAAATATCAAAAGTTTGACATGTTTATCAAAATGACCATCATTTCTACAATTGTGCAAAGTTCTCTTTCTCTTCATTTCTACAAACAAGAATGGCGATTAATACTAGATTAATCTTAAATAAACAACTAGCTATATTGGTTCTCTTCTCTAGCACTTGAACGGTTGAATCAACAAACAACCGTTAACAGCTAGCTACCATTATTCCGTTATACCATGAATTAGTAGCCAAATAGCAAAGCATATAAACAGGCACACTACTAGCTAGTACTCCCTCCGTTCGGAATTACTTGTCTCGGAAATGGATATATCACTACTAGAAAAACGGCTATAGGTAATATCACTGTTAGTGGCGCACCAGAGATGTGGTGCGCCACTACTATATAGCAGTGGCGCACCACAAACAGGTGCTCCACTAATAGTGACATTACTAGTGGCGCACCAGGTGTGGGGTGCGCCACTACTATTTTTTGAACAGTAACCAGCCATGCCCAGGCTTACCAGTGGCGCACCAGGACAAGGTGCGCCACAACAATTTTTGATAGTAGTGGCGCACCGTGCCCAGGGGCGCCACTACTATTTTTTTTGAACAGTAGCCAGCCATGCCCAGGATTACCAGTGGCGCACCAGGCCGTGGTGCGCCACTACTATTTTGATAGTAGTGGCGCACGTTGCCCTGGTGCGCCACTGGTAAACTGGGCGTGGTGGTCCAAAAAAACATAGCAGTGGCGCACCCTTCACTGGTGCGCCACTAGTATTCCTGGCTACTAGTGGCGTACTAGTGAAGGGTGCGCCACTGGTAACCTGGGAGCAGTAGCTATAATTAGGCAGCCACACCTACCACACACTCACTTTCCCCCTCCACCAAAACAGATTTGGTCTTCTTGCTCCTCCTCCTCACCTCATTTGCACCATAGATTCACCCAAATTAAGTGGTTAAATTTCCTTTTTTGATAGGTAAGTAAGGGAAAGCTTTCTTTATGTTCTAGATCTACTTTTCTCTCCGTCTCCAACAACGTACACACTTTTTATGGCCTAGAGATCTCATTATGTTTGTGGTGTTGCATATGTTTGTGTTTGCAGGTACCGGTATTTGAAATGCGATAGTTGCCAATATTTTGCTGGAATGTTGATTCATTTCCATTTCGGCGAGAATTTGGCACTATATGCATTCTTTTGGTCCTATTTTTAGGCAAAGTCATGCCAAATTTTTTTGTTCTAAAATATCATTTTGCTCTACCCCTTGACGACCATGGTCCATACGATGACCGAAGGCATCGTAAATAGGTTTTTGAGCTCCATGAAGGCCGAGATGCTTCAAAAGAACGAGACGGAGATAAGATGTCCGTGTCGAAGATGCAAGTCAAGAGCCTTATTGCGGACCCGGATTCGGGCAGGTGCGGGACCACTTGCTCTTGCGTGGTTTCATGGATGGCTATTGGTGGCAAGGTGATGAAGATGACTATGAAGTCATCCATGGGGGCCGCGGCGAGAAAAAGGAAGGGCGACAAGACAATAGCGGCGAGGGCGGGCGAGAAGGCGAAGAATCTCCGGGACATGATCACGAAGTAGATGCAGGACACGGTCATCATGTAGAAGATGCGGACATGATGATGAGGAAGATCAAGGCGAAGGGCATGATCATGAAGATGAAGATGCCGGAGCGCATTTACGATGGACCATCGATGGGCTGGGTGCATGACCCTCATATTCAAGAGTCGCTTCGCAAGCGGGCGTAACGCAAGAGCTGCCGCCCGAGAGAAAGCCAAGCTGGATCAACCGGAGATGACGCGGTTACTCCATTGTATGAAGGATGCAGGCCGAGGATACCCGCTGAAAGTAACGCTCATGGCTCTGGAGATGAAGGTAAAACACAAAATGGCGGACGCATGCTTCGGCGAGAACATGTCATTACGCACGAACGTCTTCGAAGGGAACAAGTGCCCGACCGCTTTGGAGGAGGCGAAGAAAATCGTGTGTCCTCTGGATTTACCGCACGTGAAATACCATGTCTGCATGAACAATTGCATCATTTATCGGGGCGAGCACGCGGAGTCTACCATATGTCCGGTGTGCGGCGTCACTCGATACAAGAAGAGGAAGAAAGCTCCTCGAAAAGTGGTGTGGTACTTTCCGATCACTCCTCGTCTGCAGCGGTATTTCGCGGATCCTAAGGTAGCAAAGCTCCTGCGTTGGCACGCCGGATAGGGAGGAGAAGAAGCGAGAAGATGACGCAAATGATCCGGAGATAGATAAAAAGACAAGATGCTGAGTCACCCTAAGGATGCGAGCGAGCCAGTGGCAAGCGTTGAATTTTGAATACCCAGAATTTGGGAAGGATCCAAGGAACATCGTGCTCGGCGCGAGCACCGATGGAGTCAATCCGTTTGGCAGCGAAGAAGCACACATAGCACCTGGCCTGTGTTTGTGTGGATGTACAACCTTCCCCCACAGTTGTGCATGAAGAGGAAGTACATTCACATGAGTATGCTAATTGAAGGGCGAAACAACCAGGGAACGACATCAATCATGTCTGGGGCTCTTTGAAGGAGGAGCTAGACACGCTGTGGAAAACGCCAGCCAATACGTGGGGACGCCGCAGAGAAAGAATATTTCCCTATGAGAGCCGTGACCGCTCACGACGGTGCCACGACTATCTCGATTCACGGATATCTCGCGGGCAGGTAGTCCATGGATTTTACGGATGCGTACGGTGCATGGATGACACAACGATCGCCAGCTAGATAGAGATCCGGGTCTTGAAAACCGTGTTCATGGGACATCGAAGGTGGCTTCGCGGCGATGGCGCATGGAGAAAACGCAAGGATCTGTTCGATGGTGAAACCGAACCCGAAGACCCCACGTCGAGGAGCGGCGAGGAAATAGACGAGCTGTTGAAAAATTGGAAAGAGTGCCCACCGTCGGGAAAAGAAGCGAAAGGCGCCAGAGCAGCTGAAGGTATGGAAAGCGAGGTCTGTTTTACGGGACTTGCCGTCTTGGAAGATCCTCCGTGTGCCTCACAGCCTTGATGTCATGCATATCACGAAGAACGTGTGCGAGAGTCTGCTTGGTACCCTGCTCAACATGCCGTAGAGGACCAAAGATGGGCGAAAAGCAAGGGCAGACTTGCAAAAATGGGCATCGAGGGAGGAGCTCACGGGCGCCCTAATGATGATGATGATGATGATGATGATGATGAGGCGAAGGACACGGAAAGTCATCGCCAAAGGCAAAAAGGCCAAGAAGATCGAATATGACTACCCTCCGCGTGCTTCACTCTAAGTCGGAAGGAGATCGAGCAGTTTTTCACCGGCGTTGTAGGAGTAAAACTTCCTTCTGATTCTGTGGGAAGATAAGCGAGATACCTAGACTCAGCCAAGCGAAGTTCGCGGGATGAAGTCTCCACGGTATCCACGTCTTGATGACGCAGATACTTCCGGTTGCAATCCGTGGGATCATGGGCCAGCGCGCGTCCGTGACACGCTATTTGGCCTATGCAACTTTTTCGGCGTCATCTCTCGGAAGTCGGTTGGCGTGAGGCAACTCGAAGGCTACAGGAAGAGATCGTGGTGATACTATGCGAGCTTGAGATGTACTTCCGCCCGCATTCTTCGACGTTATGGTGCATCTGCTGGTCCATATAGTGGAGGATATCATCCAACTCGGGCCGACGTTCCTGCACAAAGATGATGCCGTTCGAAAGGATGAATGGTGTCATCAAAGGATACGTTACGCAACATGTCACGTCGAGAGGGAAGCATAGCCGGGCTTTCGACCCGAAGAGTGCATCTCGTCTTACGCACGAATTATCTAGGCATCGAGAACCCCGTTGGTCTGCCCGTCAACGGGCACCTCGGCGGGCTCGCTGGATGGGGTCACCGCAAGGGTCGCCATGAAATGCATGTCGACTTCATGGGTCGACTTCGCCGACTTTGAAAGAGCAAACCTAGTCGCGCTACAACACATAGACGTGGTCGATCCTTGGGTGGTAGAGCACAAAATCTTTATTGAGAAGGCATTACAATGACCGAGGCCAACAGAGGGGCGGAGGGAGCTATAATCAAAGAGCATAACTCATGTTTCACGCGTTGGTTCAAGGAGAAGCTTCGTCGTACCCTTTACATGAGGATTCTTCCGGAAGAAAAACTCATATTCGCCTTGTCACGAGCGCCCGAGCACAACCTGATGACCTATGAGGCGTCACGATATCAACGGCTACACATTCTACACCGAGGAAAAGGACATGAAGAGCGATTATCGTAACTCCGGGTAACGATGGAATCCTACACCGTAACGACAAGGACAGATACTACGGAAGGATCGAGGAGATCTGGGAGCTGAGCTACGCTGGAGAGAAGGTCCCGATGTTCCGTCTCAGATGGGCCAAGAGCGTCCTAAAAGAAGACCGGTATTTCACCACCATGGTTATACCGAAGCGAAATCCAAGACCCATGGTATAAGCGTCACCGCTAAAAATGAGCCATGGTACTGGCTTCCAAAGTGGACCAATGCTTCTTCATTACCGACCCGCCAAAGCCCGATCGTGTTGTAGTGAGGAGAGGCAAAAGGAACATCATTAGGAAGGATGGAGTCGCCAATGAGCAAGACTTCGACAGGTACGGCGACCCGAAGATGGAAGATGGCGACGACGATGAAGTACCATACACCACAAGAAGAAGCAGGACCACCCTACCTAAAGGACGTCCGTTCAAGAGAAGATCAATTCAAGGGGTTCCGGGCTAAATTATTCAACCGCGAGGAAGAAGGGCAAGAAGATTGTGAAAAGATAGCTAAGATTGAATCACGGCGTGTCGGCGGCGATGTGTGTGTGTGTCGTTATAAGCTCAATTATTACATGCAACTAAATTATTACATGTATCACTTGATTTCAACCATTATTAAAGATCTTTTAAACATTATATTACTTTACATGCAAACTCAATCTTAATTTGACGATCGTTATTTCATGTCAATCTTTGATGACTGTTATTTCATCTCACTTGATTTCAACCATGCCATAGCATTGTAAATGATTCTATATTGTGATTGAGTAAAGGAGATGCATTGTAAAAAATTATACGCCCTACTTTTAGGAATGGAGGGAGTATTAAAATTGCCATGTGTTTATTTTAAAGTGTTTGGATGTTTATCATAAGGTTAAAATAAAATTTTAAAAATATGCAAAAAGTGGGGTTGCGAGTTGAACCTGGGTGGTTCATCCCATAACCAACGCGCCAACCACTAGGCCATGTGTGTGGTTCTGTCCATAACCACACACACAATTCTTATGACTTTGATATTGAGCTGTTTATGGCGCATGTCCCTGGTGCGCCATTGATATCGATCTGTTATGGCGCATGTCCCTGGTCCGCCATTGCTAGCTGGCCCTCCCCACCTTTCTCTTCTCCCGCGCCTCCCTCTCCTCCCCTGCTTTCTCTTCTCCCTTTTAAATCCCCCCTCCCTTGCGCCCGCCCCCACCGCCCGCCGCCTCCGCCCTCTCCCCACACGCTTGCCGCCTCCGCCTCGCCCTCTCTCCTTCCCAGCGTCTTGCCCGGCCTGACCGCGTCCCCGACCTCCTCAAGCGCCCTCCTCGCGACCTCATCCGGCCGCTTCTTCCCATCTGGGCGCCCTCCTCCGACGACCTCCTCCGACGCCCTCTTCCGACGACCTCCTCCGGCGCCCTCCTCCAAGCGACCTCCTCCGACGCCCTCCTTCGACGACGTCCTCCGGCGCCCTCCTCCGGCGACCTCCTCCAACGCCCTCCTCCGACGACCTCCTCCGACGCCCTCCTCGTGAGTTCCCTTCCTCTCCCTCTCTCTTTCTCTAATCTAACTTCTCTCTGCTGCCCAGCTCTGTCGAATTCGAGGGTTCCTGTTCTAGGGTTCATACCTTTTGATGATGCTCTGGTTCAATTGGGTACTAGCTTAGGGTTCCTAGGGTGTTAATCTAGCTTCTACTTCATTCTAGGGTTCAATTTAATTACTTGTTCGAGCTAATCATCTCTGTCTCAAAATTTGTCTCGAACCTAAAGTTCAGTTTAAATCGGAACATAAAGTGTTAAGTGGTTACCGCCATTGTTCTAATTTAATTACTACCCTGTTTCTCTTCACCTCCATTTTCTGCTTTCAGTTCAGACTTCCAGCTGGGTAGTAATGGAGGTTTCAGAAAGACTGCTTCACCATCGACTTATGGTGGAAGTTGAAACCCACAATGACAACGCATGAAATGTGCACTTTCGTAGTTTGGCTTTCGTGCTACCAGCATGACATTGCACATAGAGTGAAACAAAAAGAGCATGACCCAAGTTATTAGTGAGTTTTAGAACATAGACATATTAAAGCTTGCAGCTCACTACATGTTCGTATAAAAATCCTGGAAAGAACCAAAAGGCACAACGCCGTGCTAAGTGTTCACTTGCGGGCTGATTGTCGAACTTGATGCAAAACCTCATCTCCATTTCCCGGTCGATTGCAAATGTAATCTTTGACCTATCATGAATTGCCTACAATCTTATGTAATACTTTTCTCTCTTGGATATTTCCATGTTGGTTATGAGTGTCCTGATCAATTGGTCCTGATTGAGATTAATACTCTTATAAACATTTGTATTGATGCCAAATTGTTGTCGTGTTTCCCCTTTTCTCTTAGGAACCGGAGGCGTATAGATAGGAACAAGTAAAATAAAAGCAGGTCATCATGCGCCGATGGTTTTGTTGCAGTCAGTTTCATGCTTCATATCGTGAACATGAACATGAATTTCCTTCAAGCCCAGATGAGAACAGCAAAGAGCCAATATTTACTACGTACATACCTCTGAAAGCGAGTACCCTAACAATAAGTATTATCTTGGTAGAATTTCCTACTGATTGTCAACTTAGTGAACTATACACATCTTGATAGTCATATTTTACGAGAAGAATTGCTACTGTTTTATCAAAATTCTAGTCAAACCAGTGAGCTATTAGAAGGAAATATACACTGCAATACTACTGGTAGGTTTATACTACTGTTGTATTTTCTTTAAATGCAGTTATGTTGTTGGTCCTGTTACACTCTTGTAGGTATATAAGCACTAGTTATATGGCTACTGCCATGTTCCTATACAGGTTCTTATACTACTTTACTTAAATTATTATCATGGTTACGAAAGTACACTTGTTCGAGATTGGACAATAGACTTGCTGCTCTGTTATTATACAGATTCAAACATAGTTTCTGTTCACCAAAAGAGTGATGGGCTTGCTGCTCTGTTGTGCCTATATGTAGGCCTTTTTGTCCATATGAAAGCGAGAGGACCATATGGTCTGTGGCCTTTTCATCCATCTGAAAGTAGAGGCACATTGTGGTGCTAGTTTGCTGGGTTTTGTCTCCGACCATCGTGTCGTGATGATTTTTTGCAGGTACCCCGAGAGGCCCTTGAGTTTGCGGAATGTCGATTAACTTCCGTTCCTGCAAGTTAAGGTACTCCATATGTCCTATTTTCAGCAAAGGTCATGCTGAAATTTTCCGTGAATTTTAGCATGACTTTGCTAAAAATAGGACATATGGGGTACTGCGACTAATGCATGGGCGGGGTATCTTAGTACTTAATTAAGTAGGATCAAGAATTAAGTAGGACTAGTTCTGAATAGCTTCTATCAACGGCACTCTAAATGATAAAACCGTAGCTTTTAGGATGCCTCGGTGTCGACAAACCCTAAGTGATGAGACCATGATAATTCCTCACAAACCCTAAATGATGAGATCTTGTTCCTTGACAATAACCAACTTTTGACCAAACTTTTTTCCTATTTAGAGCGAACATGGCCGACAACGATGAGGCCGGCGGTTCGGGCGGCAAGCCATTCTCGAGCTGTCCAGAGATGGAGGAATACCCTCACCGCTATGAGGACGCCATGGAAGACACCGATCCCGACTACACAACCCCTAGTGGCGTCGGGGATGACACTGTGATGGTGCCGCCGGGATGCCACCACCGATGATGGCAGCGAGCATACGGATGGTAGCCAACCGAAGAGGCAACGGAAGGACCGGCGCCCGAGCGTGCTCGGCACCGTCAAGGAGGAATTTGAAGTGTCCTCCGGTGGGCATCCAACGGCGCCCAAAGAATTAGTCGATGGAGTGCAGCGGGACAACTCGGGTGCATTGTCCGGAGCACCGCCACGATCAACACCGAGAACCTAAGGCATCGTGAGCGAGGGAATTTGCGGATCCTCCTCTTCACGAAGCTGCACGAACGATACAAGTTCCCGGTGACTTCGCAAACACACGCCTCTCGGGGAATAAAGTGAACAGTGCCGCCCTCACGAAGATGAGCACGGCCCTGGCTTCTTGGAGAGCCGGGTGAAGAAAATGATTGAAAGAGGTGATAGTTATGAGAAGATCAAGGAGAAAAATCCTTCGATCAGCAAAGCTGACTACACGGAGTTCAAGACCAAGTGCGAGAGCAACGCATCCGTGGAATCAAGTCGATTGGGGGAAAGAAATGCGGAATTGAACTTAGGGGTCCACAAACTTCGGTCCGGCGGTTACAGAGTGGCGGAACCTAAATGGGACAAGGAGGGCCTTGGGCGTGTCGAGCAAGGCCTACCGCCCCTCTTCGATAAATTCCTCCATGAACAGCAGACCAGGTACTTGATCAGAGCCCGGTACAATGTGGACCCGGTATCATAGGAGCTTACCACGGATCCGACGGTCAAGGCTCTTGATCTTGTTCTCGTAAGGAATACACCCCGTAATTAGCTCCATATGGTTGCATTCTAATTAATGAAGCCAAATTTCTAAATGGTTCACGTTCCTTCCGCAGAAACTGAAAGCGATGGCTGGGTCTCGAGCTCCCCGTCGCCTTGGGACACCACTTTAAATAGGGCGTTGAATGTAATGAAACAGAAGGATAAGTTAACTAAGCCGACGTCGGCTGGTCGTGTGGCGGCGAAGGCTTGTCCACGAAATGGTCGGAATACTATAAGACTGGGCGAAAGGAGAAAGACCAGCTTGGAAAGCCAGGAGGTTAAAGAACTCAAGGCAAAAGTGGCGCAGATTCCTCGGATAGTCGAAGAGCAAGTGCGAGACCAAGCTGGAGCGACGATCACCGCCATTATGCCTACCTTGGTTGAGGGGCTGCGGGGTGGTTTGTGGGCGGCCAATGGGCCGCCCCGATTCCAGCTTGACGGGCAGCAACTTCGCATAACGCGCGGCAGTGGTGTCTCCATGAGGCGTCATTGGTGTCTCCGGTGCGGCGCCCGGCATTGGAGCTTGATGCACCGGGTGTGGGAAGAATACGCCGGCCGGCACCTCGGCAGCAAGCGGCCCCTCCGTCACTTGCACGCCCGCCGTTGGCGGTGCCTCGACATTAGCCGAGCTCGGCGCCATCACGGTAACTAAGCCTCGGCCGATGACTTCATCTCCTTGCCTTTGACTGGGCATCCCCGACGCCCTACATGTTTTCGCAGCGCCGCCAACGAAGTTCCATGCACTCTCACGCACTTCGTGGACGGCAAGTTGATCGATGTCGCCAAGGCCAAAATCGTTGAACCGGGCAACCGCGTGTTCCACCATAATCCGATGCCACCCACCGTGTATAGGGTTCAACTGGTTCGGTGCTGCGGGGCTGCGACGACTTGTTACCTCCGTGCTCGACCCCATGGGGCCGACGAAGAGGATGTGATGACCCTCGGCGCTGCTTCAATCGCCATTGCTTTGGCGAAGAGCCAGATTCGTTTGGGGCGGGGTCACCACCCCTGCATAACACCGCCCGATCTGCCGGCGCCAAGCCATGGCAAGACCGCCGCCAACGCTACCGCCGTCAGTTGATCCGGGCATGCATATGGCACAGGATCCGGACGTCGACGACGGTACATTTGTCAACGTCGATGACTACTTCAACGAACATGGTGGGTACGGTGACGAATTCTTGGCGCCTCCTTCTCAAGAACCCAACCCTGCAAAAGTCGATCGCGATCTAGCTGGTACCGCTGGAGAAACCCAATTACAACAGGCGTCGTGCTGGGTTCTCGAGAGACGCCTCCAGCTGCCGCCTTCACCGAGACTCAAACAGCCGAGGTGGGAAATATTATCAGCCCCACCACACTCAAGAAGGTGGTCTCTGAGCAGACCTCGATCCCATTACATCAGCAGAAGCCAAAGAAGGGACGGAAAAGAAAAACTAACAAGGGTGCGAGCCAGCCCGGCACCGAAAATGCGATCCGTGCTCGGGGACGGGCCACCAATACCTAAGGATATCATGAGGGCGATGCATGTGGCGGGTAGGCCGATGCTACCGGCTAATCTGCTCAAGGCTGCAACCGGTGCTATCTGCGGAGTCTGCATGATGTTGTTCTTTCTATGGAGAAGCGGCGTCTCTCGAGAAAGATGACTCATACCGGTTTTCGTGGCCAAGGTGCCGGAGGGCAAGGGCTTTGTCGATGGCACCATTGGGAGTATGATCGTCCTGCGGTTTGATGACATCTTCGCTATGTTTAACCTTCATCCGCTGCACTACACCTTCATTCGGCTATTTTCGCTCAATATGGAGATGCAGATCATTAGAGACAAGACCGGACATCGTGATAGTCGACCCCTTCTACATGCGTGCCAAGCACTTGGACAGCGCTGGGACCGCAAATCGCGAGTTCATACCTCGAAGGCGTCATTATGGCGAACAAAGATAAGGATACCTTCCTCGTGCCTTACTTTCCTGAGTAAGTCATCCCTCACCGCCCGTAACATATGATTTCTTAGATTTCGATCGTTCTTTTTTTCTAACATTCCGTGTTTTGTGCGGTGACACACGTTGCACACTCATCCTCTTAAGCCCGAAATATTCCACGGCCACGTATTTCGACTCGGACCGTCGATCGAAGAAAGACTACACAAATATCAAGAAAGTTCTTGATGATGCTCTCCCCGCCACGCCAAATCTGGAGGCACCTTCAGAAGGAAATGTGTAGGTACGGCAAGCACGTGTTCACCCACGTAACGACGTTCCCTGCGTTAAGCAGCCGCCCTAGCAATCGAAGGATGCCTACTCGCCCTCCATCACATGCGAGGCGATCATACGGGACCATAATCACCTTATGCTACCAAAGGGTCTCCAAGATTGGGCCGCACGCTTGTCGGCAATCCAGGACATGGACATCGGACAAGAATTCTTTCGCATCCGATGGAGTTTGCGGAAATCATCTGTCAAGATGTCGCTTCGTACCTCGGGCAGTTCCACCTCAAATATCAACCGTCCAACAGGGAAATAGAAACAACGCTACGAATGCAGGCTGACAACTACCGCACATTCATGACGCCGACGGATGACGGCGGCTTCATCCACGCTCCGGTCCCTGAGTCGAGTCGAAGAAAGTATTGATGGTATATAGTTCTGAAATGTCGATTAGCTCGTGTTGTAATTAAACTTTAATGAACTTGTATGTCTCTTTAGTTTGGAGAGTCGTTCAACTTATATGTAATCGATGCTATTTATTAGTAGGACCATGAACCGTGCTATTAATGTGTTGCTTTTCTCTCCGATCCTTTTGTTGCATACTTATATATTATCTGTGAATTGCTACTAACGTTTTGTTTGTCTAGTGCATAGAGATGCCGTCGTATGTCGTGTACAAGGGTAGGGTTTCCGGAGTCTATGACGATCGGGAGGAGTGTCGGAGACAGGTTCACCGTTCAGCGGTAATAATTACAAAGGGTACACCACTAGGGCGGAGGCGGAAGCTAGATCTGGCGCTATCTAGAGGGAGAGAGGAGGAGGCGGAGGAGGAACCGGATGAAGACTAGTTTCATCGCGATGATGCTCATCGTGACCGCAGCTCTCTTCTATGTGATGGTAGTTTAGATGATATCAACTTTGTAATGTGACGACAAACTCGCTACTCGGTCTCGAGACCTAAACTTGTCTAATATTTGAACTTTGTTCGCTATTTGGTCGGAGACTAATGTGATGATTTGTATTATGTGCTGTTTATATTCTGTGATGTATTGTATTTTGTAACCTGTGCAAATACCGTAAATGCGAAAAAAAATTCCTAGAATTAATAGTAGTGGCGCACCATATTGCACATTAGTGGCGCACCGATTAAATAACAAGGGCGCACCCATATGGATATCGATGGCGCGCATCGGTGGGACCCTGCTGTAATACCGATGGCGCACCATCTTGCACATTAGTGGCGCACCCAATTAAATAACGATGGCGCACCCAAATGAATATCGATGGCGCACCCGTATGAATATCGATGGCGCACCGTATGAATATCGATGGCGCACCCATATGATTACCGATGGCGCACTATGTGGAATACCAATGGCGCACCGATGGTGCGCCACCTGTTATTTGATTAACAAGGGCGCGGAGGTGCGCCATTAGTATTCCTTATTAGTGGCGTGGTATTAGTGGCCCACCCATGGTGCGCCACTAATGGCAATATTGGGTGCGCCACTAATAGCCTTTTTTCTAGTAGTGATATCTAGAACTAAAATACGTCTAGATACATCCATTTATGCGACAAGTAATTCCGAATGATGGGAGTAGCTACAGAATACATACTATATAACTAGTTAACTACAGAATACAACTTTAGGAATCTGGAGCAGCGGAGCAGCGGCCGGATGGTGCTGCAGCCCGGATGACCCGGCAACCCGCTACCCCCTCGCCCCTAATCCCCGGCCGCGCTGGGTTGGGGACGGGTCAGATGGAGATGCAGTCTGCCACCGTTTGGGGGAGGGGACGAGCAACAGACTAGGGGAGAGCTGGGCGTCGCTTTGGGGAGGTCGGCCGTCGTTGGTGGCGGCGTGAAGGAGAGATCCGGCGAGCCGGTGGCGCCGCGAAGAAGAGATCCGGCGGCCAGCGGAAACTAGGGTGTCTGGTCTCGAGTGGGTTCAGTGTCTACGCACAAGGGAACGGAGCGACTGCACGAGACGATGGAGCGAGTTGCTCGTGCGCAAGTTCTCTCTGGGCTGGAAAGGGGTATGGACTGGCTGGGTTGGGCTTTCAAGTTTCAAACTAGTACTTAAAATACATTTTGCATCGATGGAGGGCAGGCTCAAGCCTGTTTAAGCCTGCCTAGGAGATTCGCCACTGCTGTGGACGAGACCTTCCGCCTGAGGTGGTCGCGGACGGGCGATGGTGACCGCTGAGGGAGTCCTGGATTGGGGGGGGGGGTCCTCGGACAACCGGACTATATCCTTTGGCCGGATAGTTGGACTATGAAGATACAAGATTGAAGACTTCGTCCCGTGTCCGGATGGGACTCTCCTTGGCGTGGAAGGCAAGCTTGGCAATACGGATATGTAGATCTCCTCCCTTGTAACCGACTGTGTGTAACCCTAGCCCCCTCTGATGTCTATATAAACCGGAGGGTTTAGTCCGTAGGACAACAACAATCATACCATAGGCTAGCTTCTAGGGTTTAGCCTCTACGATCTCGTGGTAGATCAACTCTTGTAATACTCATATCATCAAGATCAATCAAGTAGGAAGTAGGGTGTTACCTCCATCGAGAGGGCCCGAACCTGGGTAAACATCGTGTCCCCCGCCTCCTGTTACCATCCGCCTTAGACGCACAGTTCAGGACCCCCTACCCAAGATCCGCCGGTTTTGACACCGACATTGGTGCTTTCATTGAGAGTTCCACTGTGCCGTCACGATAAAGGCTTGATGGCTGCTTCGATCATCGGCAACAATGCGATCTCGGGTGAGGTTTTCCTCCCCGGACAAATCTTCGTATACGGCGGCTTCGTACTGCGGGCTAACTCGCTTGGCCATCTTGAGCAGATCGAAAGCTACGCCCCTGGCCATTGGGTTAGGTTTGGAAACTTGAACTATACTGCTGACATCCGCGGAGTCTTGATCTTCGATGGATTCGAGCCCATGCCAGGTGCACCGCACGATCGCGACGAGCATGATTTAGCTCTGCCATCGGAATGTGTTCGGGAGATCACACCTGTAACTACTCCGGCCTTCAATCTGGAACAAATCGCGCCATCTGTGGACGGATGGATGGACCCCGCCCCAGAGGCCGCACACTCAGTGGCGATAGCGCAGAATACTGACTTCACCTCCTACGAGACCCGTGTTTCCGAACCGTTGGATTCGTCCCCGGCCACGAACCCCGAGCCGCTTGTGTCCGTGCTCGTCAAATCCAATTGGGCACCGATCATGGAGTTTACCTCCGCGGATATCTTTCAGCACTCGCCTTTTGGCGGCGTACTAAAGTCGCTGAAGTCTCTCTCCCTGTCGGAGACCTTGGCGAACTATGTCCGCTAGAATGGGATGCGGACGACGAAGAAAATCGCGCCCACCCACCACACACTTAGTAGCCATCGTTGATGATTTAACCGACATGCTCGACTTGACTCAAGACATTGACGGTATGGACAACGATGCACGAGGATTTAACAAGAACCACCGCCCGCAGGGCGCTGGACTGCCACCTTATCGTATGATATATACATGGTGGATACCCCAAAGAACGCGATGGCGATAAGACAGTGGAGGATGACCCCTCCAAGAAGCAACCCAAGCACCAACGTCAGCGGCACCACTCTAAGCCTCGCCATAACAAAAGTAGTGATATTGGCACAAGAAACAATAACACTCTGGATAGTACCGAAGACGATGACAATCCCCTCCAGCCAGATTTAGAGTGGGAGGATGAACAAGCTAGCCCTCCAGAACAGGCAGCAGACGAAGAAACGGAGGATGACAATTACATGCCTCTCTCCAAAGACGAGGTGAGCCTCAGCGACGAAGAATTTATCGTGCCTGAGGATCCCGTCGAGCAGGAGCGCTTTAAGCGCCAGCTTATAGCCACAGCAAACAGCCTAAAGAAAAAGCAACAACAGCTTCGAGCTGATCAAGATCTGCTAGCAGATAGATGGACCGAAGTCCTGGCAGCCGAGGAATACGAACTCGAGCGCCCAACCAAGAGTTATCCAAAACGCAGGTTGCTACCTCAACTCGAGGAGGAAGCATTGAAACCTACATCACCAGCGTATGATACGCCTGATTGGCCACCTCGTGGCCGAGATAGAGAGGCATTTCAGCCTGAAGTCCAGCCTGCGCCCCGCCGCCACTCAAACAAAAATACCAAGGCCCAGGGCAACACGCGGGACCTGCGAGACGTATTGGAAAACAAGGCAAAACATGCAAGATCGATCTATGGATCACGGGGGCACGCACCAACACGAGATGATGACCGTCACGCCGGATACACTAAAAGCAAATCCGGCCGGGCCGAATACAGCACACAAGACTCATATGAACTGCGTCGTGATATAGCCCGGCACAGAGGCGCCGCACACCCCCTATGCTTCACTGATGAAGTAATGGATCACGAATTCCCAGAGGGTTTTAAACCCGTAAATATTGAATCATATGATGGTACAACAGATCCCGCGGTATGGATCGAGGATTTCCTCCTCCACATCCACATGGCTCGCGGTGATGATCTACACACCATCAAGTACCTCCCACTAAAACTCAAAGGACCAGCTCGGCATTGGCTGAATAGCTTGCCAGCAGACTCAATTGGCAGGCGGCAGGATTTGGAAGATGCATTCCTTGACAACTTCCAGGGCACTTATGTGCGACCACCGGATGCTGATGACTTGAGCCATATAACTCACCAGCCATGGGAATCGGCCAGGCAATTCTGGACACGATTCCTTACTAAGAAAAAACAAATTGTCGACTGTCCGGATGCAGAGGCCTTAGCGGAATTTAAGCATAACATCCGTGACGAGTGGCTCGCCCGGCACCTCGGCCAGGAGAAGCGGAAGTCTATGGCAGCCCTCACGACACTCATGACCCGCTTTTGTGCGGGCGAGGATAGCTGGCTGGCTCGCAGCAACAACACATCAAGGAATCCTGGAACTTCAGATACCAAAGATACTAATGGCAGACCACGTCGTAACAGACACAAGCGCCGCAACAACGGCGATACCGCCAAGAATCTGGCGGTCAATGCCGGATTCAGTGGCTCTAAATCCGGTCAGCGGAAAAAGACATTCAAAAGAAGTACTCCGGGCCCGTCCAGTTTGGACCGCATACTCGATCGCTCGTGTCAAATTCACGGCACCCCCGACAAGCCAGCCAATCACACCAACAGAGAATGTTGGGTGTTCAAGCAGGCCGGCAAATTGAACGCCGAAAACAAGGACAAGGGGCTGCAAAGCGGCGACAAGGAGGAGCCCCGGCCGCCGAACAGGGGAGGACAGAAGAGGTTCCCTCCACAAGTGAAAACGGTGAACATGATATACGCAACCCACATTCCCAAGAGGGAACAGAAGCGTGCACTAAGGGACGTTGAGGGAATCCTGGATTAGGGGGTGTCCAGATGGGCGGACTATGACCTTTGGCCGGACTCCTGGACTATGAAGATACAAGATTGAAGACTTCGTCCCATGTCCGGATGGGACTTTGCTTGGCGTGGAAGGCAAGCTTGGCGATACGGATATGTAGATCTCTTTCCATTGTAACCGACTCTGTGTAACCCTAACCCTCTCCGGTGTCTATATATACCGGAGGGTTTTAGTCCGTAGGACGAACAACAATCATACCATATGTCAGGACCCCGATTCCAAGTCACATTGATCTAGCCGGTAACACCTCATATCACTTTGCGGCCTCACGCACGGTATTCCCATGGGTGTCGCCTTACCATGGCCCGGGACCGTTTGCGCCTTTTGGCTCACGTATATGATAGTGTTGCTAGCATCCATATGACAGAGTACCCGGGCCGACATGGCTAGTCGTGAACCCAAAGCGGCACTAACCCATGGGGACAGGGATACATGAATCAACTTCGAGCATGTCGGTCAGCAGCGTGTGAATCCGGGCTGTAGCACCGGGCTAAGAGGACTCCAGGAACCTGGGCTGTAGCAGGCTAGGCAGGACTCCGGATGTCACCGCGTGACATTTCCCTGAAGGGACAGACACAAGAACGAAGTGAAACACATGCCGGCCAGTCAGCGTCTGGCGGTAGTGCTGGGCTAGCAGGACTCCGGTGAACCAGGCTGTAGCGGACTACTACTGCTCAAGGAATCACTAGACTACATTTCCCCATAAGAGAGGCTGTCAAGGATAAACAACTAGATTGTCGGATCCCACACATACCAAGCATTTCAAACATACACACAATATGCTTGATATGTGTAAATACAACATGGCATCACAACATAACTCTACGACTCAAGTATTTATTCATTAGGCTCAGGAGCGAGATATTACAAACATGGGTCTCATGACCCAACATTCAGAGCATACAAAACAAAGCACACGCGGAAGCTTAACATGTCTGAGTACAGACATCTACAAATGAAAAAGGCTGAGAAGCCCGACTATCTACCAGATCCTGCCGAGGGCACAAGATCGTAGCTGAGGTAACAAGCTAAACGTCGAAGTCCACGCGGAACCACTAGCGAGACTGAAGTCTCTCTGCAAAACATAAAATAGGAAAACATGAGTACAAATGTATCATTATCAACAAAGGGGGTGGTGGAGTTTAACTGTAGCAAGCCAGCTTTGACTCGGTGGCTATCCTAAACTACGACTGCAAGTAACTCTTTTGAGGTGGCGCACACGATTCCACATATTCACCATATCAATACACCACTATGGATCCACTCCCGTCTCCCTACGAGAACGCCATCCATAACACTCACGCTTATCTTGTGCGTTTTAGAGTATCCACTTTCACTTGTCTATGAACTGTACAGGCAACCCAGAAGTCCTTTACCGCGGACACGGCTATTCGAATAGATGATGTTAACCCTGCAGGGGTGTACTTCTTCACACACGCTCTCGCCACTTACTACCATGTACACGTCGTGTATCTTGGAAACCTTCAAGCGGAACCTTGCGAGGGAGTCGGCCACGACCGGACTAACCACACAAGTCTCTAGTCCAGGTTTATCGCCTATTCGGGTTCCATCCGCGAGGAGATCCGACCGGGGTGTCGCTCACAGCCCCAAACAATGAGAGCAGGGTTCCCGAGGCACCAAACGGGCGTCCCGGTACACCGTGCCTCGTGTCTCTACCACAACATAGCCCACCCCTAGGGACAGCGCTACGCACGGCCCCCAATACATATCCTACAAACACCAGAAACTAGCTGCAACTCCTGGACAGAGATCAAGGCGATTAATAAGCCGAGAGGGCCGAGAGTTCTGGAACCCAATGTGTGGTAGTAACTGTTCATGGATCACAAACACAGAACTCAGTTCTGAGGGCGGCTTCAATGAGACAACCCACCATGTACTCCTACATGGCCTCTCACCGCTACCTTTACCAAATCGTGTTCACACACTTAGCTCACACACAGTGGGACATGTTCACACACCTCTAATTCATCCTCGATGAATCGGACTGACTCAACTCTAAGCGTGCGAGGCATGACATACAAGCATGAATGAGTAGGCACAACAGGGCTCAAACAACTCCTACTCATGCTAGTGGGTTTCATCTATTTACTGTGGAATGACAGGTCATGAAGAGGATAAAGGGGTTCAGCTACTGCAGCAAGTAACAGATGAATCGTTGTTGTCCTAATGTAGTAAAAGAGAGCAGGAGCGAGAGAGTGGGATTGTATCATAATGAACAAGGGGGTTTTGCTTGCCTGGCACTTCTGAAGATAATATAGCTCTTCATCAGTGTCATCGATCTCATCGTCGAAACCACGTCTATCGAGAGGGCACAAATACCGACAACAAAGAAGAAACACAATCAATGCAATGCACAATATGATGCATGATCATGACATGGTAAAATGAGTGTGTTGGGCTAATGCAACTACAACCAGATGGGTTTGAGCTATTTTGAACCAAAGATTCAAAGTTCAAACACATTTGTGATCTTAAATAGTGCTTTATCATGTTTTGCACTAAACATTAAACATGCATGAAACTAGTACATATGGATATATTGGATTTTTCTGATCATTTTTCATATATAAATTATTTCATTTGGAGTTACGGTTGAATTACTATGAATTTTAGAAGTTTGTACTATTTTCTGGAATTTCCTGTATAAGAATAATTCCAGTAATCGAATTAATGCGTCAGGGTGACGTCACCGGTCAACGGGGCCGGTCCAGGTCAAACTGACCAGTGGGTCCCACGTGTCAGTAGTTACTCAAACTAACTAAATTTAGTTAGTACTAACCTGAGTTAATTAGCAGAGCAGGCCCCACGTGTCATAGACTCAGGGGGAGTGAACCTGGGCCCACCCAGTCAAGATCAACGGTCAAACCCGCCGGCGTTTAGCCGCCGGCGAGGCCAGACGTGGCGGAGGAAGTGCAAATTCGCGCTCCGGCGACCAAATGGTCGGCGGAGACCATCTACGGGTAGCTGGGAGCAGGTTGCAGCGTTTGGTGGCGGTGGTTGGGATAGGGGTTGCAGAAGACGTCGCTGACGACGACCTTGGTGGTCGCCCGAGTCGGGTGAAGACGAACCCGAAGCTACGGGGCACGGCGAGGCGCGCGGAGTGGTGCTACGTGTTCCTGCGAGTGCGGTGAGCGCGTTTGACATGGTGGTGTGGCCAGTGGGTAGCCGGAGCATCGTCGGCGACGAGCTCCGCGGCGGCGCGTGCGGTGAAGCCTCATGCAGTCGCTACGGTGCTCAGGGGAAGGAACAGAGAGGATGGGGAGGTGCAGCAGCTCACGGCGATCACGTAGGAGGAGACGGCTAGGTCAGGGACGAGCTGACGCGGCGGTGACGACGAAGGGGATCTCCGACGATGGCGGAGTCAGGCGAGGTTGTTGCAGAGGATGCGGGGCAAGCGAGCACTCGGGGCTCGGCTTGCTAGGAGGAGACGACGACGGCGGAGCTTCTGGACACGGTGGCTCGGCGTGGGGACGACGGAGAACGCGACTACGTCGGCGGTGCGGCGGCAGGTGCATTGGCCATGGTGCGGGGAGCGAGGGAGAGAGGCAGGGGGCGAGTGAGGTGTCCACGGGGTCGGGGCGGCGAGATGGAGCATGCCCAGGTGTCCAGGGGCGCGGGCGGCAAGCAGGTGGCGCATGGCAAGCTTCGGCTGCTTGGCGTCACCTCTGTGCACTGGCTGGCGAGACAAGCAGTGGCGGCATGGGCAACCGATCTTGGGCCGACCAAGTGGGCTGCAATTGGGCTGCGTGACAAGGTAAGTTTCTCTCTCTCTTTTATCTGTTTATGTTTTCTATTTTTCTTCCTCTGTTTTGATATAGTTTAGCAACTAAATCATTTTAATAAATTCTGTAGGTTATTATATGGCTTGCTAAAATATATACAAAGCCATTCACAAACTTCCAGAATTATTGGAGTCATATTTAATATATATTAAATATAAATCCAAAGCAAATAGTTATTGGATTAATTCAAATGGCCAGAATAAATATGTTTGTGACTTCAAAAATATTGATTTGAATTTCACCTCATGCCAATATTTTCACAGAATAACAGGAACATTTTCTTGGACTCATTTGATGAGATTTAAATGTTGGTTATTTTTAGGGGTTTTCTCAGGCTTTGAAAATTCCTCAATTCAAATTTCATTTGAATTTAAACATGATGCACACATGGAAGCTGGCATAGGTCAGACCAGGATTTGGGATGTGACAACTCACCCCCACTAAACAAGAATCTCGTCCCGAGATTCAAAACGTGAGGTAAGAAGACAGAGGGGGCACAAGCTAACACGGTCTTCACGATCCAGGTTGCACTTCATAAAAACGTTGACATGATCACCATCTTTATCTCGATGTCTTGCTTTGAGAACTCAAACTAACATGACAATGAGAGGAAAGGGAAAACTCCAGAAGGATTGATCTTCTTGAAGATCGAACAACTCAGGATCAACTCATCGAGTGAGATATTGAAACATCTCTCGAGCTGAAACACGAAACATACATCCAGCGGGATGGAGTGTAACAGATGATGAAGGTTCACTAGGTAGACAACAATTCCACACTTCAGAGGGTGGTGAACGGTTGTCAACGCAGCAAGGAGTTGAGTTGCCATGACACCATAACGAGACATCTTAAGGAAGGTGACTCGCAGAAATATTCCCTTAAGTGGCAAAAGAATTACTTTTGATTCGGAGATCATTGAAACTCTTCATACCAGCCTAAGGCAATCACAATCGATCATTTGAAGGAGTTCGAAAGAATGACATACTCAGACTAGAATGGATGATGTGGACTACCTTGTTGAAGACAACACAATGGATGATTTTGCTTATCATCGGAAATGGATGGGACCCATGGTAGGACCGCTTTTGAAGATGATCCTGGGCAACAATTGCTGGGGTGCAAGCTGGGAACATAATGCAAATGCTGGGAATGTTTCAACCATCATATCTGCCTGAGATTCAGATCTGGTTGGTAACAGGACATTTCAGACAGCATGTCTGAAAAGGAAAGGTTGCAACACAAATCGACGAGATGATGTTGCGAGATTCTCGGGAGATGGACTATGGTAGTAAGCTCCAAAACATGAGCGGGTTGTGCTACAAACATGTGAACACGCTGTCCCGGACAAGCATGGCCACATAGTAGTCTTATATTAAACACTACCAAGATCAGGTGGGGGAACCATCATCGAGGATATTGAAATCTTTTCATAAGTCCGGATTAGCTCTTATGAAGGGACTCCTTCTCCTTGAGCAAACAAGTCAGTGGCTTGGTGTGCTAGGAATACGAATGGAGTGGAGGTAATTAATCTACCAAACCATAGAATACTTCATGCGTATGCATGACTGATTTGGGATGATTCCCGAGGAACAAAAACAATCTTTCTCGAACTCACGGCGGCAACTTGCACCAAATGCACATGAATTCAAGGAAGTCACTTCTTCCATCCAAGCATAAGCTTCATGAACGGAACACGAAGGCATTGTTTACAAAGTTTCCAACACTAGGTTGATGTTCAACATGAATCATGGGAGACAAAATGCTGGCGATGGGCTCAACATGACAACTCATCGGAATTTCCATATCCTTTGGACATCCGCCATCATGTGAACACGGTGATAGCATTGGTCAGACCAAAAGATGTAATGGTGTATGCTCGAGGGATCAACCACGAGTAAGACAACATTACGAACATCGTTGGTTCTGATTTGACTTGACGATGGCCCATACTCAAATCAAAGTTTTGACAAGGCAACAGATCCAACAGCTGATCACGAGGACCAACCGATGGAGATATCATCTTTCTTCAACACACACACACACACACACACACACACACAAAGGTATCCCTTAGTGATGAACTAAGTCGGACAAGGTTTTATCTTCCAACTCTCCAAGTTGTTGTTTAGCTCAACCAACTAGCTTAGGGGTATCCAACACAGATTCTTGGAGAAAGGGTGGTTCACAAGAAATCAACTTGGTCACGAGCTCAACATAACGGTCAGGGGACAACCTGGTATTGCTTCCGAGAAGATATTCGGAAAATCACGAACTACCTGTATGTTACTAAGCTCGAGAACAACCTTGCTTTTCAGGGCAAGATGATATGATCAAAAGAGTGAGGGATTAACACAATCCTAACTCATTGATCGAAGAGTGCACCAAAAATAAGGACTAGGTAGCACGATCAATCTTAGGATGATGATTCAATGATCAACACGCTAAGAATGAGAATATTGTCCATTAACTACCAAGCAAGGGGGTTGCTAGGTGTATCAATTTCACACACCACAATTCACTTGTCGGCATTTCGGTTACAACAACACGGGACCGAGGAATGAATAATGATGGTGAGAAGTATCACAGCGTCAAGAATTCTTAAGAGGTGGTGCAATTCTCATGACACTCTTGACATAAAGATGGTAACACTCCAAGGTAGAACAGAGCTAAAGTTGGATTGGCATTTTGATCTGCGGAATACAACTACTTTGACCCAATCCTAGATATGGATGAGGTACTGGAGTTTATTTCTCCTAGTCATTCTGGAATAGAATGGCTTGACGGACCACAAGAATAAAAGGGCATCGATGAAGACAAATGCACACATACTCTTGGTTATCAACTGATAGAGGATGGTCGGGATACAACTGAAGAGCAACAACTCAAGGAACATATAATTTTCTGAGTTGTGGATGCATAGATTAATATGTCGAACCAAGTTCAACAGGTTTCTTCCGGATAACCCATGCGAGAAAGGTAGAGCTGGCGAGTATCAACATAGAATCGAGAACTCATCAAGAGCACTCTGGTTGTGATCTTTCGGTTCAACAAGGAACTTCTGCCATAAATAGTTCATGGTATTGGAAGAAGGAAATACCACGGACCTCGAGGACTATCGTGAAGTTACTAATAACCTAAGGAACTAGCAAGCACTATCACACAAGATAAGTAGAGTGAATCTCGGGTCAAGAACCCAGGAGTAGAATACCTACTAACTAAGTGGCATCACGGGATGCTTTCGAGGATAAAGGCAAGAATCATCACACGGGAAACACAAAACATGGCTAGTTTACTAGGTGACTCCCTAAAACACCTAGGGTCATAATAGTAACTCGAACATACATGTTGAGGCAGCGGAGTACCTCAATATACTAATTTGTGTGATTAATCTGGCCCAAATGAACATTAGAAATGGAGAGAAGGGATTTGCAAATGCTTCAGATTGTTTTAGAAACCTGGGATGACTCGGACAGCATAACGGCTGTAAATGCTCAAAATGATTTGAGACATCCTGCAAAAATGGTGGCATAACCAATCAACAACATCATATCAAGGTTCCGAGGCCAGCTATGAACATACGGAAGTAATAGAAACTGAACCGGGGCTTAAATCCAACAATCCTATAAATCTATGGATTAGTAACACGTCATCCTGATAGATAGATGAGAAGGCCCAGTTCTTAATCCCCGTAGAAGAGAAGAGGTTGACTCAAATCAGAAGGCCATGGGGTAAAGGAGTAAAAAGAGCCTTATGTTCCCGTCCATAATCAATTCCCTTATATAACTAAAGCATTTCTAGACTCAACTTCGACCAGTTTGGCTTGGTAATCCTACAGAAAGTCAGGCTCTGATACCAAAGCTGTCCGGACACCGATTCCAAGTCACATCGATCTAGCCGGTAACATCTCATATCACTTTGCGGCCTCACACACGGTATTCTCATGGGTGTCTCCTTACCATGGCCCGGGACCGTTTGCGCCTTTTGGCTCACGTATATGATAGTGTCGCTAGCATCCATATGATGAAGAACCGGGCGACATGGCTAATCGTGAACCCAAAGAGGAACTAACCCATGGGGACGAGCATACATGAATCAACTTCGAGCATGTCGGTTGACAGTGTGATTCCGGGCTGTAGCACTGGCTAACAGGACTCCGGGAACCCGGGCTGTAGCAGGCTAGGCGAGGACTCGGATGTCACAGCGTGACATTTCCACGAAGGGATGACGGAACAAAGGCGAAGTGAAACACATGCAGCCGATCAAGCGTCTGAGCGGTAGTCTTTGGGCTAGCAGGACTCCGGTGAACCGAGTCAGAAGCGGACTACTATGGCTCAAGGAAGCACTAGACTACATTTCCCCATAAGAGAGGCTGTCAAGGATAAACAACTAGATTGTCGGATCCCACACATACCAAGCATTTCAAACATACACACAATATGCTCGATATGTGTAAATACAACATGGCATCACAACATAACTCTACGACTCAAGTACTTATTCATTAGGCTCCGAGGAGCGAGATATTACAAACATAGGTCTCATGACCCAATATTCAGAGCATACAAAACAAAGCACACGCGGAAGCTTAACATGTCTGAGTACAGACATCTACAAATGAAAAATGCTGAGAAGCCTGACTATCTACCAGATCCTGCCGAGGGCACAAGATCGTAGCTGAGGTAACAAGCTAAACATCGAAGTCCACGCGGAACCACTAGCGAGACTGAAGTCTCTCTGCAAAACATAAAATAGGCAAACGTGAGTACAAATGTACCCAGCAAGACTTACATCAGAACTAACTACATATGCATCATTATCAATAAAGGGGGTGGTGGAGTTTAACTGTAGCAAGCCAGCTTTGACTCAGTGGCTATCCTGAACTACGACTACAAGTAACTCTTTTGAGGTGGCGCACACGAGTCAACATATTCACCATATCAATACACCACTATGGATCCGCTCCCGTGTCCCTACGAGAACGCCATCCATAGCACTCGCGCTTATCTTGCGCGTTTTAGAGTATCCACTTTCACTTGTCTATGAACTGTACAGTCAACCCAGAAGTCCTTTACCGCGGACATGGCTATTCGAATAAATGATGTTAACCCTGCAGGGGTGTACTTCTTCACACACCCTCTCGCCACTTACCACCATGTACACGTCGTGTATCTCGGCAACCTTCAAGCGGAAGCGTGGCGAGGGAGTCAGCCACGACCTGACTAACCACACGAGTCCCTAGTCCAGGTTTATCGCCTATTCAGGTTCCATCCGCAAGGAGATCCGGCCGGGGTGTCGCTCACGGCCCCAAACGATGAGAGCAGGGTTCCCGAGGCACCAAACAGGCGTCCCGGTACACCGTGCCTCGTGTCTCTACCGCAACATAGCCCACCCCTAGGGTCAGCGCTACGCACGGCCCCCAACACATATCCTAAAAACACCAGAAACTAGTTGCAACTCCTGGACAGAGATCGAGGCGATTAATAAGCCGAGAGGGGCCAAGTTACCGGAACCCAATGTGTGGTATTAACTGTTCATGGATCGCAAACACAGAACTAAGTTCCCGAGGACGGATTCAATGAGACAACCCACCATGTACTCCTACATGGCCTCTCACCGCTACCTTTACCAAATCGTGTTCACACACTTAGCTCACACATAGTAGGACATGTTCACACACGTCTGATTCATCCTCGATGAATCAGACTTGACTCAACTCTAAGCAGTAGCAGGCATGACAAACAAGAATGAATGAGTAGGCACAACAGGGCTCAAACAACTCCTACTCATGCTAGTGGGTTTCATCTATTTACTGTGGAATGACAGGTCATGCAGAGGCTAAAGGGGTTTAGCTACCGCAGTAAGTAACAGATGAATCGTTGTTGTCCTAATGCAGTAAAAGAGAGCAGGAGCGAGAGAGTGGGATTGTATCGGAATGAACAAGGGGGTTTTGCTTGCCTGGCACTTCCGAAGATAATATAGCTCTTCATCAGTGTCATCGATCTCATCGTCGAAACCACGTCTATCGAGAGGGAACAAATACCGGCAACAGAGAAGAAACACAATCAATGCAATGCACAATATGATGCATGATCATGACATGGTAAAATGAGTGTGTTGGTCTAATGCAACTACAACCAGATGGGTTTGAGCTATTTTGAACCAAAGATTTCCTGTATAAGAATAATTCCAGTAATCAAATTAATGCGTCAGCATGCGTCAGGGTGACGTCAGCGGTCAACGGGGCCGGTCCAGGTCAAACTGACTAGTGGTTCCCGCGTGTCTGTAGTTACTTAAACTAACTAAATTTAGTTAGTACTAATCTGAGTTAATTAGCATAGCAGGCCCCACGTGTCATAGACTCAGGGGGAGTCAACCTGGGCCCACCTAGTCAAGGTCAACGGTCAAACCCGCCGGCGTTTAGCCGCCGGCGAGGCCAGACGCGGCGGAGGAAGTGCAAATTCGCGCTCTAGCGACCAAATGGTCGGCGGAGACCATCCACGGGTAGATGGGAGCAAGCCGCAGCGTTTGGTGGCGTAGGTTGGGCTCGGGGTTGCCGAAGACGTCGCCGGCGACGACCTTGGCGATCGCCGGAGTGGGGTGAAGACGAACCCGAAGCTATGGGGCACGGCGAGGCGCGCGGAGTGGTGCTACGGGTTCCTGCGAGTGCGGTGAGCGCGTTGGACATGGTGGTGTGGCCAGTGGGAGGCCGGAGCATCTTCGGCGACGATCTCCGCGGCGGCGCGTGCGGTGAAGCCTCATGCAGTCACTATGGTGCTCAGGGGAAGGAACAGAGAGGATGGGGAGGTGCAGTAGCTCACGGCGATCACGTAGGAGCAGACGGCGAGGTCGGGGACGAGCTGACGCAGCGGTGACGACGAAGGGGATCTCCGACGATGGCGGAGTCGGGCGAGGTTATTGCAGAGGCTGCGGGGCAAGCGAGCGCTCGGGGCTCGGCTTGCTAGGAGGAGACGATGACGGCGGAGCTTCTGGACACGGTGGCTCGGCGTGGGGACGACGGAGAACGCGACTACGTCGGTGGTGCAGCATCAGGTGCGTCGGCCATGGTGCGGGGAGCGAGGGAGAGAGGCAGGGGGCAAGTGAGGTGTCCACGGGGTCGGGGCGGCGAGCCTTCCCAGGTGTCCAGGGGCGCGGGCGGCAAGCAGGTGGCACCGTGGCAAGCTCGGGCTCGCCGGCGTCACCTCTGCTGCTGGCGAGGGCAAGCAGTGGTGGCATGGGCCAGACCACGATCTTTGGAGTCGGCCGGTGGGCTGCGACGGTAAGTTTCTCTCTCTCTTTTATTTGTTTCTGTTTTCTATTTTTCTTCCTCTGTTTTGATTTAGTTTAGCAACTAAATCATTTTAATAAATTCTGTAGGTTATTATATGGCTTGCTAAAATATATACAAAGCCACTCACAAACTTCCAGAATTATTGGAGTCATATTTAATATATATTAAATATAAATCCAAAGCAAATAGTTATTGGATTAATTCAAATGGCCAGAATAAATATGTCTATGTCTTCAAAAATATTGATTTGAATTTCACCTCATGCCAATATTTTCACAGAATAACAGGAACATTTTCTTGGACTCATTTGATGAGATTTAAATGTTGGTTATTTTTAGGGGTTTTCTGAGGCTTTGAAAATTCCTCAATTCAAATTTCATTACAATTTAAACATGATGCAGACATGGAACCTGTCATAGGTCAGACCAGGATTAGGGATGTGACACCATAGGCTAGCTTCTAGGGTTTAGCCTCTCTGATCTCGTGGTAGATCTACTCTTGTACTACCCATATCATCAATATTAATCAAGCAGGAGTAGGGTTTTACCTCCATCGAGAGGGCCCGAACCTGGGTAAAAACATCGTGTCCCTTGTCTCCTGTTACCATCTGCCTAGACGCATAGTTCGGGACCCCCTACCCGAGATCCGCCGGTTTTGACACCGAAATTGGTGCTTTCATTGAGAGTTCCTCTGTGTCGTCACCTTTAGGCCCGATGGCTCCTCCAATCATCAACAATGATGCAGTCCAGGGTGAGACTTTTCTCCCCGGACAGATCTTCGTATTCGACGGCTTTGCACTGCGGGCCAATTCGCTTGGCCATCTGGAGTAGATCGAAAGCTACGCCCCTGGCCATCAGGTTAGATTTGGAAGTTTGAATTACACGGTCGACGTCCGCGGAGACTAGATCTTCGACTGGTTCGAGCCACAGCCAAGCGCGCCGCACCGTCATGATGGGCATGATCTAGCTCTCATGCCCGAGCTGCCACGGAGGTCGCACCGATGTCCGCTCCGACCCTTAGCTCGAGCCGATCGCACCTGTCGAGGACGGGTGGCTGGACACCGCCTGGGGCTGCAATCTCCACGGCGATCGAGCGAACACCATCTACATCGCTGCGGAAGCTTGTGACCCCAAGGTGCCGGACTCCTCTCCGGACTCCGAACCTTCCGCGCCCCTGCCAATCAAATCCGATTGGGCGCCGATCATGGAGTTCACCGCCGCGGACATCTTTCAGCACTCGCCTTTCGGCGACATTCTGAATTCACTAAAGTCTCTCTCTTTATCAGGAGAGCCCTGGCCGGACTATGGTCAGCAAGGTTGGGATGCGGATGACGAGGAAATTCAAACCCCACCCACCACCCACTTCAGAGCCATCGCCGATGATTTAACCGACATGCTCGACTTTGACTCGAAGACATCGATGGTATGGACGGCGATGCAGGAGGCGACCAAGAACCCAGCGCCCTACAGAGGACCTTTGGAAGGCCACCTCGTCATATGACATATACATGGTGGACACCCCAAAAGAAGGGAACGGTGACGGAACAACGAAGGATGACCCCTCCAAGAAACAGCCTAAGCGCCGGCGTCAGCGGCGCCGCTCTAAATCCCGCCATAGCAAAAATGGCGATTCCGGGACCGGAGACAATAACACCCCGGACAGTGCCGAAGACATCCCCCTCCAGCAGGATTCAGCACAGGAGGATGGAGAAGCCAGCCCACATGAGAGAGCGGCAGACAGAGAGGTAGAGGACGATAATTACATGCCTCCCTCCAAAGACGAGGCAAGCCTCGGCAATTTACTTAATTTGTCGCACTGAGGATCCCGTCGAACAAGAGCGTTTCAAACGCAAGCTTATGGCCACGGCGAGCAACCTCAAGAAAAAACAGCAACAGCTTAGAGCTGACCAAGACTTGCTAGCCGACAGATGGACTGATGTACTTGCGGCCGAAGAGTACGAACTCGAACGCCCCTCCAAGAGCTACCCAAAACGCAGGCTACTACCCCGATTAGAGGAGGAAGCACCTAGACCTATATCACCAGCGCATGATGCGGACGACCGGCCACCTGCGTGGCGCATGACGAAAAAACCTCTCGGCCCTCCACTCAAGCCTCACCCGGCGTCGCTCAAAGAATACCAAGGCACGGGAAATGCGCCGACACTGCAAGATATATTGGAGGATAGGGCAAGGCAAACAAGATCGATCTATGGATCGCGGGCGCCTACTCGACACGTGACGATAACCGTCATGCCGGATATGGTAAATCCGACCGGGCCGAACACAGTAGACAAAGCTCATTTGAGCTACGTCGTGATATAGCCCAATACAGAGGCGCCGCACACCCACTATGCTTCACAGATGAAGTAATGGATCATCAAATCCCCGAGGGTTTCAAACCCGTAAACATCGAATCATACGATGGCACAACAGACCCGCGGTATGGATCGAGGACTATCTCCTTCATATCCACATGGCCCTTGGTGATGATCTACACGCCATCAAATACCTCCCACTAAAGCTTAAAGGACCAACTCGGCATTGGCTTAACAAATTTTGCCAGCCAGAGTCAATTGGCTGTTGGGAGGACACGGAAGCCGCATTCCTTGACAATTTCCGTGGCACGTGTAATGCGACCACGAACACCGATTACCTAAGCCACATAATTCAGCAGCCAGAGGAATCGGCCAGACAATTCTGGACACGGTTCCTAACAAAGAAAAATCAAATAGTCGACTGTACGGACGCAGAGGCCCTTGCAGCCTTCAAGCACAACATCCGTGACGAGTGGCTTGCCCGGCACCTAGGACAGGAAAAGCCGAAATCCATGGCAGCCCTCACGACACTCATGACCCGCTTTTGCGCGGGAGAATACAGCTAGCTAGCTCGTAGTAATAACATGACCAAGATCCCTGGTAATTCGGATACCAAGGACAGCATTGGCAGGTCGCGTTGCAACAAGCAAAAGCGCCACATTAACGGCGACAATGCTGAGGATACGGCAGTTAATGCCGGATTCAGAAGCTCTAAACCCGGTCAGCGGAAAAAGCCATTCAAAATAAATACTCCGGGCCCGTCCAATTTGGACTGAATACTCGATCGCTCGTGCCAGATACACGGCACCCCCAAAAAACCAGCCAACCATACCAACAGGGATTGTTGGGTGTTCAAGCAGGCAGGCAAGTTAAACACCGTAAACAATGACAAGGGGCTGCATAGCGATGACGAGGAGGAGCCCCGGCCGCCGAACAATAGGGGACAGAAGGGTTTCCCCCCACAAGTGCGGACGGTGAACATGATATACGCAACGCACCTCCCCAAAAGGGAACAGAAGCGTGCACTCAGGGACGTATATGCGTTGGAGCCAGTCGCCCCAAAGTTCAACCCATGGTCCTCCTACCCGATCACTTTCGATAGAAGGGACCACCCCACTAGCATCCGCCATGGCGGATTCGCCGCATTGGTTCTAGACCCAATCATTGATGAATTTCACCTCACTGGAGTCCTTATGGACGGCGGCAACAGCCTGAACCTGCTTTATCAAGATACAGTGCAAAAAATGGGCATAGATCCCTCAGAATTAAACCCACAAAGACAACCTTTAAAGGCGCCATACCAGGTGTAGAGGCCAAGCTATGCGAGCTCGATTACACTTGAGGTGGTCTTCGGATCCCCGATAATTTCCGGCGAGGAGTTAATCTTCGACATAGTCCCGTTCATGATGGCTATCATGCATCGCTTTCGGACGAACCGCATTTACAAAAGTACAATGCGGTGCCGCACCACGCATACCTCAAGCTCAAGATGCGGGCCCTCGAGGAGTCATTACGGTCAATGGAAAACACGAACGCTCTCTCTGAATGGAGGAGCATCTGGCGACCCTCGCGGCGGAAGTACAAAGCAGCCTCTCAAGGCAATTCTCCATCCGGCCATTAAATGACCGGACACCGTCAAATGCGCCGAGTAACTACAACAAGACCGCCTCGGCATCGCTCCGAGCATCGCCAGAGCAATGCGGCCCCAACCCCAGCCCTCGCGAACTCGCGAAACCCAAGATTACGCTGCAGACATAACTACGCTCTGGAAATACCATGGGCATAGGGAGAGGGGCACGACCACGGCACGCCCAAAATTCGGCTCAACTGCACAAGGGGCTCCCGATTTTGTCATTCTTTTTTTTCTTACTTTCAGGACTTCACTTTCCGGAAGGCCTGTCCGGCAGTACAATCACCGAACACACGATGCAACAGCCAGGGAGGCAGAAAGCTACGTCGAGTGTCCAGGTGGTCTCTATAACGAGCAGTATACTTGTTTCACATATCATCCCGCAGCTCGCCCCTGGAGGGGAACATGTTAAATAGTCCCATCTCTTTCTTATCGCACTATTTGTATCGTTCTGCTTTTACCGCAGACTTTTCGAATAAACAATACATAGCTTTTGTCTATCATTGCATTTCTTTTCTTATAAAAATATGTTCAGTTATGACATTATGCAACCGTACACTTTAGTGCAGCCCAATACACCAGGGGCTTACGTACCCCAGAATATGGTGTGAGAAGTCCGAACAATCTCATGAGTGCGGCACCCCGAACTTATAGCATTATATGCATCGGTACCGAATCATGTCTTGGGTCAATAGTTGGTTTGGCCGTCTCCCATGTTTTGGTACCTTACGTTCCGTTATATCGGCTAAGGTAGCACTAGGAGAACCACTGCGATTGTGCCCCGGTTGAGTTGGGCTAAGCACCTCAGTGGAGAAAGCTAAAACTGACCGTCATGATAGGGCGAGAGCTGGTCGCTATTCGAGAGGTTTTTGAGTCCATAAAGACTTAAGCCGCTTAGAGCGAGGAGTCGGCTTTGTCCGGCCTAGGCATGGATAACGCCCTGAACTCGGTCTTCCGAATACTAGGGGCTTCGCCGAAATTTAAAATTATAGAATTCTATGGCTAAGTGAGAGTGTTCAAGCATTATAGTCCGATTGCCTTGTTCGTTGTGTTGAGCGCCTCCCTCGAAGGACCCAAAAATGGGAAAAAGAGCGCTCAAGTTTATCCCGAACACCCCAGCACTTGCGGCATGGGGGCAGAAGCCGACGACTCGCCATCTCTCAATTTTGATAAACAGCCGAATAGAAGGTAATATTTTAAATTCAAAAGTGTTGCTTAGCGCATATGAACAAGTTTTCAGCGTACAGGATCAAAAATTCGAGTTTACTCAAAAATTACATCTTTTGAGCACTCATCCACTATACGGCGGGCACCCTTCAGGACGCCCTCCTAATACATCTCGGGCTTGCGATGCTCCTTGCCCAGCGGTGGTCCGTCCGTCACAAGCTTCTCAACGTCCATCTTCCCCCGGTGCACTTTAGCACGGGCAAGGGCCCTGCGGGCACCTTCAATGCATACGGAGCGCTTGATGACTTCAAGTCTTGGAAAGGCATCCACTAGCCTCCTTACCAGCCCGAAGTAGCTCCCAGGCATGGCTTCCCCAGGCCACAGCCGGACTACGAGACCCTTCAGGGCCTGTTCGGCCACCTTATGGAGCTCGACCAATTTGCTTGATTTGGTCGCTCAAAAACATCGGGTGTCCGGCCTTAGCATACTGAGACCAGAACACCTTCTCTGTTGAGCTCCCCTCTTCGGCTCGGTAGAATGCGGCAGCGTCGGACACACTTCGGGGAAGATCTGCGAATGCTCCTAGAGAGCTCCGGACTCGGGTAAGTAACAAGTAATTCACTTTCGCATGCTTGCTTTTCATAAAGAATGCCTTACCCGCCGCTATCTTCTTCATTGCCTCAATTTCCTGGAGGGCTTTTTGGGCTTCGGCCTTGGCAGATTTGGCGCTCTCAAGCACCAAGGCGAGCTCGGACTCTTTAGTCTTTGAGTCAAGCTCCAAACTCTCGTGTTTTTCCACGAGAGCCTGGAGCTCTTGCTGCATCGCCGCCACCCGCGCCTCCTGCTTCTCTCGCTCGCTCGGTGCGCTCCACGGCCGCATTGTTTTCGGCCTTCCTTTAGGGTCGCCACCTCGGTTGTGGCCCCTGCAATACTCACGTTGGTCTTGTCATTTTTTGCAACCACGTCTTTTTATATACTTACATAAGGTATTACTTACCTTCCTTGTCCTCGAGCTGCTTCTTGGCAAGGCCGGGCTTGTTGTTGGACCGCTCGAGGCTCTGCTTCAATGCATTGACCTCCGTAGTCTGTGTGGCAGAGGTCAGCAGCACAGCCTACTGTCGGTGCGGGGACGACACCTTTGGGATCACAAGAATCCCTACTACGGTTGCGGGGCGCGGGGTCGTGAGAAGAGCGGATCGAACAGATAGCACACGGGTTCTTTATCCAGGTTCGGGCTGCGAGGATGCGTAAAACCATACTCCTGCTTTGGTGGTTTGTTTATCTATGTTCTTGAGCTAGCAATGGGGCGTGAGGAGCTCCAAAATGCCGAATCCTCCTCCTGGTCGCCTTGGGCCTCCTTTTATAGGGAAAGGGGTTGCCACAGTGGCACACAGGAGGTGGAAAGGGTACAGTGATATGAGTTTATCCCTCGCATTACATGACAAGGTGCATTTAATGCGTCTTTCTTAGGTGTCCTTGCTTTATCGGGGACGGGGGAGAGCTCTGTCTCGTCCGTCGCCGCTCCCTTTCGTGTCGACATGTGCCCTGGCCAGCGGTGCCCGTGGTGCCATGTAGGCAGGCAGGCAGCTGAGGTGGCACAGCGGTGGGTCTCCACGAAGATCCGCTTGCCGCCACGCAGGTGCCTGCCCAACTAGTTGGGTCGGCAATGCATGCTAATCGCGGTGAAGGTTTGATTGGCGTGGGCCGATGGTGGCCCCTCGGGTGTCCTTGGCAAGGGCTCGCCATAGCCCCGCAAGGGTCTTGCCGTGGCGCTTCTTGTCATCCCCGGCAAGGCTCTTGCCGGGGCCTTGTGGTCATCCTTGGCTGGGATCCCGCCAAGGGTCGCCATCTTCTATAGTGTGTATCTGATCTTGAATGTCTTCACAAAGATCTGCATGCCACCACGGGGATGTCTCCCGAATCCTTGCCCCATGGGGGCAGTGGACTCAAGGGTGATTTGCTCCGTAGGTGTGGGGCGATCTGCCCTGGCAAGGGCCTTGCCGGTTTTGCTAAAACCGCCCCCCGGCAAGGATCTTGCCGAGGGAGTCCGCTTCGTCCCCTTTGCTCTTTGTGGTCTTGGTCTTGGCGTCGTTATGCTCCTTTTGAGCTTTCGGCCTTACCTTGGCTCACCTCCCTTGCCTTGCTCAGTGCGGTGGTGCCCGCGGCTCAGACTGCCCGTGCACAGTTATAGGGGTACAAAAAGTGAACCCCTCTTTTTGTACATCGACAGGAGCCCCGGGGCCTTGGCCACACGTAAGCGCAATCGCGTCGTTGGGCTAGGCCCAAAAGCGATGTCTTTGGCAGGCGGGGTGGTTTTTACGCGGTAGTCTCTTCGCGTTGCTTCTCATGCTTCCCGCGCGTGGCTCGGCGTGGGGAGGCGTGCGTGACGTGGGCGGCATGCGTGGGGCTGAGCTCTGCGCGCATGCGTCACGTCGTAGTAAAAGGGGGCGGTTCGCGCCTTCCCCATAAAAGGAGGGAGGCGTGGAGGCGCGGCCCATTTACTGAACGGGGCCGGGGCGTGGTCTTCAAGGCATCCACTCCCCACGATCACGGGGTGGGGACAGGTTGCCTCACCCGTCGCCTCGGTCCCGCATGCCTACCACGTGGTTCTCATGCGCTTGGGGTGGCGAACGGTGGAGGTAGGAAATCGGGTCGTCGCGGGCCGGGACAGCGGGTTGGTCCCAGTTCCCTGCGCCTTCCGCGTCTTGATTGGCTGAGCGGGGCGGCCGAGCCCCCACCCCGTTCCTTTATAAAGAGCGGGGGGGTGGGGACGGCGTCCCGCACTCTTCCATCTTCTCCTTCCTTCAGCTTCTGCTCCCCCCCCCTCCATCCACCATGGAGAGAGGGAATCATGGACCTTCAACGGTGGCGGCAAGGGTCGCCGCTCGACAACGCGCCCTTCCTTCTCCTTCACCTACGGTGGTAGAGCCAGCCGGGCGAGGCCGCGGGCGAGGGCGTGGGCGAGGCCGAGGCGCTCAGGGAGGAGGAGAACAGGGCGGCGCACCGGTCTCGCCTCCGCTAGTAGTTCTTCCCCCCATGGAGGGCCATGTTGGGGATGATCCTTGCAAGTTCTTCGTCAGGCAGCGCCGGCCGCCTCGCCGTCGCCTTCGTGTCCCGACTCCATTCGCGAGCGAGATGGAGCGGATCCACGTGAGTCATTATGTTGCACATGAGGGGCTGTTGGATCAGCGGTACAGAAGTTCGCGTCGACTTTCCAGCCCTCACGTGATGTATCTTGGTCGAGGTGGAAGGCGTTCGCTCATATCCACCGCTTGACGGGCGGGGCTCACTCTCCATTTCAAGCTGATGGAGGGCGGCCTCCTCTCCGTCAAGGTCTTGGTGCCGGGACTCGGGCAAGGTGCTGCGTGGAGAGCTCTTCTCGATAGCGAAGACTCCTCCTCGGGCAGGAGTGGCGAGGAGGACAGCGGCAGCGACAGCGAGGGTAGCAGCAGCGGGGATGGACGGGTCCGACTAGGTGTCGGGCGCCGCTCCGTGCGGCACCGGCGATCCCATCATCCGTGTCACCGGCTTCCTGAACTTCTCGGGGTCGTCTCCTTGGGCGGCTGGTGTTGGGAGGCTGCGGAAGAGGAAGAGGGTGGGCGGCAAGGCCGTCAAATCGGAGCACACGGACACCGACGCCTTCGACGCGTGCTAACGTCCTGCCGCCTCGTCTTCGAGCTCTTCTTCCGGCGCCGCCATCACCATCCAGCCTTCGGACGACCGCCGAGATGTTCTCTTGGTGCCTCCTGCCACCCGTAGCTCGCCTAGGCGCCCCTTTTGCCCTTTTCGCCTCCTTGACCTACCTCCTGAGGAGAGGGACAAGAAAGGGGTTACGGGCACCTTATCTCTTTTTAGTTTGTAAGCCTTCGGGCCTTGGCTGAATTTAAAACTTGTAATCCCATCATTCATGTTTTTCATTCCCTATGGACTGTACCTGAGTGGAATGTTTTTAATGAAAAAGGGATGCTTGCCGGGTCATTTGTTTGCGGGTAGAACCCACGACAAGGAGTAAATCCTTAATATCCCTAAGATAAACATTTCCTTGCCTGGCAACAGGCCCTGCCATCTTCCCACTTCGCTCGACCTTTCTCACGCTTTCGGCGGAGGCAGGGATGAGGTGGGTTCAGGCTCCTCGTTTCATCCTTTTGATGCCGCAACTACGACCAAACCTGGCCCCAGGAACGAGCCCTAGGGCCTAGAGTTTTAGGGGAGCACGGTAGCTTTGGGAAAAAACGAGGTTTCACATACCTCAGTCCATAAGGAAATGCATGATAAGGGATGAAGAACTTATCTGAAGCTGTAGCCCCCGGCAACTCTGTTTTGCCGTGGGTGAATCTTTGTACTCGCAGCCCCCGGCAATTCTGGCTTGCCGGGGTCTAGACGCCAGTCTGTCCCTCTTTTCTTTTTCGTCCCCAAGTAATCCGGGAAGGATATCTGTGAGTCCTGCGAACCAAAGAAGACAAAAGAGCGGCAAAGAGACGCACACTCGACCTCTAAGCTAAGGGTTAGTCGCTGCTGAGCACTATCAACCCTAACCAAGGACGAGACTCGACCTAGCATGCATGCTATAACTTAGGGCGCCAGTGCTTCATTTATTTATGCTCAGGGTCTGTCCCTGGCGTTGTACAAAGGGTTACATGCATCATCGGCAATGCTTGTACAAAAGGTGGCTTGCCGGGGGGCCCGACAAGCCGGCGCCTCCAGGTAAAACTTGCGAAGATGCTCAATGTTCCAGGAGTTACTCACCGAACGGCATCTTCGGTCTCTCCGGTGACAATGGCTGGGCACGGTGACTCGTATTACCCGGTAAGGGCCTTCCCAGTTTGGCGTCAACTTGTTGGAATTCTTGGCGATTGAACGCGGCGAAGGACAAGGTCGCCTTCCTCAAGGCTTCGGGCATGAACCTTGCAGCTATGGTAGCGGCGCGCAAGGCTTGCTGGTAGCGTGCTGCTCTCACAGCCGCCAAGGCGATCTTCCTCAAGGAGCATCTGCGTCATCTTGCCGCAGCTTGCTCTTGCTCAAGCTTATCATAAGCGAGCACTCGAGGTGACCCAGTATATGAGTTCGATTGGGGAGAACTGCTTGCCCCGTATACCAGGGCAAAAGGTGTCCGGCGGTGGCTCGATTTGGCGTCGTCTGATCGACCAAAGAACCGCCGACAACTCATCAATCTAAGCGCCTTCCACTCTTGTGCAGCCTTTGTCAAAGGTCTTAGTCCTTAAGCCTCGCGATGTCAGCATTTGCCCTCTCGGCTTGACCATTGCTTAGCGGTGAGCAACGGAAGCGAAACAGACTTTGCTGCCGAGGTCTTGGGTATATTGCATGAAGGTGCGGCTTGTGAACTGTGTGCCGTTGTCGGTGATAACCCTGTTGGGCATGCCAAAACGACACACTAGTTCCTTGAAGAACTTGACGGCTGACTGAGCTGTGACCTTCCTCACTGCCTCCACTTCCGGCCACTTTGTGAACTTGTCGATTGCAACATACAAGTACTCAAATCCCCGACAAACGGGGAAAGGGCCCGATATGTCGAGCCCCAGCACCGAGAAGGGCCGTGGAGAGAGGAATGGTTTGAAGGGCTTGAGCTGGCTGATGAAGCTTCATTGAATGGAACTGACACGCTTCACACCTGGTGACTAGTGTCATCGCATCCTGGAGGGCGGTGGGCCAGAAGAAGCCTTGCCGAAATGCCTTGCCGGGAAGGGCCCTTGACCCAATGTGGGATCCACATATGCCTCCGTGTATCTCCGCCAACAGCTCCAGTCCTTCCTCTCGAGGGATACACTTCAATTTCACACCGTTCGGCCTCTTTCTGTACAGAACGTCATCGACGAACTGGTACATGGTAGAGCGACGAGCTACTTTTTCTGCTTCTTCCTGCTCCTCAGGAAGTTCCCCTGTTTGGAGGAATCGGACGGTATGTTGTGCCCATGCCAGAGCCTGGGGCTCGACGGCAAGGACTAAAGGCATTTCCTCCGCTATAGGAGCGGCTGTCTCGACGGCAAGAGCTTGACGCTCCACCAGAGCCAGTCGTCCCGTGGCGGGCTCAGTATCCTCGGCAACATCCTTGCCGGCGGCTCCAGGGAGCTCGGTGGGAAAGTACTTGACGGGCCCTAATTTCCTCCTCTTATTCTGCTCTATTGATGGATCAACGGATGGCTGAGTTAGCTGAAGCACAATGGTACCTGGTTCCACAGGTAGTTTGAGGGCAGCGCGTTTTGACAGGTAATCGGCGATATCATTCTCCGCTCGGGGAACGTGTTCAGCCTGTATACCGTCGAAACGCTCTTCCAGCTTTCTCACTTCATCGACGTAGGCCTTCATCAACGGGCTCTGGTAATCCTTGTTGACTTGCTTGATGACAAGCTGCGAGTCCCCCCTGACGATGAGTTTCTTGATTCCGAGGTCCGGCACGATCCTAAGGCGGCAAGCAGCCCTTCGTACTTTCTGCCGTATTGTATGTTGACACCTCCTTGGGGAAGTGCATACGGATCACGCATTTGAGGTGCTCTCCGATTAAATGGCGACAAGCGACGCCAACCCCGCGCCTTTGTAAGGAGAAAGCTCCATCAAAGTACATGATCCAATCACAACTTGCCTCCTTGCCAGGGAGAGTAGTCTTTTGGGCTTCTTCGTCAGGTGTTGCGGTCCATTCTGCAATGAACTCTGCTAGGACTCGGCTCTGAATCGTCGAAGTACTTTCAAACTTGAGGCCAAAGCTGGACAGCTCCAGTGCCCATTCCACAATCCTTCCCGTTGCATCCGGATTGCGTAATATCCATTGCAGAGGGAAGCGAGTGACGACAGTGACCTCGTGTGCCTGGAAGTAGTGATGCAGCTTCCTCGAGGCCATAAGGAGGCCGAAGAGCAGTTTCTGCACACCGGAGTACCTTGATCTAGCCCTTGCAGGAGGGAACTAACAAAGTAAACCGGGCACTGCATCATTTTCTTCTTCGCGGCACTCCAACCGGCTGTGTCGTCTCTGCATTGGTGGTGTCGAGCTCGCCGCTGCCATCTCCTCGCCGCCAACCTCTCTCTGCCACCGGTGCAGCGCCGACCACCTGGTCCGCTGTCGCCAGTATAGCAAAGCACGGCTCCTGTGGCCTAAGCGCAACCAGTATTGGCGCGGAGGAGAGAGGTACTTCTTCAAACCTTGCAATGCTGCTCGCTTGACAAGGCGTCCACTCCATCGGGCCCGCCTTTTTCGGGATCTTGGAAAGGGAAGGGCGCGCCGCAAACCTCGAAATGAACCTGCCCATGGCGGCGACACAACCAGCAAGCCGGCGCACATCCTTGATTCGCTTGGGTGCTTCAATCTGCTCTATAGCTTTGATTTTGTCCGATTGGCCTCTATCCCACGCCAGTGACACTAAGAACCCGAGAAGCTTGCGGACAGGGGCCAAAGACGCACTTCTCGGGGTTCAGCTTGAGGTTGATCTTGTGCAGGTTTGCAAATGTTTCTTGCAAATCTGGTATGAGGGTTGCCCTGCCCTTGGTTTTGACCACTATGTCATCCATATAAGCTTCCATATTTCTATGGAGCTGGGGTTCAAAACCAATCTGGACCACCCTTGCAAACGTCGAACCAGCGCTCTTCAACCCGAAAGGCATCCGCATGAAACAATACGTACCACATGGGGTGATGAATGATGTTTTCTCTTCGTCTTCTCTTGTCATGAAGATCTGGTGGTAGCCGGAGTAAGCATCGAGGAATGACAACAGATCACACCCAGCCGTGGAGTCAACAATCTGGTCGATCTTGGCGGCAGCAGGGAAGGGGTATTTAGGGCAAGCCTTATTGATATCTGTGTAGTCAATACACAGTCTCCACTTCCCATTTGCCTTGCGCACCACGACCGGATTGGCCAACCACGTTGGATGGAGCACTCCTCTTACCAAACCTGCTGCTTCCAGTTTCCGGATCTCTTTTGTGATGAACTCTTGTTGTTCCAAAGCTTGCTTTCTGACCTTCTTCTTGATGGGCCGCGCATGAGGGAAGACATCAAGGTGGTGCTCAATCACCTCCCTGGGAACACCGGGGATGTCGGAAGCTTGCCATGCAAACACATCGACATTCACCCGCAGGAAGGTGACGAGCGCGTCTTCCTATTTCTCGTCAAGGGTGGAGCTTGTGGTAAAAGCTCCTCCCGTGCCGTCCTCATTGACAGAAACCTTCTTGTTCCCGGCGGTATGGCCCTGGGCTTCTTGTTTCCGCCGGTGGAGCTCTCTGGCACGTCCTCGATGGCAGCGCTACACTCCGAAGAGGTGCGCTTGCCGGAGTGGGTGTCCGAGGTCTCACCGGTCTTCTTCTTCTTCTTCCCTCCCGAGGTCCCAGCGGCAGGAGCAAGTGCCCTAGCGGCGGCAGCTGCTGCAACTGTTTGCTGGTATAATTGGTCAGCGCATCTTTCTTGTCGGAGGGGACGGTGATGATCGTCACAGGTCCTGGCATCTTCAGGGTGTTGTAGGCGTAGTGTGACGCCGCCATGAACTTGGCCAGCGCTGGGTGGCCAAGGATCCCGTTGTAGGGCAAGGGGATCTTGGCAACATCGAACACGATCCTCTCCGTTGTGAAGTTCAGGTCGCTTCCAAAAGTCACGGGCAGCGTGACCTTTCCCTTGGGTTGGCTTCTTCCCAGGTTGACCCCCTGAAACGTGCCCGTCTCTTCGAGGTCTCCATCAAGAATCTGCAGTTTCTCGATCACGGCAGGCGAGATCAAGTTCAGACCGGCTCCGCCATCGACTAGCATTTTCGTCACCTTGAGGTTGTGTATTGTTGGTGAAACCAACAATGGCAAGCACCCGACCGCAGTAGTGCGATCAGGGTGGTCCTGAGTGTCAAAAATGATAGGTGTGCTGGACCACTTCAGCAGCCTTTGGGCATCAAACGACAGCTCTGCCGTAATCTCGCGCCCATCGCTTAAGCGGCGGTGAGAAGTATGCAGCGAGGCGCCGCCGTCGATGCACATGGACTCTGTAGCTTTCTGAAACTCTTAGTCGCCGGATTTGTCGTCCTCTTCGTGATCGTCATCTTCTGGCTTTCTGTCATGGCCCCGGGCGGGCCTCTCCTGCTGCTTATCCTTGTCGCGACGGCCCGCCTGGCCGTCATGCTTCTTGCCGGACCCCTCAGCACAGTCTAGGCCCTTCTCCTTGTCCTGCCTCTCATACTCAGCCCTCTGCTTCTCAGCGAGGAGCTCAACCTGTCGGCAGTCCTGGAGAGCATGGCCTTTGGTGCAATGGATCTTGATGACGCTTGTCGAGTTTCCTAGCATCTTGGCAGCCGCCAAGGCCCGGACGACACATCCGGCAACCTCCTTGTCGGGTCATCCGCCTTGGTTTTCTTGGTGGAGCCGGCGCCATCGATCCTCGACGGTAAGCACGGCTTTTCCTTTGCGCTTCCTGTTGCGGCGCCGGCCTTTCTTCGCCGGGGCGGCAATATCCTCATCTGAGGAGTCGGTTTTCACGCCGGCATCTTCACCGGGGTACTTCCTTCCCTCTTTAGCTCGGGCACATTTGTCAGCAAGAACATAGAGTTCCGCTACATCTCTCACATTGTTCATTGCCAGCACTTCGCGCATCTTGCGGTTACGCACGTTCTGATGGAACGCGCTGGTGATGGCGGCAGGGTGAACATCAGGCTTATTGTACTGTACCCAGGTGAACCTCTGAATATACTTGCGGAGACTCTCGCCTCCCTTCTGGGGAATGATGTGCAGGTCGCTTGCTTGGCCATGGGCTTGGTGGCCTCCAGTAAAGGCGCCCACGAACTCATGGCACAAATCCGACCAGGAGCAAATAGAGTCTACCGGCAAGTGCATCAACCATGACATGGCGTTGGGTTTAAGAGCCAACTGGAAGTAATTCGCAAGCACCTTATCATCGTGGGCTCCGGAAGCTTGCATCGCGATGGTGTAGACGCTGAGGAACTCGGACGGGTGGGTCTTGCCACTGTACTTTTCGCCCACGTCGGGTTTGAAGGTGTGGTGAGTGGGCTACTGGAACTGCCGCAGCTCACGGGTAAAAGCCGGACAGCCTACCTCGTAAGGTAGGCCTCCAGGGCTCCCCGGTGCCGGGTGGCTCACAGCAGGCCCTGCTCGCCTATCTCATTGGTGGCGCGCTCCGCGCCGGCGCTCGATAGTGGTTCGAGCGTCTTCATGTTCTCGTTCCCGAAGAACTTGGCGCTGGTCACAGTGGGCCCATGGGTCGGACGATGCTACGGAGATCTCATCGCCCGTAACGTCGCGACGGGCTGCCGTCTGCGGTACCAGGCGAGGAGGAGGCGAGTGCACCATGGTCGCGGCGACGTCGCCTCTCCTGCCACTGGTGCGTGGGACTCCGTCGGAGCGTCGACCCGGGGGCTCCACCGGACTCGGTTCGTCTTTGTTGGCCACCGCAACAAGGCTTCGGATGGTGGCTCTCCATTCGTCGAGTTTCCCCGTAGTGGGAGGGAAATCGAGGAGCAACTGCGCGCTCGCCAGGGCTTCTGCTGGCGTTGGTGGCAGCTAAACCTGCACGGATCGCGACGCGCTTCGACTTCTGACCATGTCAGAAGGAGCTCTATCACGTCCCCGCGGTCGCATGCCATCTTCACCAGCGCCTCGGCGGGCGGGCAGGTCTTCTAAATCCCGGGAGTGGCGCTCGGGGCTCTTTTCGCGGCAATGCCCGGGGTCCTCGGCGTGATTACGCCGTTCGTCGTGCACCGCTTGAGAGGAGCCTGCCGTCAGCGCCGGCGTGGGAGTCTTGGAAGCCCTCGCGTCGCCTTCGGGCGGGGTGGCAGCGATCTTGGAAGGCCCCGCGCCACCCGCGGAGGGCCTGGCTCAAATCATTTGATTTGGCGGCGTGCGGCCGTTACAGCGCGACGAACATCGCCGCCTCCCAAACTTCGGCTGCTTTGGGACGGTGTTGGTGTTCATGAACGGCGCCCGGGTCCTTTCGCGACCGTCCGCTGCTTCGCCTGCGTCCGGACGGATGTCCGGCTTCCGACGGGCCAACGTCCACCGTCATCTTCTTCTTGGGCGCCATGACGATGAAGAGGCGTCGAACTAACTGCTAGAGCCGATTCTCACAACTGCGCACCCCTACGTGGCACTCCAAAGATGTCGGTGCAGGGACGACACCTATGGGATCACAAGAATCCCTACTACGGTTGCGGGGCGCGGGGTCGTGAGAAGAGCGGATCGAACAGATAGCACACGGGTTCTTTATCCAGGTTCGGGCCGCGAGGATGCGTAAACCCTACTCCTGCTTTGGTGGTTTGTTTATCTGTGTTCTTGAGCTAGCAATGGGGCGTGAGGAGCTCCAAAAGCGAATCCTCCTCCTGGTCGCCTTTGGGCCTCCTTTTATAGGGAAAGGGGTTGCAACAAAGTGGCACACAGGAGGTGGAAAGGGCTCAAAGGATCTGAGTTTATCCCTCGCATTACATGACAAGGTGCATTTAATGCGTCTTGCTTAGGTGTCCTTGCTTTATCGGGGATGGGGGAGAGCCCTGTCTCGTCCGTCGTTGCTCCCTTTCGTGTCGACACGCGCCCTGGCCAGCGGTGCCCATGGTGCCATGTAGGCAGGCAGGCAGCTGAGGTGGCGCAGCGGTGGGTCTCCACGAAGATCCCCTTGCCGCCACGCAGGTGCCTGCCCAACGGGTTGGGTCGGTAGCTGCATGCGAACGGCGGCGAAGGTTTGATAGGCGTGGGCCCGATGGTGGCCCTACGGGTGTCCTTGGCAAGGGCCTCGCCGTAGCCCCGGCAAGGGTCTTGTCTGGGCCCCGGCAAGGGTCTTGCCGTGGCGCCTGCTGTCATCCCCGACAAGGCTCTTGCCGGGGGCCTTGTGGTCCTCCTTGGCTGGGATCCCGCCAAGGGTCGTCATCTTCTATAGTGTGTATCTGATCTTGAATGTCTTCACAAAGATTTGCATACCACCACGGGGATGTCTTCCGAATCCTTGCCCCATGGGGGCAGTGGACTCAAGGGTGATTTGCTCCGTAGGTGTGGGGCGAGCCGCCCCGGCAAGGGCCTTGCCGGGTTTGCTAAACCCCCCCCCCCTCGGCAAGGATCTTGCCGGGGGAGTCCGCTTCGTCCCCTTTGCTCTTTGTGATCTTGGTCTTGGCGTCGTTCTGCTCCTTTCGAGCTGCGGCCTTACCTTGGCTCACCTGCCTTGCCTTGCTCAGTGCGGTGGTGCCCGCGGCTCAGACTGCCCATGCACAGTTATAGGGGTACAAAAAGTGTACCCCTCTTTTTGTACACCGACACCTACATTCCCATATTGACATACTTATGTTAGACTCCTGCGTATATCTTTTTGATCCTCGGTTCGGCTTTTCTTTTCGTACAACAAACTGAGCATCAGGGGTTACTGTCTATGCGGTAATATTTTTACATATCTTAAATACATACCTCAAAGCCTGTTAGAAGGCTGGCACATGCTTCAGTCAGCCCGCTCTTGGCGGACTGAACCTTCTGGATCACCACACTCATAATAGTGCGGTGCTCCTCGTCGATGGAGGCGCCGTTAAGCACCTCCAGCTGATTATCCGGCGCCTCCGGTTGGACGGAGGTCGTCGGTGTCGTAGTTTTTCCCTTCCTACTAGGGGGGCGCCCGCCAGACTCCGGAACCACTGAAGGTTCTGGGGCGGTGTCCGGCCTAGCGCCAGACTTGGAGCCCTTCGGGGTTTTATCCCCTTTTCGCCTGGTGTCCGGGAGGTCGCCTTGCGGCGCCTCCAGGACCACCTCCTCCTGGCTTGGCCCCTTCGGCATCATCCGCAGCGCGAGGAGAGGAAGCGGTCGGAAGTGAAGTGTTGTTCACATCCGACGAACCCAGGGAACCGCTCGACGAAGCGTCGAGCCCGGCCTTGGGCGGACTGCATGATTATATTCGGCGTCAGAAGGTACTGTGCAATAAAGGAACGCCAAGAGTTATTCTGGTATCCGGATACTTACGATCTTGCCAGGGGCTTGGCCTTGGATGGCCACTCCTCTTCATCGTCGTCGGTGTTGGTGGAGTAGTCCGGAGGAAGAGTCCTTCCCTTCTTGGACCCTCCGCCCCCGCTTAGGCGGCCTTCCTTTTCATTCCCCCTCGGAGGGGAGAAACCTCTTCTTCCTCCTCCTCGTCTTCGGAGGAGGAGTGCGCCTCAGAGTTGTCGGACGATGAATCCGGCACCACCGGGCGCCGGGAACTCTTTCGAGTTCTCGTGGCCTTCTTCTTGGCCTTCTTCTCTGGCGCCACGTAAGGTGCCGGGACCAGCAGCTCCGTCAAGTGGGCGTCTGCTGGATCTTCGGGCAAAGGAGCCGGACAGTCGATCTGTCCGGTCTTCTTCTGCCATTCCTGTCAAAGAAACGGGAGCTTAGATCACGCATAGAGTTAAACTATGAAAAACAAGTATCCCGTAAAGGGTAAAATAAGCTTACCACGCTGGCTTGGCGCTTCACGCGGAATCCGCGATCCTCGGTGATGGGAGGGGGAACCTCGGCGCCCTTGAATAGCACCTTCCAGGCATCCTCGTGCGTTGTGTCAAAGAGCCTAGTCAGAGTTTGGGGCCGGGCCGGGTTGAACTCCCATAAGTTAAAAGCCCGTCGTTGACACGGGAGGATCCGGCGGATGAGCATGACCTGGACTACGTTGACGAGTTTAACCTCTTTGTTCACCAGGTCTTGGACGCAGGATTGGAGTCCGGTCTGCTCTTCCAAATAACCCCACGACAGGCCCTTCTCTTTCCAGGAGGTGAGCCGTGTGGGGATGCCAGACCGGAATTTGGGGGCCGCTGCCCATTTAGGGTCACGCGGCTCGGTGATGTAGAACCACCCCGATTGCCACCCCTTTATGGTCTCCACGAAGGAGCCCTCGAGCCATGTAACGTTGGGCATCTTGCCCACCATGGCGCCTCCGCACTCCGCTTGTTGGCCGCCCACTACCTTCGGCTTGACATTGAAGGTCTTCAGCCATTAGCCGAAGTGGGGCTTGATGCGAAGGAAAGCCTCGCACACGATGATAAACTCCGAGATGTTGAGGACGAAGTTCGGGGCCAGATCGTGGAAATCCAGGCCGTAGTAGAACATGAGCCCCCGGACAGACGAGTGAAGTGGGAAACCTAGTCCGCGGAGGAAATGGGTGAGGAACACCAACCTCTCATGGGGCCTGGGGGTGGGGATGAGCTGCCCCTTGTCTGGGAGCCGGTGCGCGATGTCGTTAGACAAGTATCCGACCTCCCTCAGCTTTTTGATGTGTCCCGCCGTGACGGAGGAGACCATCCACTTGCCTCCCACTCCGGACATGGCTGGAGAAGGTTGAGGTGGGAAGTGCGGACTTGGGCGCTGGAGCTCGAGTGCGCGAAAATGGATAAGCAAAGGAGGAAGAAGGCGTAGATGGAAGAGGTGGATCCTTATCCCCTTATATGGGCGGACAAAACTTTGTGCCCCCACCAGCCTGGTAAAACTCGCTTATCTCCCAAGCGCCGTAAATTAATGGCACGGTTGGGTTACCCACGCCCGTATTGATGAGAATCCCAGAATAAGGGGACACGATCTACGCTCGACAAGACGTGCCGAGGAAACCGCCTCGCTAAGTGCAATCGAGGTGGGACAAGAAAAGCGATTCAATAAAGGCTTGGCCGTGGTGTGATGTCATGTCGCTAAATACGCCGTCAGATTGGATTTGTGTAAATATTATTCTCTCTACGGTGGTATGTGGAAATTATTTTGCAGAGCCGGACATTATCCTTGTTCAAAATCTTCTATGAAGTATTCGAAGGAGGAACCCGCCTTGCAATGCCGAAGACAAACTGCACGCCGGACTCGTCGTCATTGAAGCCTGGTTCAGGGGCTCTTGAGGAGTCCTGGATTAGGGGTGTCCGGATGGCGGACTATGACCTTTGGCGGACTCCTGGGCTATGAAGATACAAGATTGAAGACTTCGCCCCGTGTCCTGGATGGGACTTTCCTTGGCGTGGAAGGCAAGCATGGCGATACGGATATTTAGATCTCTTTCCATTGTAACCGACTGTGTAACCCTAACCCTCTCCGTGTCTATATAAACCGGAGGGTTTTAGTCCCAGAGGACGAACAACAATCATACCATAGGCTAGCTTCTAGGGTTTAGCCTCTCTCGATCTCGTGGTAGATCTACTCTTGTACTACCCATATCATCAATATTAAAGAGTAGGGTTTTACCTCCATCGAGAGGGCCCGAACCTGGGTAAAAACATCGTGTCCCTTGTCTCCTGTTACCATCCGCCTAGATGCATAGTTCGGGACCCCCTACCCGAGATCCGCCGGTTTTGACACCGACAGACGTCTATGCGATGGAGCCAGTCGCCCCAAAGTTCAACCCATGGTCCTCTTGTTCGATCACCTTCGATCGCAGGGACCACCCCACTAGTATCCGTCATGGCGGATCTACCGCATTGGTCCTTGACCCCATCATCGATGGATTTCACCTCACCCGAGTCCTTATGGACGGCGGCAGCAGCTTGAACCTGCTCTATCAGGACACAGTGCGCAAAATGGGTATAGACCCCTCGAGGATCAAACCCACTAAAACCACCTTTAAAGGTGTCATCCCAGGTGTAGAGGCCCATTGCACGGGCTCAATCACACTGGAAGTGGTCTTCGGATCTCTGGACAACTTCCGAAGCGAGGAGTTAATCTTCGATAGCGTCCCGTTCATGCGATGGCTATCACGCCTTTGCTCGGGCGAACCGCATTGCAGATTCAATGCGGTACCGCATTATGCATACCTCAAGCTCAAAATGCCAGGACCTCGTGGGGTTATAACAGTCAATGGAAACACAGAACGCTCACTCCGCACGGAGGAACACACCATGGCCCTCGTAGCTGAGGCACAAAGCAGCCTTTTAAGGCAAACTGCCAATTCGGCGGTAAAGCCCCCGGATACCGTCAAGCGAGTCCGGAGTAACCTGCAACAGGATCGCATGGCACGTTTAGACCTCGCCTAGCAATTCGGCCCCCGTCCTAGTCCCAGTCAAGCGACAAAATTCGTGCCGCGCGTACATAATTACGCACTGAAAATACCATGGGCATAGGCGGGGGCACGACCAGGGCACGTCCTATAATGCGGCTCAGCCACCCCAGGGGCTGTATACCTTTATCATTTTCTCTCTTTCAGGACCTTACTCTCTGGAAGCCCTTTCCGGCAGTATGATTGCTGGACACATTAAGGGAAGGAACAACCAAGGAGGCAAGAAGCTAAAGACGTACAAAGGAATCCCCAGGTGGTCTCTAATAGCAATCGAAGTACCCGTTTTTAATACCCATACGCAGCTTGCCCTTGGATAGGACATGTCAAATAGTCCTATTTTTTATTGCACTACTTGTATCAGCGCGCTTCGACGTACTATTTAAATAACAATGCATAGCATTAGTCTATTATTGCATTACCCTTCCTTTTTCTTGTCTGTTTATTTACGACAACTTGCACCCGTACATTCTGGTACGACCAGTACGCCAGGGGCTTCAGTATACCTCATAATACGGCATGAGAAGTCCGAACACTTTCGACAGTGCGGCACCCTGAACTTATAGCATTATATGCATCAGCTCCGAATCATGTCTTGGTTCAATAGTTGGGTTTGCCCGGCTCCCATGTTTTTGTACCTTACGTTCCGCAATATCGGCTAAGGTAGCGCTGGGAGAACTACTACGATGTCCTGGTTTGTCCGGACGAGCACCTCAGTAGAGAAAGCCGAAAACTAACTATCATGATAAGGCGTGAGCTGGTCGCTGTTCGAGAGGTCTCAAGTCCTTAAAGACTTTTTCCGCTTTAGGCGAGGAGTCAGCCTTGCCCGACTTAGGCGTATATAGTGCCCCAAATTCGGCCTTCCGAATACTAGGGGCTTCACCAAAATTTAAAATTGTAGACTTCTATGGCTAAGTGAGAGTGATAAAGCCTTATAGTTCGATTTCCTGGTTCGTTGTGCTGGACACCTCCCTCGAAGGACCCAAAATTGGGATAAAGAGTGCTCAGGTTTATCCCGAACACCCCAATACTAGTTACATGGGGGCAGAAGCCGACGACTGGCCAACTCTAAGATTTTATAAACGGACGCACAGAAGGTAATATTTTAAATTCAAAAGCGTTTGAAAGGACATGCGGTGCCCCCATGTGTGGTTTTGGTAATTGATGACAGTCTCTATGGACTAATGGTTGCATTGAGTTATATTTGAAGGACTTGTCCATAGGCATTTCTTGAAGTCCATGTGTTGGTTTCAAGGAGTTTATGTGTTGACCAAGGTGGTATTAAGGAATTATTCAAATATTGGTCATGTGAGTGTTGTGCTTATTGCAAGCATGTCTTGAAGAAGAAGATTGTGTGATCATTCATGTTTACCTTCAAGACATCATCCAAACGAAGAGCGTTGGAAAGATTCAAGGTTGATCAAGTCTAAGTCACGAGTGAATCAAGTTGATCAACTCACAAAGCATAAAAGATGTACCGAGAGGGATCAAGTGATCCCATGGTATGGTAAGCATTGTCCATTGCACTTTGTGTACTAACCCATAGTCTATGTGAGAGTTCTATGTGGGGTTAGGTACGTGTCCATGGGCTTGCGTCAAGAGGAAGATATCATACAACCCATGGAAAGGATGACATCAAGTGGTGATCGTAATAAAGGTTGTGTTGTGCAAGTTCAAGTGGAGCATCACGAAGAAATCATGCTTGTAGCTTGCCGTCCATTGTGGTGACAATGGACTTGTGAAGGTGTACGGGAGAGTGACTCACCCATAGTGGAGTATGGGGGAGCAATCAACTAGCCTTCATCGAGCCAACACAATCACTTTTGAAGGTGTACCGAAGAGTGACTCACCCATAGTGGAGTATGGGGGAGCAATCATCTAGTCTTCATCGAGCGAACGCAATCAAGAAAGGTGGTCCAACTTGAGGGAGTCAAGATCTTCATCATCTAGCTCAAGTGGACCATGTGCAAGGCAAAGGTTTTCCCTTGATAGGTTTTCTATTTTACCGGTCTCATGGTGGTAGTTGGGAGACCGGGTTATAGGATCGTTTGCCGTACTATCAAGGGGGGCTCTCAAATGGGTAGCTTGATCGTATCGTTAGTAGAGAGCTCAAAACATTGCGTAATTGAATCATGTTTCTTGGTTCTTGTTTGGTCCTCTTTGTGAGTCTTAGAGCTTATGGTCATCTTGATGACAAGCTTGAGTTCATCGAAAACGCAGTTCGCATGCGTCTTCTGTGATGTTTTCGGTGTTGGAGGTTTTACCGGTCTTATCCGAGGAAGGGTTCTCACCATTTTCTTATGGGCCTTTTCTCATTTGCTTATTATTGATATTTATTTCAATATTGTGTTAGCCCATGTCGTTAGCTTTCCAACAAACTTGGTTTCGTCGAATTCGGAGTCCGTTTGCAGAAGTTGTGGTAGTTTTAGGTGTTCGAAAGGCTGCAGCGGTACTACCGCGGACAGGAGCGGATGTAATTTTTACTACCGCTCTTGGGAGCGGTACTACCGCTTGAGCGGTACTACTGGCTACTTCCGTGGCTACTTCCGCCTCCAGACCAAAAACTTCGTCACAAGTCCAGCGGTGGTAGGCACGGATGTATTTTTTTAGTACCGCTCGCAAGCAGTAGTACCGCTACCCTTAGCGGTAGTACCGCTACACCTAGCGGTAGTACCGTGAGGACGAGCGGTAGTACCGCTCCGTGCGGGCTGTGAGCATAATGGTTGGATTTTCCCCCTCCTACAAAAGGGGGTCTTCTTCCCCAATGAACCTTATCCTTTGAGCTCGTGTTCTTCTCCCATTGTTGACCTTCTTCGAGCTTGCTAACTCTCAATCCCTCCATGGATTCTTGCTAGTTTTTGAGGGAAAAGAGAGAGGAGATCTAGATCCACATTTCCACCAATCACTTTCTCCTCTATGTGAGGGGAACCCCTTGGATCTGCATCTTGGAGTTCTTGGTGTTCTCCTTCTTGTTCTTCCTCTCATTTTCCTCCCTAGCATTAGTTGCTTCGGTGGGATTTGAGAGATAAGGATTTGGGCACTCCGTGTGCCCTTGCCATTGCATTTGGTGCATCGGTTTGAGTTCTCCACGGTGATACGTGGAAGTTACAAGTTGAGAAGCTAATTACTCTTGGGTGCTTGGTACCCTTGAGCTTGTTCCTCTTGGGTGCTTGGGCGCCCTAGACGGTTGGTGGTGTTCGTAGCTCAATCATTGTGGTGTAAAGCTCGGGGCAAGCATCAGGGTCTCCAATTAGGTTGTGGAGATCGCCCCGAGCAATTTTACGGGTACCGGTGACCGCCCCCAAGGGTTGCCAAAGTGTACGGGTTCGGTGATCGCCCCCAAGGGTTGCCATTTGTACGGGTTCGGTGACCGCCCCCAAGGGTCCCTTAGTGGAATCACGGCATCTTGCATTGTGCGAGGGCGTGAGGAGATTACAGTGGCCCTAGTGGCTTCTTCGGGAGCATTGTGCCTCCACACCGCTCCAAACGGAGATTAGCATCCGCAAGGGTGTGAACTTCAGGATACATCGTCGTCTCCCCATGCCTCGGTTATCTCTTACCCGAGCCCTTTACTTATGCACTTTACTTTGTGATAGCCATATTGTTTCTTGTCATATATCTTGCTATCACCTAAGTAGTTTTTCTTGCTTAGCATAAGTTGTTGGTGCACATAGGTGAGCCTAGTTGTTGTAGGTTTTGTGCTTGACAAATTAACCGCTAGGTTTCTTCCGCATTTATTCAAGCCTCAACCATAAATATTTTAAAGCGCCTATTCACCCCCCTCTAGGCGACATCCACGATCTTTCAATTGGTTTAAGAGCCTCGTCTCTCTTTGTTAGGCTTAACCGCCTAGAGAGTAAAGATGTCGACTAGGGGATTAGGATTCTCTGACACTCTTAGTTTCGATGGCACAAATTTTGATGTTTGGGTAATTCGCATGCTTAATATCTTTAGGGTCATGGACCCAAACCCAAATTTAGAGCGAATTGTAGATATGGGTTTTTCTCCTCCAAAAGATCTCCAATGATTATCTTAGAGGATGAGAAAAACTCTTATCTCAATGCTCAAGCTTCTAATGTGCTTTTCGAGTCTTCGAGCAATGTAGTTATATTTCAACTCATGCCGTTCCGGGATGCTCATGAGTTGTGGACAAAGCTTCAAGATAAATATGGTGTGTCCAAGATTTGTGGGGATGATTGTTCTCCCTCCACCTCCGGCCGTGATGCCTTCTCAACTTCTTCTACTTCACCTACATGTGGATTTCCAAAAGGTAATGTTATGGTGAGTAGTGTTGGTCACTGCAATGATGATAGTGTGCTTATCGTTGATGACTGTTCATCACTATCTTGTTGCAATGATCCATCTTTGGACTTTAACACTTCGTGCACCTTACATGTTTCACATGGTTGTGTTGATAGTCCGTGCATATCATGTAGAAATTGCTTGAATAAATCTCATAATGATATGCTTTCTATATCTCGTTGGCATGATAAAAATGCATGTATTTCCCCGAGTTGTTGTGCTAACAATGTAGAGGAAACCCAACACTCCATGGAACAAGATGTGGCCTCAAATGGTGTTTCACGGGATCCTACATCATCATCTATTGCTTTATGCCTTATGGCTAAGACTTCAAAGGTACCTCCTACTTTGAACCCCTATATGTCTCTTGATGATGATGTTAATGCTAATAATGATGAGGATAATGTTGAAGAGAATGATAATGTTGCCTCCTTAAAAATTAAGGGGGAAATGATTTTTAAAGCTCTTCATAAAAATAAAATTGATTGTTCCAACTTCATGGAAATCATGTCCATTGCCATTGAGGGCAATAAATATATTGAGGAGTTGGAATCTCATCTCGAGGAGCATGAGGTCACCATTGAAAAGATGGAAGGTCATGAGCGTGATTACGCTAATGAGATTGCGGACCTCTCTCAAGCTCTTGAACTTGAACAAACCACCAAGGAATCTCTTGAGGAGACTTTTGCTCTAGAATCATCTAGAGTGAAGGAATCTCGTGATAGAGCTCTTGAGGTGGCCAATGATTTTGAAACTAAAAATGAGGAGCTTGAAGTTGCGCATGCTAAACTCCTTGAGGACTTTGAGCACCTCGAAAATGGCTCAAGGGTCATTAAGAGTGAGCTCATCAAACTCACCGAGTCTCATACTCAACTTAAAGCTTCATAAACAAAAGAGCTTGCCAAGTTGTCTTCCCCTCTTGTTGCTAATGATGATGCTTGTGCTACTAACTCTAACTCTTGTGAAGCATCCATATTGAAGGAGAATGTTGAGATAAGGGCTCAACTTGAGTTGCTATCTAGCAAATATGGGATGTTGGAAGAAAATCATGTAAAGCTCACAAGCTCTCATGATGATATTCTAGTATCCCATAATGTGCTAAAGTTAGCTCATGAGGCCATGCTTGCTAAGATAACATCTAGTGAGCCTCTCGTGGATACTAGCACTACCTTTATTCAAAATGCTATATTGCCTTGTGCTAGTCCTCGCAATTCATCCATGCATAACATTGGTACATCTTGTGATGAATTGCTTTCCTTGCCTTGTTGCTCTAACGATGAAGCTTATACCTACTCTAGTGCTTGTGTTGAGACTAACCATGTAGAGGAAATCAAAGAACTCAAGGCCCAAGTCACTTCTTTGAAGAAAGACTTGGAAAAGTGTCATGAAGGGAAGGCCACGCTCAACAATATCTTGAGTGTGCAAAAATCCCCCAATGACAAAGGTGGACTTGGATTCAACTCCAATAAGAAGAAGAAGTCCAAGAACAACAAGAAGAAGGGCCAAAAACAAGTCAAGAATTTGGCCAAGATTATTTGCTTCAAGTGCAAAATTGAAGGGCATCATGTTAGATCTTGCCCATTGGAGAAGAAGGCCATTAGTGACAAGCAACAAGGGAAGCGGCTACAAGTGCATTCTCATGCTCAAACTCAAGTTGAAGAAAGGCCTCTTCCCAAGAAGACTCAAGCTAATGCTTCTCAAGTTGAGAAATCAAGTGAGAAGAAAGTGAAGAGTAGACGTTGCTATCTATGTCGTAGAAAGGTCACCTCGCTTCTTCATGCACTAGTGGTAATTTATCCAACCCAATTGTTATTGATGATGTCTGTTCTCTTGGGAAGGATAAGGTTGGCAATGTGTTTGCCAAGTCTGTTGGTACTCAAAGTGGTTTGAAGCAAAGAACCATTTGGGTAGCCAAGCCTATTGTGACTAACCTCTTAGGACCCAACTTGGTTGGGGACCAACTAGCTCAAACTTGATCAATAGGTGTTGTTGGATGGCATTGGAGACTTGGCTAAATTATGAAGAATTAAGGGGACTTCATCACTCTTATTGTCTCAAGCCAAGTCAATTGAATTGTCAAGTTTATATCTTATATTCAATGTGCCTCCTTGCGGTAACTTGTACTCAAATTGTTTACATTGAAAGTTACTTGCCCCTTTGCATGTTTTGGTTTTGTTCCTTGCATGTGTTTGTATATGTTGTGTCTCCAAATTGCTTATCTTGAGTAATCAAGTTCGTGTATGCTGGTTTGCACTTCATGTACATGTGTGTCGTATGTTGAGCCTTTGTGCATCTTGTTTGTATCTTAGTTGGCTCTCGTGAGAGATTAATGGAATATCCCATTATGGGGGAGTGATGTGCTTTGTGCACCTCACAATCCTATAAATGTGTGTACATGAGTAATACCATCTAGTATTGATACTTCAAGATTATCTAGTCGCTATGTGGTATGTCTTCTCATGAGAAATTCAAATTCTAAATAGTCCATTAATTATTTTTGAGGAATAATAGTCCATTAATTATCTCTTTTTGGATTCTCTTATTGCCTCTTGTTAAGTTTTTATTGGTATCACATTATGGGGGAGTAATATGATATGTGTATATTACTAGCCTAGAAAATGTGTACATTTGAGATATTGTCACCTAGAGTTGATATTGTAAATTATCTTGTTCCTAGGTGGCATGTTAGCTCTACAAGTTGCAATTTGCTTGTGTTTGGTGTGAAGATGATGTTGGATATCCTTGCTATCTACCAGCGGGAATTATTTCCAAATACTTCTTGTCTTATGACAATTGGTACTCACTTATGCGTGGTAGAAATTATTGATCATCTTTACATTGGCCTTTGCTTTTATTTACCTTATCTCGTGCCTAGGATTGTGTCAACTCCCATGTTTTACATACCACTTGTGGATCTTGTTAATTTCTTGACCTTGTCTAGTGTTTTCTAGATATAGAGAAAGTGGTGATCCCACCTTGTGCATTTTGTATTCAAATGCAAATTCTCTCTAATGCACTAATCTTGGGGGAGCTATCCTATTTTCTATAAAACACTCATCTTGTGATCCTTATCAAGTGTGTGCTTGTGGAAGGAAAGCCGTTTCTTTTTGGTACTTGGTGCCATCATGAAACATTGTAGAGGGCTTGGTTTGTTTGGAACCATTCTCTCTTTTGGGAGTTTGACATCATTATTTTTGAGTGTGCTAATGGATATCTCATTCCTTGATATATCGGTTAATGATATCTTCCAAGTGATGGTTTCTCCTTTCGGTATCCTTTTCGCTTGGTATTCCTTTTTCATTTGGTGTTGGTTCTTGAAAGTCTTTAGCATGCATATTTACTTCATGTATTTTCTTCGACGTGCTTTCTTTCTCTGACCCAATATATAGGGGAAACTCCACCAAGTCTCAAATTGGGTGAGATCTGCATGAAATTCATGTCCATATCTATATGCACATATTTATGTGGAGTTTGTCCTATGTATATTGGTGTTTCTAACTCTTTGGTCCCAGTGAGTTTGGGTACCATTTTGTTTGTGTTATTGGTCTAGGAACAATTGGAGATGCATTGGATGCTCGGCTCATTCACAAGAAGGTGTTGTCACCATGTGCTTATTGGAGTCAAGCTAGGATGATCAATGAACTACCTTGTACCTTCAATTGGTATCTACGACATCCTTCCAATGTTAACTCGGTAACAAGTATCTTTATATACTTCATGCACACATTTCTTGCATCAACCTTGTGTAGATTGTATCATGGCATGTTATTCATTCTTTCTTGTGATATTTGTTTCCTTTCTCAAAGCATCCCAAAAATGATCTCTTGTTGCTAGTTGTGATGTCTTTGATGTTCGTGTGGTTGGAATTCATTTATATACAATAATACAATATCTAGCCATGTGCTAAGAAAATTTCTTATTGGTATATTTATGACTTCCTTGTGGATATCTTGTTCCTTCGTGTTGTAACTATTTCGAGTGTACATCCTTCTTTGTAGAGATATATCATCATGGTTTCGTCTACCTAGAACCTTATACACTTGAGAGAAAGTACATCTCTAGATGATATCCTTTCTTTCACGTCCACCTTGTCTTTCTTATGTTATTTCTTTGGTGGCTCCGTGAAAGCTTTTTCCTTGAGTGTGTTTCATATCTCGTTGCATCTTGATGCACTCTTGTGTGGTGAAGATTATTTTCCTCATGCTTGTCCTTATGAGGCTTTTGCCATCTTAATTGGTATCCCTCGTCTTGATGAGGCTTTCTTCTTCTATCTTCACCATGGATTGTCGCAAGCTTTGTTGTTATCTTTTTAGTGAGCTTGTGAACCCATTTGCTAGTTGGGTGTGTGTGGGGAGGACATGTCATGCACTGTGTATCTCATTTATCCAAGACTATGTTGATGCTTAATGCTCATCCTTATTTTAGTCTTCTCAAGTGCTTTTCCATGACTCACACACATCATTTTGGTTGAGCCTATTCTTAAGTTGCCTCTTTTACATGTTGCTCAACCATGTGTTTATTGGAAGTGCTAGCCTTTGTTTTCTTTTTTCTACCTTGCACTTGTTGTAAGTTTCTATTGATTTTGGGGGAGTGACGATCCTATTTTGTGCTCGTTTTATCCAATTACAAAACAAAATTGCGCACAAATCATGGGGAGCTTCTCTAGTTTCTCTAGAACACTCCTTTTCTCATATCATAATATCTTTTATTCATGTGGCACGTAGGATCATTGGTCTAGCTTGCTTCAATTGGTATCTTTTGATTGCTTGATTTCTTGTTTCTCTTTTTTTATGTCTTTGTGGCATATCATTCTTTTGCTATCTTTGTGCCTCAATATAGTTTGTGTTCCTCCAAGTATTTACCTTTGGATATGTGTGTTGCATTCCACTCACTTGTTGAGAAATACACAATTTATGGAGGACCACAATTTATATTGGCCTTCTAAGCTTTTCGCCCATTTTGGCAATCCATGCCAATGGGGGAGAAGTTTCAGAGAGTTTTGCGGAGCAGGTTAGAGAGTTGTCTCTTCTGGCTTTGGTTTGTTCCTAAGCATAAGCATCTCCTACGCATGCATTATTGGTTGTTGCATGGCCTGATGATGCCTAATTCCTTATATAAACTCTCTTGAAAATGATTGTCATCAATTACCAAAATGGGGGAGATTGAAAGGACATGCCGTGCCCCCATGTGTGGTTTTGGTAATTGATGACAGTCTTGCATTGAGTTATATTTGAAGGATTTGTCCATAGGCATTTCTTGAACTCCATGTGTTGGTTTCAAGGAGTTTATGTGTTGACCAAGGTGGTATTAAGGAATTATCCAAAGATTGGTCATGTGAGTGTTGTGCTTATTGCAAGCATGTCTTGAAGAAGAAGATTGTGTGATCATTCATGTTTACCTTCAAGACATCATCCAAACGAAGAGAGTTGGAAAGATTCAAGGTTGATCAAGACTAAGTCAAGAGTGAATCAAGTTGATCAACTCACAAAGCATAAAAGATGTCTGAGAGGGATCAAGTGATCCCATGGTATGGTAAGCATTGTCCATTGCACTTTGTGTACTAACCCATGGTCTATGTGAGAGTTCTATGTGGGGTTAGGTATGTGTCCATGGGCTTGCGTCAAGAGGAAGATATCATACAACCCATGGAATGGATGACATCAAGTGGTGATCGTAATCAAGGTTGTGTTGTGCAAGTTTAAGTGGAGCATCACGAAGAAATCATGCTTGTAGCTTGTCGTCAATTGTGGTGACAATGGACTTGTGAAGGTGTACCGAAGAGTGACTCACCCATAGTGGAGTATGGGGGAGCAATCAACTAGCCTTCATCGAGCCAACTCAATCACTTGTGAAGGTGTACCGAAGAGTGCCTCACCCATAGTGGAGTATGGGGGAGCAATCATCTAGTCTTCATCGAGCCAACGCAATCAAGAAAGGTGGTCCAACTTGAGGGAGTCAAGATCGTCATCATCTAGCTCAAGTGGACCATGTGCAAGGCAAAGGTTTTCCCTTGATAGGTTTTCTATTTTACCAGTCTCATGGTGGTAGTTGGGAGATCGAGTTATAGGATCGTTTGCCGTACTATCAAGGGGGGCTCTCAAGTTGGTAGCTTGATCATATCGTTAGTAGAGAGCTCAAACCATTTCATCCTTGCATCATGTTTCTTGGTTCTTGTTTGGTTCTCTTTGTGAGTCTTAGAGCTTATGGTCATCTTGATGACAAGCTTGAGTTCATCGAAAACGGAGTTCGCATGCGTCTTCTATGATGTTTTCGGTGTTGGAGGTTTTACCGGTCTTATCCGAGGAAGGGTTCTCACCATTTTCTTATGGGCCTTTTCTCATTTGCTTATTATTGATATTTATTTCAAGATTGTGTTAGCCCATGTCGTTAGCTTTCCAACAAACTTGGTTTCGTCGAATTTGGAGTCCGTTCGCAGAAGTTGTGGTAGTTTTGGTGTTCTGAAAAGGCTGCAGCGGTACTACCGCGGACAGGAGCGGATGTAATTTTTTACTACCGCTCTTGGGAGTGGTACTACCGCATGGAGCGGTACTACCGCGACTACTTCTGTGGCTACTTCCGCTCCGGACCAAAAACTCGTCACAAGTTCAGCGGTGGTAGGCACGGATGTATTTTTTAGTACCGCTCGCAAGCAGTAGTACCGCTACCCTTAGCGGTAGTACCGCTACCCCTAGCGGTAGTACCGTGAGGACGAGCAATAGTACCTCTCCGTGCGGGCTGTGAGCATAACGGTTGTATTTTCCCCCTCCTATAAAACGGGGTCTTCTTCCCCAATGAACCTTATCCTTTGAGCTCGTGTTCTTCCCCCATTGTTGACCTTTTCGAGCTTTCTAACTCTCAATCCCTTCATGGATTCTTGCTAGTTTTTGAGGGAAAAGAGAGAGGAGATCTAGATCCACATTTCCACCAATCACTTCCTCCTCTATGTGAGGGGAACCCCTTGGATCTATATTTTGGAGTTCTTGGTGTTCTCCTTCTTGTTCTTCCTTTCATTTTCCTCCCTAGCATTAGTTGCTTCGGTGGGATTTGAGAGAGAAGGACTTGGGAACTCCGTGTGCCCTTGCCATTGCATTTGGTGCATCGGTTTGAGTTCTCCACGGTGATACATGGAAGTTACAAGTTGAGAAGCTTATTACTCTTGGGTGCTTGGTACCCTTGAGCTTGTTCCTCTTGGGTGCTTGGGCGCCCTAGACGGTTGGTGGTGTTCGGAGCTCAATCATTGTGGTGTAAAGCTCGAGGCAAGCATCAGGGTCTCCAATTAGGTTGTGGAGATCGCCCCGAGCAATTTGACGGGTACCGGTGACCTCCCCCAAGGGTTGCCAAAGTGTACGGGTTCGGTGACCGCCCCCAATGGTTGCCATTTGTACGGGTTCGGTGACCGCCCTCAAGGGTCCCTTAGTGGAATCACGGCATCTTGCGTTGTGCGAGGGCGTGAGGAGATTATGGTGGCCCTAGTGGCTTCTTGGGGCGCATTGTACCTCCACACCGCTCCAAACGGAGATTAGCATCCGCAAGGGTGTGAACTTCGGGATACATCGCCGTCTCCGCGTGCCTCGATTATCTCTTACCCCAGCCCTTTACTTATGGACTTTACTTTGTGACAGCCATATTTTTTCTTGTCATATATCTTGCTATCACCTAAGTAGTTTTTCTTGCTTAGCATAAGTTGTTGGTGCACATAGGTGAGCCTAGTTGTTGTAGGTTTTGTGCTTGACAAATTAACCGCTAGGTTTATTCCGCATTTGTTCAAGCCTCAACCGTAATTATTTTAAAGCGCCTATTCACCCCCCCCCCTCTAGGCGACATCCACGATCTTTCAGCGTTCAATAGCGCAAATGAACTCGTTTCATATTACAGGATCGCATGAGTACATTCATTCGAATATTACATCCTTAGTACATTCCTCCACCACAACGCGAGAACCCTTCAGGACACTGTTATAATACATTTCGGGGTGGCGATGCTCCTTGCCTTCCGGCGGACCCTCCTTCACTAGCTTCTCGGCGTCCAGCTTCGCCCACTGGACCTTTGCTCGGGCAAAAGCCCTGCGCGCGCCCTCGATGCAGACAGACCGCTTTATGACGTCAAGTCGTGGGCAGGCATTCACAAGACGCCTCACCAGGCCGAAGTAGCTATCAGGCAGGGGATCGCCAGGCCACATCCGGACTATGAGACCCTTCATGGCCTGTTCGGCCGCCTTGTGGAGCTCGACCAGTTGCTTCAGCTGGTCGCTCAAGGGCATAGGGTGTTCGGTCCCAGTATACTGAGACCAGAACAACTTCTCTGTCGAGCTCCCCTCTTCAGCCCGGTAGAACTCCGCGGCATCCAACACACTGCGGGGAAGATCTGCGAACGCTCCTGGAGAGCTCCGAACTCGGGTAAGTAAAAGGAAAGTCTCCTTCACATACTTGCTTTGCATAATGAATGCCTTACCCGCTGCTATCTTCTTAACCGCCTCAATTTCCCGGAGGGCCTTCTGGGCTTCGGCCTTGGCGTTTTGTGCACTTTCGAGGGCCTTTGCAAGCTCGGACTCTCGCGTCTTAGAGTCAAGCTCCAAGGACTCGTGTTTTTTGACGAGATCCTGGAGCTCCTGCTGCACCTCGCCCACCCGGGCTTCTTGCTTTTCTCGCTCAATGCGCTCCTTGGTCGCTTTGTCTTCGGCCTCGGATAGCGCCTTCTTCAGGGTCGCCACTTCGGTCGTGGCCCCTGGCAAATTCGTGATGATCCTATTATTTTACAATCGAATTCATTTTTAAAATATACAGATGAGGTATCGCTTACCTTTGTTCTCGTCGAGCTGCCTCTTGGTAAGGCCGAGCTCTTCCTTGGACCGCTCAAGGTCCTGCTTCGGTGCAGCGACCTCCGCAGTGCGTGCGGCAGCGGCCAGCGGTGAAGCCTGCATATGCACATAGACATATTCTGATTAGACTCCTGCGGTCATTGTTCGATCCTCTATTCGGCCTTTCTTCGTGAACGCCAGACCGAGCATCAGGGGCTAGTGTCTATGCGGTAGCAGTCTCTTATAATCTGGTTACTTATCTCAAAGCCTGTTAGGAGGCTGGCACAGGCTTCAGTCAGTCCGCTCTTGGCGGACTGAACCCTCATGACCACCGCACTCATGATAGTGCGGTGTTCTTCGTCGATGGAAGCGCCGCGAAGCACTTCCAGCAAGTTGTCTGGTGCCTCTGGATGGACAGAGGCCACCGGCACAGGCGGCTTGCCCCACTTCATGGGGGGTCGTCTGACAGAATCCGGAACCACTGGAGGTTCGGCGCGATGTTCGGTGGGGGCGAATTGAAGCCCATGGGAGTCTTGCTCCCCTTGCGCCCAGGGTCCGGAACATCACCTTGAGGCGCCTCCAGGACTATCTCCCCTCAGCTCGGTGCCCTTTGAGACAACGCCACGATGTTGTCCGTAGGGAGAGGAGTGGAGGCGGTCGGAAGTGAATCGCTATTCATATCCGACGGGTCCAAAGAACCATCCGATGAAGATACGTCGATATGGGCTCGGGACGGACTGCATAATCATGTTGGACGTGATGAGAAGTAGTGCAATAAAACATACCATAAATTACTATGGTATCCGGATACTTACGACTTTGCCAGGGGCTTGTCCCTGGGCAACCACTCGTCGTCGCTGTAGGCGGTTGTTGTGGAGCAGTCCGGAAGGAGGGTCCTTCCCTTCTTGGACCCTTCGGCCTCCCCGGTTGGGGCGGCCTTCCTTTTCTTGTCTCCCCCGGCTGGGGGGGAGAACTTTCCTCTTCCTCCTCCTCGTTTTCGTGGGAGGAGTGCGCCTCGGAGTTTTCGGACGATGAGTCCGATATAACCTTGCGCCGGAGACCCTTTCGGGTCCCCGTGGCCTTCTTCTTGGCCTTCTTCACCGGCACCTCGTAAGGCGCCGGAACCAGCATCTCTGTTAGGAGAGCATCTGCAGGATCTTCAGGCAGGGGGGCTGGGCAATCGATCTGCTCCGCTTTCTCTACCCAGTCCTATTAAATGGCACGGAGGCTTAGATCCCGCACATGATCAAACTGGGGAAAATAAACATCCTATGAGATATGGAAAACTTACCGGATTGGCAGGGCGCTTTGCGATGAGTTCGCGGTCCTTGGTAAGGGCAGGAGGTACCTCGGCGCCCTTGAACAGCACCTTCTAGACGTCCTTGTGCGTCGTGTCGAAGATCTCTTGCAGCGTCTGGTGCTTAGCCGGGTCGAACTCCCACAAATCGAATGCCCGTCGTGGACACGGGAGGATCCGGCGGAAGAGCATGACCTGGACCACGTTGACAAGCTTGATTTTCTTGCTCATCATGTTTCTGATGCATTTCTGGAGTCCGGTCAGCTCCACCGATGGACCCCGGGACAGGCCCTTCTCTTTCCAGGAGGTGAGCCGCATGGGGATTCCGGATCGGAATTCGGGGTCCGCCACCCAGTTGGTGTCGCGCGACTCGGTGATGTAGAACCACCCCGATTACCACCCCTTTATGGTCTCCACATAGGAGCCTTCGAGCCAGGTGACGTTAGGCATTTTTCCCACCATGGAGCCTCCGCACTCCGCTTGCTGGCCGACCACCACCTTCGGTTTAACATTGAAGGTCTTTAGCCACAGGCCGAAGTGGGGCCGGATGTGGAGGAAGGCCTCGCACACGACGATAAACGCCGAGATGTTGAGTATGAAATTGGGGGCCAGATCATGAAAATCGAGCCCGTAGTAGAACATGAGCCCGCGGACAAACGGGTGAACCGGAAATCCCAGTCCGCGGACGAAGTGGGTAAGGAAAACCACCCTCTCATGGGGCTCTGGCGTAGGGATGATCTGCCCCGCATCTGGGAGCCGGTGTGCGATATCCGCGGCTAGATATCCGGCTTCCCGTAGCTTGGTGATGTTCTCTTCCGCAACGGAGGAGACCATCCGCTTGCCTCCTGCTCCGGACATGCTTGGGGTGGTTTGAGGAGAAAAACGCGAACTTGGGCGCTGGAGCTCGAGTGCGCAAGAATGGATGAACAAGGAAGAAGAAGGCGTGGGTAAAAAGGGTGAATCCTTGTCCCTTTATAAGGGCGGAAGAGGTGATGCGCCTCCCCACTTACCTGGTAAAGTCGCTTATTCCCCAAGCGCCGTAATTGATGGCGCGGTTGGGTTACCCACACCCGTATTGATGAGAATCCCGTGATAAGGGGACACGATCTCTGCTTTGACAAGAAGTGCCAAGGAAACCGCCTCGCGGTATGTGAAGTGGCTGGTTGTGAAAAATGGTTCGAATAATGACCGGGCCGTGGTGTGATGTCATGCGGCAAAATGCGTCAGCAGATTAGATTTGTGGAAATATTATTCTCTCTGCGGTAGTATGTGGAACCTGTTTTGCAGAGCCGGACACTTCCTTGTGTTCAAAATCTTGTAAGGAGTATTCGGAGGAGGAACCCGCCTTGCAATGCCAAAGATAATCTGCGCGCCGGACTCATCATCATTGAAGCCTGGTTTAGGGGCTACTGAGGGAGTCCTGGATTGGTGGGTCCTCGGACAGCCGGACTATATCCTTTGGCCGGACTGTTGAACTATGAAGATACAAGATTGAAGACTTCGTCTCGTGTCCGGATGGGACTCTCCTTGGCGTGAAAGGCAAGCTTGGCAATACGGATATGTAGATCTCCTCCCTTGTAACCGACTCTGTGTAACCCTAGCCCCCTCCGGTGTCTATATAAACTGGAGAGTTTAGTCTGTAGAACAACAACAATCATACCATAGGCTAGCTTCTAGGGTGTAGCCTCTACGATCTCGTGGTAGATCAACTCTTGTAATACTCATATCATCAAGATCAATAAATTAGGAAGTAGGGTATTACCTCCATCAAGAGGGCCCGAACCCGGGTAAACATCGTGTCCCCCGCCTCCTGTTACCATCCACCTTAGACGCATAGTTCGGGACCCCCTACCCGAGATCCGCGGTTTTGACACCGACAACCGCCTCGGCCGCCCATGTGCCGAGGGCTTGCTGCCCGAGGGCCTGCCACACAGTAGTTGGAAGGGGTCGTGGAGCCGAAGGGACGACCGTGACTAGGAGGGTCATGGAAGCCAGCGTCCACTCTTCCATTGGTGACTTCGTCGCTGGTTTGGGGCCCGAGTTGGCTTGGGCCGGGTTGCTTGACAGGTACCGGCAACTTTCTTCTTCGTCCTCGACATGGTGGTCTCGCATCGGTGCCTCGGGAGGACGATCTAGCGAAAGTTGTGCAAGGCCTCAGCCATTGCTAGCGACGATGACGTCTATGGACGACATTTTCCTTCTCGGAGGCGTTGCTGCTCGTCCATCCTCCCTTGCCATCTGACTTATTCACCGGTGATGAGTCCTCCTAGCCTAGGCGTCCCAGCCGGTGGTGTTCATCTGATCTTTCTTTACCAAGGTTCCTCTAAGTGCTTCTTGTCGCTGGCAATGTATCTCGATGTCATCTTGGCTTCTTATAGACGGCAGTCTGCTTGGTATGCGAGGTCATCCAGGGCCGGGGGGGTTGCTGGGGTCGATGTCATGCTTGTAGGCTGCCAATGTTTCTCTTTTGTGAATTACATTGGGCGTGATTATCGGTCGACAATGATGCTCTCTCGGATTGGTTTGTGGGGTGCCAACAAATGTCGTGCTTGACCTTGACAATTTGACGCCACCGACGTCCGTGAACACCGTTCTCCTCCTTGGAGACGTTGTCTATTTGGCCCTCCCTCCATTAAACTATAGGCAACTTATTTCGCCTAGCATGTCGATTGGAATGCCTTGGAGTGTTTGCATGCTTGGTCAGGTGTGTGGAGGTGCTTCGAGAAGTCTTGAGCTTATTGCCCGGAACTAGCTAGCCTCCTTAGTGTAGTGCTTAGCTTGACTTGCGTAGTTCCTGTTTTTGGTTCCCTATTTTTAGCGCTTAGTACTTCTCTTGTATAGCTGGTATCCCCAGCTGGGTTGATGTGTGTTTCTATCCTCATCTGTAATGGTTATGGCTTTATTTATAAAGCAGGGCGAAAGACCTTTTCGGTGTGGACCATAGGTACAATGCATGTACTACTGCGGATTTTCTCGACCAGGCGAGTGCCCGCTCAACAGCCATGACTGGTGCCCTTGCACACCCATTTCTCTCTCCCATGGGCATTTGCACATTGAAAACAACATTTGTGCGACGGATCCTGCATACTCCACCTTGATGGTAATGAAATGCCTCACTAGAGCAACTCGAAGATCCGTGGGCAGCCGAATGGACACCAACCATTGAACCATATTCATCGAATGTTCACTCTTTGTCAAAGGAGAGAGGAGAGAGAAGGAAAAAACGGAAAAAAAGGTTGGAGCCTTGGTGGTGGTGAGTTGGCGTCTTCACGTTGTGTTGGAACTCTGTCAGGCCTCAGTTACATTTGGCTCCGGTTTCTAGAACTTCGGATGTCCGGACTGCCTGCCACATGGTCCATAGACATTTGATGACTTTCGTTAAGTGTCAAGAAAGTTTCTGAACCATCTGATCTGGACATTTAGGGGCTATTTGTTCATCCTCATGGGTCCATTATTTCTACTTGCCCATAAATCTACTCCATAAAAAAATAAGAAGATTTAGTGTCAATCTTGCTTGTACATGTCTTATGTGTGACTGGCTTCCGTGAAGCGTCACAACTCATGCTAATGATGCACATGAGGGAAGCGCTCTAATTCGGTCGAGTGCTGTTGTCCAGCGAGTGCACACGACAGTGGTCCACACATAAACATCACATGCTCTGACACAGACTTTGAATGAGTCCTTGGAGTATGAGTCGAGCCTTATGATTGCCGTGATTGCTCCACTCTGTGTTTCGCCCTGTTTCAGCTCTGATTCTGAAGAAGAGTCTTTCGATTTTTAGTCGAGCCTTATGATTGCTCTAATTAATCCGTTGTGTGTTTCGCCCTGTTTCAGTTCTGATTCTGAAGAAGAGTCCTTTGAGTATGAGTCGAGCCTTATAATTGATGTGATTGCTTCGCTGTGTGTTTTCAACTCTGATTCTCAAGAAGAGTCATGTGAGTACGAGTCAGGCATACGAGTCGAGTCTTTTGATTGGTAACCGCGCGTTCTGTGTGATTGATTCTTGCGAGACCCTGTGTGCGCTAATTGGTGGCCCTGTCGAAGATTAGGCCCAGTCCCACCGGACACCGGCGTGAAGAGTAGTGGTAGAGCTTCCCAACCTGGGTACCCTTCCCCCTAAAAAATCATGTGTATATAACTTTTTTTGAAATGAAAGGTAGATTTCGTTCTACCTTATATATTTCAAAACAGGTCGTAGCCCGAAGACCGTAGGTCCATTACATGAAGCTTATATTCTGCACCAAGGTGCATAGGTTATAAGCTTCCTATTGAATGGAAAGAGAAGGAGGAGAAGAAAAAAGGAGCGGAGTGGAAGAACAAGCACATCAGCAGCCTAACCTACACTATGCTTGTAAATTATGCAACCAAAGAAGGACAGCATGTTTGCGGTCAGGACTTCTTGCCCGATGACTCCAGAGCTTCAGAAGATTTGATACGTACAACTGTTCATACGTTGGAGACCAGATTTTGCCGTTGAACACCCTATCATTCCGGGCATGCCAAAGAGTGATAGCAGCAGCAACGACAAGAACATGCCAAGAAGCTGATGAAGGCTAGTGTGCCTGCGACAGGCGCATAAACTCCAGGACATCCACAGAGCGTGAAGCAGAGCTCTCCAAACCGAACATGTCCCAGAGAGTAGCGGCGAGAGAGCATCGCAAGATGGTATGATCGATGGACTCGCGGGCCGGGCAGATATCACAGTCAGCATGTGAGACCATCGAAGTCCAGTTCTTATTAAGCATGTTATCCCTCGTGTTCAGATGCCCCCAAAAGGCTAACCATAAGAAGATCCGGTACTTAAGTGGGATGATAGGGTCCCAAACCCACATGCTGAAACGACCGTCTACCCCTCGAAAGGTGAGGAGGTGATAAAAGTACGAAGTGCTCAAGGCCTTGCCGTAAATGGACGAAGAAAGGTTGTCTCGGTGGTGAGAGACAGGTTAGGGTGCGGGTGGTGAAGCTCCTGGGCAGCAGATCTTGTGAGGTTAGGGTGCAGCTGAATGTCCCAGACGCCATCAACAGAGAGTTGTGAAGCAACCGAGCAGTTACTGTCCTTTGTGAAGGTGTATAGAGTCGGCAGTACCTAGAAGAGTTGCACGGCATCTAACCACTTGTCATGCCAAAAGGAGAGATGGCATCCATTGCCCAGAGAGCCTCTAGATGCATAGAGCACCATAGGAATGAAGCATTTGAAACCTTTACAGATAGGTGTATCCCTACTGTGAACTCCAAAGCCCATGCAACCATTGCAGTATTGTGCAGCAAACCACTAGAAACAAGGGATATCGGAGGGCTGCAGAACCTTGGCCGCAAACTTGCACATCAGTGCTTGATTGTGAGCAGCCACATAACGCACACCTAGCCCACCAGAACACCGTGGCATAATCACGTAATCCCAGGCCACCAAGCATTGGCCACCCCCTATGTTGTTCTTGCCTTACCAGAAGAAAGCTCGAAAGAGATTGTTCAACTTTGTAAGAGACTCCTTGGGCCAAGGGAAGCATGTCATATAGTAACTTGGAAAGGCAGCCAGAACAGAGTTCAGCAGCGTTAGCCGACCACCCCATGATAAAAGAGTAGCAAACCAACCTGACAATCGCTTTTCAACCTTGTGGATTACTGGCAGCAGCATGCCATGAGTGATCTTATGCAAAGATAAAGGTAGGCCGAGGTAAGTGCATGGAAAGGAAGAAACCGGGCAGCCGAACAGAGCAGCAATCTCAAACGTGGTGACAACGTCCAGCCCAATAGGAACCAAAGTGCTCTTGCCAAAGTTTATGTGCAGACCAGTAAAATCTGTGAATGCTGCCAGGATATCCCGGATCACAGTGGACCGCTGTATTGTCGGAAATATGCCCTAGAGGCAATAATAAAATGGTTATTATTATATTTCTTTGTTCATGATATTTGTCTATTGTTCATGCTATAATTGTGTTATCCGGAAATCGTATTACATGTGTGAATACATAGACCACAACATGTCCCTAGTGAGCCTCTAGTTGACTAGCTCGTTGATCAACAGATAGTCATGGTTTCCTGACTATGGACATTGGATGTCATTGATAACGGGATCAAATCATTAGGAGAACGATGTGATGGACAAGACCCAATCCTAAGCATAGCACAAAGATCGTGTAGTTCGTTTGCTAGAGCTTTTCCAAATGTCAAGTATCATTTCCTTAGACCATGAGATTGTGCAACTCCCGGATACCGTAGGAGTGCTTTGGGTGTGCCAAACATCACAACGTAACTGGGTGGCTATAAAGGTGCACTACGGGTATCTCCGAAAGTGTCTGTTGGGTTGGCACGAATCGAGACTGGGATTTATCATTCCGTATGACGGAGAGGCATCTCTGGGCCCACTCGGTAATGCATCATCATAATGAGCTCAGTGTGACCACGTGTCTGGTCACGGGATCATGCATTACGGTACGAGTAAAGTGACTTGCCGGTAACGAGATTGAACGAGGTATTGGGATAACGATGATCGAGTCTCGGGCAAGTAACGTACCGGTTGACAAAGGGAATTGAATACGGGATTGATTGAATCCTCGAGATCGTGGTTCATCCGATGAGATCATCGAGGAGTATGTGGGAGCCAACATGGGTATCCAGATCCCGCTGTTGGTTATTGACCGGAGAGTCGTCTCGGTCATGTCTGCATGTCTCCCGAACCCGTAGCGTCTACACACTTAAGGTTTGGTGACACTAGGGTTGTAGATATATTAGTATGCAGTAACCCGAAAGTTGTTTGGAGTCCCGTATGAGATCCCGGACGTCACGAGGAGTTCCGGAATGGTCCGGAGGTAAAGATTTATATATAGGAAGTCAAGTTTTGGCCAACGGGAAAGTTTCGGGGGTCACCGGTATTGTACCGGGACCACCGGAAGGGTCCCGGGGGTCCACAGGGTGGGGCCACCTATCCCGGAGGGCCCCATGGGCTGAAGTGGGGAGGGGAATCAGCCCCTGGTGGGCTGGTGCACCCCCCTTGGGCCTCCCCCTGCGCCTAGGGCAGGAAACCCTAGGGGTGGGGGCGCCCCCCTTGGCTTGGGGGGCAAGCCACCCCCTTGGCCGCCACCCCCCCTTGGAGATCCCATCTCCTACGGCCGGCGCCCCCCCAGGGGGCCTATATATAGTGGGGGGAGGGAGGGCAGCTGCACCCTAGCCCCTGGCGCCTCCCTCTCCCTCTCCAACACCTCCTCCCCTGTGTAGAGCTTGGCGAAGCCCTGCCGAGATCCCCGCTACATCCACCACCACGCCGTCGTGCTGCTGGATCTCCATCAACCTCTCCTTCCCCCTTGCTCGATCAAGAAGGAGGAGACGTCTTCCCAACCGTACGTGTGTTGAACGCGGAGGTGTCGTCCGTTAGGCACTTGGTCATCGGTGATTTGGATCACGACGAGTACGACTCCATCAACCCCATTCTCTTGAACGCTTCCGCTCGCGATCTACAAGGGTATGTAGATGCACTCCTTTTCCCCTCGTTGCTAGATAACTCCATAGATTAATATTGGTGAAGCGTAGAAATTTTTTGATTTCTGCTACGTTCCCCAACAGTGGTATCAGAGCCAGGTTTATGCGTAGTTACTATGCATGAGTAGAACACAAAGTAGTTGTGGGCATAGATGTTGTCAATTTTCTTGCCACTACTAGTCTTATCTTGCTTCGGTGGCATCATGGGATGAAGCGGCCCGGACCGACCTTACACGTACGCTTACGTGAGACAGGTTCCACCGAATGACATGCACTAGTTGCATAAGGTGGCTAGCGGGTGTCTGTCTCTCCCACTTAGTTGGAGCGGATTCGATGAAAAGGGTCCTTATGAAGGGTAAATAGAAATTGGCATATCACGTTGTGGTTTTACGTAGGTAAGAAACGTTCTTGCTAGAAACCTATAACAGCCACGTAAAAACATGCAACAACAATTAGTGGACGTCTAACTTGTTTTTGCAGCAAGTGCTTTGTGATGTGATATGGCCAAAGGATGTGATGAATGATATGTGTGATGTATGAGATGATCATGTTGTAATAGGAATCACGACTTGCATGTCGATGAGTATGACAACCGGCGGGATCCATAGGAGTTGTCTTTATTTTTTGTATGACCTGCGTGTCATTGAGTAACGCTATGTAAATTACTTTACTTTATTGCTAAACACGTTAGCCATAGAAGTAGAAGTAATCGTTGGCGTGACAACTTCATGAAGACACGATGATGGAGATCATGATGATGGAGATCATGGTGTCATGTCGGTGACGAAAAAGATCATGGCGCCCCGAAGATGGAGATCAAAGGAGCAATATGATATTGGCCATATCATGTCACTATTTGATTGCATGTGATGTTTATCATGTTTTGCTTCTTATTTGCTTAGAACGATGGTACTAAATAAGATGATCCCTTATAATAATTTCAAGAAAAGTGTTCCCCCTAACTGTGCACCGTTGCGAAGGTTCGTTGTTTCGAAGCACCACGTGATGATCGGGTGTGATAGATTCTAACGTTCGAATACAACGGGTGTAAGCCAGATTTACACACGCAATACACTTAGGTTGACTTGACGAGCCTAGCATATACAGACATGGCCTCGGAACACGGAAGACCGAAAGGTCGAGCATGAGTCGTATAGAAGATACGATCAACATGAATATGTTCACCGACGTTGACTAGTCCATCTCACATGATGATCGAACACGGCCTAGTTATCTCGGATCATGTTTCACTTAGATGACTAGAGGGATGTCTATCTGAGTGGGAGTTCATTGAATAATTTGATTAGATGAACTTAATTATCATGAACTTAGTCTAAAATCTTTACAATATGTCTTGTAGATCAAATGGCCCACGCTAATGTTGCCCTCAACTTCAACGCGTTCCTAGAGAAAACCAAGCTGAAAGATGATGGCAGCAACTATATGGACTGGGTCCGGAACCTGAGGATCATCCTCATAGCTGCCAAGAGAGATTATGTCCTAGAAGCACTGCTAGGTGAAGCACCCAACCCAGAGAACCAAGACGTTATGAATGCTTGGCAGTCTCGTGCTGATGATTACTCCCTCGTTCAGTGCGGCATGCTTTACAGCTTAGAACCGGGGCTCCAAAAGCGTTTTGAGCAACATGAAGCATATGAGATGTTCGAAGAGCTGAAAATGGTTTTCCAAGCTCATGCCCGGGTTGAGAGATATGAAGTCTCTGACAAGTTCTTCAGCTGTAAGATGGAGGAAAATAGTATTGTCAGTGAGCACATACTCAAAATATGCAGGTTGCACAACCGCTTGACTCAGGGAGTTAATCTCCTGGATGACGCGGTCATTGATGGATCCTTGATCGCTTCCACCGAGCTACAAGAGCTTTGTGATGAACTTCAATATGCAGGGGATGGAAAAGACCATTCCCGAGGTATATTCAATGCTGAAATCAGTGGAGGTGGAGATCAAAAAGGAACATCAAGTGTTGATGGTGAATAAAACCACTAAGTTTAAGAAAGGCAGCGGTAAGAAGAACTTCAAGAAGGACGGCAAGGGAGTTGCCGCGCCCGATAAGCCGATTCTTGGGGAAGAAGCCAAAGAATGGGCCCAAGCCCGAGACCGAAAGTGCTTTTATTGCAAGGGAAGTGGTCACTGGAAGCGGAACTGCCCCAAATACTTAGCGGACAAGAAGGCCGGCAACACCAAAGGTATATGTAATATACATGTAATTGATGTGTACCTTAGAAGTACTCGTAGTATCTCCTAGGTATTTGATAGCGGTGTCGTTGCTCATATTTGTAACTCAAAACAGGAGCTGCGGAATAAGCGGAGACTAGCGAAGGACGAGGTGACGATGCGCATCGCGAAAGGTTCCAAGGTCGATGTGATCGCCGTGCGCACGCTGCCTCTAATTTACCTACGGGGTTAGTTTTAAACCTCAATAATTGTTATTTAGTGCCAGCTTTGAGCATGAACATTGTATCAAGATCTCGTTTAATTCGAGATGGCTACTCATTTAAATCTGAGAATAATGGTTGTTCTATTTATATGAGAGATATGTTTTATGGTCATGCCCCGCTGGTGAATGGTTTATTCTTAATGAATCTCGGCGTAATGTTACACATATTCATAGTGTGAATACCAAAAGATGTAAAGTTGATAACGATAGTCCCACATACTTGTGGCACTGTCGCCTTGGTCACATTGGTGTCAAGCGCATGAAGAAGCTCCATGCTGATGGACTTTTAGAGTCTCTCGATTATGAACCATTTGACACATGCGAACCATGCCTTATGGGCAAAATGACCAAGACTCCGTTCTCCAGAACAATGGAGCGAGCAACCAACTTGTTGGAAATCATACATACCGATGTGTGCGGTCCAATGAGCGTTGAGGCTCGTGGAGGATGTCGTTATGTTCTCACTCTCACTGATGACTTGAGTAGATATGGATATGTCTACTTAATAAAACACAAGTCTGGGACCTTTGAAAAGTTCAAGGAATTTCAGAGTGAGGTTAAGAATCAACGTGACAGGAAAATAAAGTTCTTACGATTAGATCGTGGGGGAGAATATTTAAATCACGGATTTCGTACGCACTTAAGGAAATGTGGAATCGTTTCACAACTCACGCCGCCTGGAACACCTCAGCGTAACGGTGTGTCCGAGCGTCGTAATCGCACTCTATTGGATATGGTGCGATCCATGATGTCACTCACCGATTTACCGCTATCATTTTGGGGATACGCTCTAGAGACATCCGCATTCACTTTAAATAGGGCTCCGTCGAAATCCGTTGAGACGACACCGTATGAATTATGGTTTGGGAAGAAACCTAAGCTGTCGTTTCTAAAAGTTTGGGGATGCGATGCTTACGTCAAGAAACTTCAACCTGAAAATCTCGAACCCAAGTCGGAAAAATGCGTCTTCATAGGATACCCTAAGGAAACCATTGGGTATACCTTCTACCTCAGATCCGAAGGCAAGATCTTTGTTGCCAAGAACGGGTCCTTTCTGGAGAAAGAGTTTCTCTCGAAAGAAGTAAGTGGGAGGAAAGTAGAGCTTGATGAAGTACTACCTCTTGAAACGGTAAGTAGCACAGCTCAGGAAGATGTTCCTGTGGTGCCTGCACCGACTAGAGAGGAGGTTAATGATGATGATCAAGGTACTTCAGATCAAGCTCCTACTGAACTTCGTAGGTCCACAAGGACACGTTCCACACCAGAGTGGTATGGCAACCCTGTCTTAGAAATCATCTTGTTAGACAACGGTGAACCTTCGAACTATGAAGAAGCGATGGCGGTCCCAGATTCCGACAAATGGCTAGAAGCCATGAAATCGGAGATAGGATCCATGTATGAAAACAAAGTATGGACTTTGACTGACTTGCCCGATGATCGGCGAGCCATAGAAAATAAATGGATCTTTAAGAAGAAGACATACGCGGATGGTAATGTGATCATCTATAAGGCTCGACTTGTCGCTAAGGGTTATCGACAAGTTTAAGGGGTTGACTACGATGAGACTTTCTCACCCGTAGCGAAGCTGAAGTCCGTCCGAATCATGTTAGCAATTGCCACATTCTATTATTATGAGATATGGCAAATGGACGTCAAAACGGCATTCCTTAACGGCCATCTTAAGGAAGAACTGTATATGATGCAGCCGGAAGGTTTTGTCGATCCTAAGAATGCTAACAAGGTGTGCAAGCTCCAACGCTCAATCTATGGGCTGGTGCAAGCATCTCGGAGTTGGAACATTCGATTTTATGAGATGATCAAAGCGTTTGGGTTTACACAGACTTATGCAGAAGCCTGTGTTTACAAGAAAGTGATTGGGAGCTCTGTAGCATTTCTCATATTATATGTGGATGACATACTGTTGATGGGAAATGATATAGAATTCTTGGAAAGCATAAAGGCCTACTTGAACAAGTGTTTTTCAATGAAGGACCTTGGAGAAGCTGCTTATATATTAGGCATCAAGATCTATAGAGATAGACCGAGACGCCTCATTGGTCTTTCACAAAGTACGTACCTTGACAAGATATTGAAGAAGTTCAATATGGATCAGTCCAAGAAGGGGTTCTTGCATGTATTGCAAGGTGTGCGATTGAGCACGGCTCAATGCCCGACCACAGCAGAAGATAGAGAAAAGATGAGTGTCGTCCCCTATGCCTCGGCCATAGGGTCTATTATGTATGCCATGCTGTGTACCAGACCTAATGTAAACCTTGCCGTAAGTTTGGTAGGAAGGTACCAAAGTAATCCCGGCATGGAACACTGGACAGCGGTCAAGAATATCCTGAAGTACCTGAAAAGGACTAAGGACATGTTTCTCGTATATGGAGGTGACGAAGAGCTCGTCGTAAAGGGTTACGTCGACGCTAGCTTCGACACGGTCTGGATGACTCTAAGTCACAAACCGGATACGTGTATATTTTGAATGGTGGGGCGATGGCTGGTGCAGTTGCAAGCAAAGCGTCATGGCGGGATCTACATGTGAAGCGGAGTACATGGCAGCCTCGGAGGCAGCGCATGAAGCAATCTGGGTGAAGGAGTTCATCACCGACCTAGGAGTCATACCCAATGCGTCGGAGCCGGTCACTCTCTTCTGTGACAACACTTGAGCTATTGTCGTTGCCAAGGAGCCCAGGTTTCACAAGAAGACCAGGCACATCAAGCTTTGCTTCAACTCCATTCGTGAAAATGTTCAAGATGGAGACATAGATATTTGTAAAGTACATACGGACCTGAATGTAGCAGATCCATTGACTAAACCTCTCCCTAGAGCAAAACATGATCAACACCAGAACTCTATGGGTGTTCGATTCATCACAATGTAACTAGATTAGAGACTCTAGTGCAAGTGGGAGACTATTGGAAATATGCCCTAGAGGCAATAATAAAATGGTTATTATTATATTTCTTTGTTCATGACAATTGTCTATTGTTCATGCTATAATTGTGTTATCCGGAAATCGTAATACATGTGTGAATACATAGACCACAACATGTCCCTAGTGAGCCTCTAGTTGACTAGCTCGTTGATCAGCAGATAGTCATGGTTTCCTGACTATGGACATTGGATGTCATTGATAACGGGATCACATCATTAGGAGAATGATGTGATGGACAAGACCCAATCCTAAGCATAGCACAAAGATCGTGTAGTTCGTTTGCTAGAGCTTTTCCATATGCCAAGTATCATTTCCTTAGACCATGAGATTGTGCAACTCCCGGATACCGTAGGAGTGCTTTGGGTGTACCAAACGTCACAACGTAACTGGGTGGCTATAAAGGTGCACTACGGGTATCTCCGAAAGTGTCTGTTGGGTTGGCATGAATCGAGACTGGGATTTGTCACTCCGTATGACGGAGAGGTATCTCTGGGCCCACTCGGTAATGCATCATCATAATGAGCTCAATGTGACCAAGTGTCTGGTCACGGGATCATGCATTACGGTACGAGTAAAGTGACTTGCCGGTAACGAGATTGAACGAGGTATTGGGATACCGACGATCGAGTCTCGGGCAAGTAACGTACCGATTGACAAAGGGAATTGAATACGGGATTGATTGAATCCTCGACATCGTGGTTCATCCGATGAGATCATCGAGGAGTATGTGGGAGCCAACATGGGTATCCAGATCCCGCTGTTGGTTATTGACCAGAGAGTCGTCTCGGTCATGTCTGCATGTCTCCCGAACCCGTAGGGCCTACACACTTAAGGTTCGGTGACGCTAGCGTTGTAGAGATATTAGTATGCAGTAACCCGAAAGTTGTTCGGAGTCCCGGATGAGATCCCGGACGTCACGAGGAGTTCCGGAGTGGTCCGGAGGTAAAGATTTATATATAGGAAGTCAAGTTTCAGCCAACGGGAAAGTTTGGGGGGTCACCGGTATTGTACCAGGACCACCGGAAGGGTCCCGGGGGTCCACAGGGTGGGGCCACCTATCCCGGAGGGCCCCATGGGCTGAAGTGGGGAGGGTAACCAGCCTCTGGTGGGCTGGTGCGCCCCCCTTGGGCCTCCCTCTGCGCCTAGGGCAGGAAACCCTAGGGGTGGGGGCGCCCCCCTTGGCTTGGGGGGCAAGCCACCCCTTGGCCGCCGCCCCCCTTGGAGATCCCATCTCCTAGGGCCGCCCCCCCAGGGGGCCTATATATAGTGGGGGGGAGGGAGCGCAGCCGCACCCTAGCCCCTGGCGCCTCCCTCTCCCTCTCCAACACCTCCTCCTCTCCGTAGAGCTTGGCAAAGCCCTGCCGAGATCCCGCGCATCCACCACCACGCCCGTCGTCTTCTTTGGATCTCCATCAACCTCTCCTTCCCCCTTGCTGGATCAAGAAGGAGGAGACGTCTTCCCAACCGTACGTGTGTTGAACGCGGAGGTGCCGTCCGTTCGACACTTGGTCATCGGTGATTTGGATCACGACGAGTACGACTCCATCAACCCCGTTCTCTTGAACGCTTCCGCTCGCGATCTACAAGGGTATGTAGATGCACTCCTTTTTCCCTTGTTGCTAGATAACTCCTGTATGCTGCCCTGAAAGAGAAGCAAAGTGTCGTCGGCGTATTGCAGCACCGGAAACAACCTGTCAGTGCCTAAAGGGTGAACCAATCTCCCGGCCTCAAATGCAACACAGCACATACGTTGCAACACGTCAGCCACCAAAATGAACAAATATTGAGACAACGAATCACCCTGCCTGAACCCTCTCCGGGGGACGATCGGGTCCCCAAGTTCAGCATTGATCATGATTCTGGAGCTGGAGGTGTGCAGGAGAGAAGAAACCCAGCTAATCCATCTGCGGGGGAAGCCCCGTGCCTCCATAATGTTGGAAATGCATGCCCAACTAACGCTGTCGAAAGCTTTGCTGAAGTCCAACTTCAGAACAATCATAGGCAGGCGCCGCTTATAAGCACTCTGAATCATATTGGCTGCCATGGCAAAATTTTCCACAATAGACCTGCCCTTAGCAAAGCTAGACTGCAACGGGTGAATCAACTCAGGCATCTGACGCTGCAACCTACGGGTGAGAACCTTGCTTGCTAGCTTCGGCACGCTGTGGACCATGGAAATAGGCAGGTAGTCACGTATGTCAAGAGGTGTTTCCTTCTTTGGCAAAAGAGTGATGAAAGCCGTGTTAATACCAGAGAGATCCACCCGGTTGTGATACAAGTCTGAGAAGAACCGCTGCAAATCAACCTTGAGGATGCTGTGGAAGGACTTATAGAACTCATTCGTGAACCCATCCGGACCCGGGCTGCGGTTGTTAGGAGAGTGATTTATTGCTTCTAGAATTTCAGCCCAAGAGAACTCGTTGTCTAGGCAGGACAGATCTACATGATCATAGAGGGAGTGAAGTTGAACTGTTGACAGCGACGGGGAAGGCTGACCCAAGATGCCTGCATAGTAACTAGTGGCAAGCTGTAGCTTGAGTTGGTCATAATAATATTTAACTTCCTCATGAACCAAAACCCTGATTTTATTATGCCTGGCGTGACAGTTGGCAGCAGCATGAAAAAACTTGTTGCTCTCATCACCAGAAACACACCATCTTAACTTAGCGCGCCTGCGCCACATAGCCTGTGTATATAACTTACTATTAGCCGTATTTATTCACCAAAAATCATCTCAAAACGGCCCAGACGACCAACCATGAGACCCTCCACGGACGGATATGGAGCTGTCTCCGACCGTGACGCGGGACCAAATGAGCCACACCTTCAAGCCGGGGACATGGATTTTTCAGGTGGCGAGTCGTGCTCGTGTGGAAGACAAAAGGTCGGTCTCTTTGCTTGAGCAGGTCCCCGGCGCCGGCTGCATCCCTGCAGTAGGAGCGAAGGAGCGGGACAGAATGGATGATTTGAATAGGCAGTGGCTTAGCCAGGTCCAGCCGCGTCCAACTCCCGAGACAAAATCCCGTCAAGTCACATTTCAGGACACAAGTGCTGCAAGAGCAACGCTGTATTTGTGCACTACTGCGGCGGTCCGGCCTGATGTAACAACGTGTTAGGTGCCGTCTCTATATGCGCAAACAGTTCTACTCTTTGGATCGGAGGGAGTATTACTTTTTCTACGTCAAGTTTGGATTGCTTACCAGTTCTACTACACATAAATTTTGTTGAAAGTGCTCTTCTGTGAGCTCACATGCATCCGGGCGAGCAGTATTTTTCTTTCTTTCAAAAAGACTGTATTTTTTGGAATTAAACATTGGTAAGTGTTTCATCTGCGTGCAATTTTTGTAATGAGATGACATTGGTGAAAATTTGGCAGAGAAAACAAAATTGATGCTCCAAAATATTTTTCTTTTTTTTTCTTTTTGGACTGTCAATTTTGACTTTTTTTCATAGGCCTCCACAGATGTCATTCTATCACAAAATTATGCACGCATGTAAAACACTCATCAATGTTTATCGTGAAAAACAATAGTAGAATTTTTCAAATGTTTAGAATTTTTTTTTCATTTTACGGAAAGGCTTCAGAAAGAGTTTAGTCCACTGCCTAAGCTATTAACCAGCTAGTAGACTTCCAGCTCAATATTTCCGTCAGTGTCATGACATGGATGCATAACCATATACTGCTACGGCTCGAAAGCCGTATCTTTCGGGACTTAAATTGTGCCTGCATCATTATGACAAATCACAGTTGCAACCACGCAACAAGTTGAATGAACAAAACTCCCACGTGTTGTGCCTGCATCATTATGATGTTGACGTGTGTTTTATTCTGCAGGGGACACGCAAGTTTCTTTCGGTCTACAGGATCTACAGAAGCTAATAATAAAGCGGTTGGCAATTGCCAGAAAAGCTCCACATCACTAGCTAATGTAATTCTGATATTTAGAGTAGAAATCCAAAATAGAAAAAGAACTGTTATACATACATCGATTATGTGTCCGATCCTTGTATCACATCAAAGATCAGCCATCTATCACGTTTTTAGTTTAAGCTACATGATCCGATTGCACGATGTACCAGCATCAGACTCAAAGTCTTTGTGCACGCAAAGGCAATACTCCTGTCAATTATATACTCCTATATTCGCAAAAATAAAAAATACTCGTAGAATGGATGATGAAGTATCTACCTCCTCTGGGCATCGGCGCCTGCGAGTGCGCTCGGCACCGTCCATTTAGTGCGTGCTTCCTGCCGATTTCCTCGGGGGCCAAGGGCACTCGTGGGGCCACCTTTTTGCGATGGTATTCGTGGCGTGCACATGTGCCGCGTGTGCTGCTCCACGTGTGTCGTGTAAAAAATGATCACGAATTTAGAAATATTTCATGATTTCAACGAAATTGGTCGCGAATTTAAGAAATGTTCATGATTCTAAATATGTTTAATATTTTGATAAAAAAAATTCGTGAATTTGAAAACATATTCATGATTTAGAAAAATATTCACGTTTGCAAAAAATGATCGTGTGTTTTAACAAATGTTCACAATTTCAATAAATATTCATGATTTAAGATGTTGATGAATTTGTAAAAAAAAACATGACTTCAAAATGTTCATCATTTCATAAAAAGTTAGCGACTTTGAAAAATATTCGTGAATTTAAGAGATTTTGCAAATTTGGAAAAAGAAGAATAAAAACCAAAACAGACAGACGGAAAAGAAAAGGGAAACAAAAATAAAACAAAAAAGTGACAAAAAGAAATTAAAAACGAAAAAAGGTAAAGAAATTAAAACCCAAAATGAAACCAGAAAAACCCAGTTCAGGGAAGGTCATTGAACCTTCCCAAAACAGGTTGGGGGTGAAACCCTGAAATAGGCCGGCCCATTGAAATAGCAGCCTACGCGTGATCCTAAAAAAAAAAAAAAACCTACGCGTTATATAGGAGCCACGCGAGCAGGAGCTCATGGGCTGGCCCATGTCGCGAGCGCTCGGTCACTTCACTCATCCCCCCGTCTGGTCGCTCGCTCGAGCCCTATTTGACCGGTTGTGGTTGACCAGTTTGATTGGTCAACATTTGACATAAAAAACATAAGAAAACATAAAAATTCGCAATTTTTTCAAAAAATAACCGAGAATTAAAAAATGTGACACTTCAACATCGATTGTAAAGCCTTTCCATTGCCTAACAATCAGCTACGTTGATGTGACACTTTCTTATACTTTTTCCTTCCCTTATGAACCCCACATCATTCTCTTTGAAATCCAAAGTGCCCAGTCCTTAACTCACAAGTATTGCGTAAAGGTTGAAAAGCTGAAGCGAGGAAAAGTATGATTTGATTACTCAGCTTGTCATCGGGCTAGTTCATGATTAATATCTTTGTGGTAAGAAGACTAAGCATGTTAAGCTATATGATTTTGTAGGGATAGCGTTCTTTAGCATCTTTATTTTGAAAGGCATGATTATTTGTTAGTATATCTGAGTACTGATGTGTTTATATCAAATGATAGACTATTTCCTTGAATCACTCGTATCCTAATATTTGTGTCATGATTAGATTATTTCACTAATATTATGTTAGGTAGCATTCCACATAAAAAATTATCTTTATCATTTACTTACTCGAGGGCGAGCAGGAATTAAGTTTAGGGATGCTGACACGCCTTCATATCTATAGTTTTTTGTTGTTGCATGCCAATATTTTACTACTTCCATATACTTTTGATAGCAGTTTATAAGATTTTCTTGGACTAACATATTGATTCAGTGCCTAGTGCCAGTTCCTGTTTGTTCATGTTTTTTGTTTCATAAAAAATCCATATCAAATGAAGTCCAAACGTGATAAAATTTTACGGAGATTTTTTAGAACATATGTGCTTTTTCGGAAAAGGAACTCAAGATGGTGCCCGAGGGCCTCACAAGACAACATGGCGCGCCCTACCCCCAAGCGTGCCCTGATGCCTTGTGGCCACCTCGTAGGTCTATTGGAGCCCTTCTTTTGCCGCAAGAAAGATATTTTTCGTGGAAAAATCCCCTCAAAATTTCAGCCTAATCGGAATTATGGATCTCCGGAAATATTAGAACGGTGAAGGCCTCCGAAAACAGGCACGAAAACATAGAGAGGAAGAGATCTAATCTAGGGGGCACTCGCCCCTAGGGGGCCGTGGTGGCCAAGGACCAGAGGGGGGACCTTCTACCATCTAGGGGTAAGCCAAGTAAGAAAAAGGAGGGGGGCTTGTTACTTCTTGAGCTTGCATTGATTTTGCCCTTGAAGAGGAAAGGGTGATGCAACAAAGTAGAGATAAGTATTTCCCCCAGTTAAGAACCAAGGTATCAATCCAAGAGGAGGCACAAGCAAGTCCCCAATAGATGCACCTGCACAAACTAACAAACACTTGCACACGACGCGAAAAAGGGGTCGTCAATCCCTTCACAGTCACATGCAAGAGTAAGATCTAATAGAGATAGATATAAAATATAAATAAAAGCAAAAATAAAGTAAACATAAATAAATTGCAGCAAGGTATTTTCGGTTTTGGTTTTATAGATCTGAAAATATCTGATGGAAAATAGACCCGGGGGCCATAGGTTTCACTAGAGGCTTCTCTCTTTAAGAAAGCATACGGTGGGTAAACAAATTGCTATTGAGCAATTGATAGAAAATCACATAATTATGATGACATCCAAGGCAATGATCATGAATATAGACATCATGTCCATGACAACTAGACCGATTCCTACCTACATCTACTACTATTACTCCACACATCGACCGCTATCCAGCATGCATCTTGTGTATTAAGTTATCTTGATCATGCATAAAAGAGTTCAGAGAAGACTCAAATAATATTCATAGATAATCTAATCATAAATCCACAATTCATCGGATCTAAACAAACGCACTGCAAAAGAAGATTACATCAAATAGAACTCCAAGAACATCGAGGAGAACATTGTATTGAAGATCAAAGAGAAGAAGCCATCTAGCTACTAGCTACGGACCCGTAGGTCTGTGGTAAACTACTCACACATCATCAGAAGGGTAGCAAGGTTGGTGTAGAGGCCCTCCATGATCAAATCCCCCTCTGACGGAGTGCCGGAAAAGGCTCCAAGATGGGATCTCACGAGAACAGAAGCTTGCGGCGGCGAAAAAGTTGTTTTGGTGTGCCCTCTGGTGTAGGGGGAATATTTGGGTATTTATCGAGCTGGAGTTAGGGTTAGGAGAGCCATGGGGGCCCACAAGCCTCCTGGCCGCGCCCCCAGGGCTTGTGGCCCCCTCGTAGGTCTTCTGGCCTCTTCCCGATGCTTCGTGGGTGTCTTGTTGTCCAAGAAAAATCATCAAAAGTTTAGTTCCGTTTGGAGTCCGTTTGGTATTGATTTTCTGTAAAAGTCAAAAATAAGGGGGAAAAACAACAACTAGCACTGGGCACTAGGTTAATAGGTTAGTCCCAAAAATGATATAAAATAGCAAATGCATATAAAACATCCAAGATAGATAATATAATAGCATGGAACAATAAAAAATTATAGATACGTTGGAGACGTATCAAGCATCCCCAAGCTTAATTCCTGCTCGTTCTCTAGTAGGTAAATGATAAAAACAAAATTTTTGACGTGGAATGCTACCTAACATATTTGTCAATTTAATTTTCCTTATTGTGGCATGAATGTTCAGATCCATAAGATTAAAAACAAAAGTTTAATATTGACATGAAAACAATAATACTTCAAGCATACTAATAAAGCAATCATGTCTTCTCAAAATATCATGGCTAAAGAAAGTTATTCCTACAAAATCATAGAATATTGTCATGCTCTATCTTCATCACACATAGTATTTATCATGCACAACCACGATGAGAAGTCGAGCAATTGTTTCATACTTTTAATGTTCTCAAACTTTTTCAACTTTCACGCAATACATGAGCGTGAGCCATGGATATAGCTGTCGGGGAAACGACACCTACGGGATCCCGTGGATCCCTTCTACGGTTTGGCAGGGAAGAGGGGTGTGCAAAGAGCAGGTCTAACGATCAACACGATGGGATTTTCACCCAGGTTTGGGCCGCTCAGCAGCATAAAACCCTAGTCCCAGTTGAGTGTATACTCTGTGTTCTTGAGCTTCGGCTAGCTGCTATGCATGCAGGCTGGGCCGAGAGCTTCAAAAGTCCGAATCCTTCTCCAGTACGCCGTGGGCCTCCTTTTATATGTCCAAGGGGTTGCCATAGTGGCACACAGGAGGTGTAAAGTAGCTACAGTGTCTATGTTTATCACCGGCGTCTTAGGATAAACGCATTTAATGCGCTGCTTACGTGCCTCCTAGCTTTATCAGGGACGGGAGTAGAGCCCGTCCCGTCCATCGCCGCCCGCCCTGTCTTGACACGCGTCCAGGCCGATGAGGCATGCAATGCCAAGTTGGCTGGCCAGACACTGCGCTGGAACGGTGGTAGGCTCTTCACGAAGATCTGCATGCCACCACGCGGGTGCTTGCTAGGCTGGCAGGCCAGTCGCTGCGCTGGGGTGGTGGCGAAACCTGGCCAAGTGCAAATCTTGCCGGGCCTTGCAACCGACCCCGGCAAGAGTCTTGCCGGAGCCTCGTAGTCGTCCCCGGCAAGGACCTTGCTGGGAACTTTGTCTTCTAATCTTCACAAAGATCTGCATGCCACCAGGCACGTGCTCCTGGGTCTTGGTCTTGACATTGTCGATGGTGTCAGGGCTCCCAACCTCAAGGGTGGTGGTTTTGTCAGTGCTCCGCAAGTCGTCCCGGCAAGGATCTTGCCGGGGGTCCAGCTTGTCTTCTGTTCTCTGGTTACTGGCTTGGATGCCATCCCCATCGTCTTGTATCTTGTCCCCAGCTTCCCCCGTCAAGCCGTGCCGCGGGTGCGGTTGCAACTGCCCGTGCACCAGTAAGGGGTACCAAAGGGCCCAGACTTTAGTACACCAACAGGAGTCCCCGGGCCTGGACCACACACGAGTGCGAGGCGTCGTTGGGCCAGGCCCAAACAGTGCGCGGGCACACGTGGCAGGGGATAACTGCTGTAATCTTCTCGTCTGCTGCGCTTCCCCACAATTCGCATTGAGTGCACGACGTGGGGGTCGTGCGTGGAATTGTCGCAGCATGCCTGCGCCACTGCCTTCATATCAAACAGTAAAGAGGCAGCCCCGCGCCTTCCCCATAAAAAGAGGAATCCGCAGGGGCGCCGCTCATTTACCCCTTTCGACATTCCAATCTAGGAAACTGATGTCTCCTTCTTCTTCCTTGAGCCCAATCCAACACTTTCTCCCCTGCCCGCTGCCTCCGTGCCCTCACCACCTTCGGCGCCCCGCCCTCCACCGGCTGCTATGGCGCCCAAAAACAAGGGCAAGGGAGTGGCGCCCAAGGCGAGCAAGGGGGAAGAGGTGCCGGAGAGCGACCTGGTGAAGATACGGAGGGAGCACGTCGTCTTCGCTCCAACGCTCGACGCGCGTGCGCTCAGGGACCGGTACCAGTGCATGTGGGGGAGAGAGACGACGGGGCATCCCGCCACTCGCGTCATCCCGGCTCCCAACGCCACGCCAGGTCCAGATAAATTCCCCTTCTTCGTCGATTATCTCTATTGCGGGCTCTGCCCCCCCATTCTCAGATTTCTTCATCGACATCATGTATACCTTCGGCTTCCATCTTTTGGATTTCACGTCGAACGCCGTGGCGTGCATGTCTATCTTCGCCCACCTCTGCGAGAACTTCGCCGACGTGGTCCCCAACACGGCGCTCTTCCGCCACTATTTCGTCCCCCGTGTCCAGCCAGGAAGGGCTTTGTCTGGCTGCGTTACCTGGATCCCGAGGGCCTTGTGCAAGGAGACGTTCCCAAACGGGACCCACAAGGAGAAGTGGGATGAATGGCGGGGTAAGTGGTGCTATATCATGGAGAAGGAGCCGCAGTCATTCTGCATGCCCTGGCAAGCGCAAGTAGTTCGCCGCGGTAACTGGGGCGATCTCGACCCTCAAGACGAGAAGCTCACAACCACCATTAGAATTCATCGCCTCAAGGTCGCCGGGCTCACCCTGGAGATGATCGGGGCCAATTTCCTCCGCCGCCGTATTGTCCCCTTGCATAACAAGGGGAGGCCAGCTTGGGACTTCCGGAATGCGGCAGACATCATGAGGCTATGTTTCGGCCTGAACCGCTATTTTACGGTGATGCAGCACGTAACTCTTTGCCAGAGGCTGTTCCAAGTTAAGGCCGACAAGACCAGCAAGGCCGGCAAGGCCGGGAAGGCTGGCAAGGCCGAGAAGGCCGACAAGCCGTTCAAGTTGCCGGTGGCCGTGGTCCCCCTGTGCAACAATTCCGCCCGGACCTCCATCATTGCCATGATGCCGGTGTTCAACGCCCACGGCCTCGACCAGACCTGGGCTGAGCCGGACGCGGTGCAGGTGCAGGAGTTCTTCAAGAACTTGTCGGAGAGGCCCATCCGCGAAGAACCGCAGCTCATCCGCGACACCACCAATGAAGAGGTGGTGTACATCGCCAGCAGGGCGGAAGAGGCAGCCCTTGCCGAGAAGGCCGGCAGCGTTGGCTTCTAGGAAGAAGGATGGTGCAGAAGATGATCCCGCCGAGCGGGAGGAGCCCACCGGGGAGCATAGTGGTGCCGTCACTTGGGGCCCTTTTGTCGATGAGGCGGCCGACGATGCAGATGAAGAGGAGCCGCAGCAGGAGCCCCCAATCCAGGGGAGGAAGAAGCGCGTCCTCCGGCGGGTTGGCTCCAGCGAGCCAGTGCGGCGAGCCTCCTCGCCCAAAGAGGTCCCCGTCAAGAGGGCAGCCGGCAGGGCCGCACAACGGAAAGAGGCCCAGGCGCAACCTATGCGCCATACGAGGCGCACGGCCGCGACAGCAAAGGAAGCAGCGGCCGCCGCCTTTGCCACGGCCAAGCGGCCCAGGTCTCCATCTCCACCCCTCCGCACGGACACCATACCAGAGGCCGACTACGACCTCTCTTCTATGATCCCAAACAGGAGGAGGCCAGAGGAAGAGGACGAGTAAGTGCCTCACCGCTTTCTCCATTTCCTGAATATGTTTTGGTTATCTCACTTGATTTGATCTTGTCTTGGCTTGACTCTACAGGGACACGGAGACACTGGCGCAGAGGATGGCGAAGAGGGCCAAGACCTCAATGGGCGGTGAGCCCCCGACAAGCACCTCAAGCGCGCCGAAGGTGATCACGATCAGCCCGGGCCCCAACCCATGCCGCAGCACCCGACTCAGCCCCTGACTCAGCCCCCAGCGTGAGTCCATTACCCACTTTCTGTTGGCGAGCGTTGGGGTGTGTATCTTCACCGTTAATCTTGCCGGGTTTGTAGGGGAAGAGCGGCAACAGGAGGAGCCGCCAAGGGCCACCCCTAACATGCCTCCTCCATCAACCACCACACCACCCAGGGAGGGGTCCCTGTCAAGGGATTCCACCGGCGAGCCTACGCCGCCAAGGGAGAGATCCCCGGCAAGGGCCCCCACCAACGAGCCCACGCGTGCAGAGGGGGAGCCAGCAAGTACAGGCGCCCGCAGCTCCATCCCGGCAACAAGTGTTGTCGGGGAGGGAACCACTCCTCCCCAACTCGTTGTAGGTAAGCCGCACGCTTTTTGGTCTTGATCAGTTTTCCGGTGCAATCTTTTTATTTTTGCTTTGAGCTTCGATCTTGGTTTCATCTTTTTCTCCTCCTTGGTTTTCAGACCTTTCCTCGGTGGGTCAGATGGATGTCGACGCCACCATCGAGGAGACCGCCAAGGATGCTGCCGCTGAGGCCGACAAGGTTGCTGCCGACGAGGCCGCCAAGGAAGCACATGAAGAGGCTGCCAAGGGGTCTACCGGGGAGGCCAGCGAGGAGACCGGTGACCATACTAACGACATCCCTGCCTCAGGAGAGCCTCGCGCTACATAGGTCCCGGAGTCCTCAGCTACCGGAGAGACAGTGGTCGATGACCAACCGTCCACCTCCGAAGCCCCCACCTCGAGCAGATACCTGAAGATCGGCGACGATCTGTTTGTTAGCATCCCGGGGACGGCAAGCACCGGGGCGCCCGCCGAGGGGGAGGTTTTTGACGAGGAAGTCATCGCTGCCGCCGGGCTCACAGTCAACGACGAGCTGAGCGCCAGCAGTAGCGGCTCCAAGGAGGACTAGCTCCTCCAAGCCATGAGCAGAAGCTTTTAGAAGCTACATGCGCTTCACCGTTCCCGGAAGGAGAAGCTGGACTCCAGGATGGCAGTCGTCGATGTGGCGGAGGCGGACTTCCAGGAGCGCGTCGGTCAGACGCAAACCTGGTTTGTCGAGGCCCGACAGGAGCTGAAGACCAGCCAGGAGCAGCTAAGTGAGCATTGGAACAAGATCCTCCTCAAGCATTCTAACATTGAGAAGGCTCAGGAGGAGGCCGCCGTGCAGGCCGCCAAGGACGACGCCCAACTAAGGGAGCGCCGTGTCTTGCTCGACGCACAAGAAGACGACCTTGCCGCTCGTGAGGAGGCGCTTGCCGCCAAGCTCCGCGGCAAGGATGAAGAAATTGAGAAGCTTGTCGCGCAGTGGACCCAGGAGCTGGAGCAGAAGCATAAGGACGCACTCGACGCTCTGGTCCTGGATCACGCCAGCAAGCTGAAGGAGGCCGTCGATGCTGCCGAAGCCGTAGAGGCCGCCAAGAACAAGTTGGCCAGCAAGGTGGAGAAACTGGAGGCGGAGCTGGAGAAGCACAACAAGGAGGTCGCGACGCTCAAGAGAGATAGGGACAAGACAGCTTACACCTTGGCAGATTTGCAGGTCACTATATCTGACAAGACCAAGCTGCTCTCTGAAACCAACGACTCCATTGCCAATCTGAAGTTGAAGCTGATTACCCTGGAGGAGACCCTTGAGGGCAGCAGGGGTCGTGAGAAGACCCTGGCCAAGAACCTCGAGGATGAGAAGCTACTGCTCGAGAGTGCTGCCGCCGAGCACAATGACTTCGTGGGTGGCGTGGGGATCTAGACCGCACGCCTCGTCAACGTCTCGGAGAGGCTCACCACGCTGCTGTCCACCATGGGCATGTCGAGCATCAGGTTCTCTCTCGATGATAAGATAACTGAGAGCGCTAGGGTGACCATCATCTTCGAGGCCGTCCTTGATGCCTTGAAGCTACTCCACGACGGCCGAGTGACCCACCTGGCCAACGAGTCCCGGAAGCTTTGCCGGGGCGTCCTTCTCAAGGTGCTCACTAAGGTGGCGCACAAGAACCCCGACATCGACCTCAACCAAGACAACTTGCCGGCGGATGTGGACCGCAGGGCGCTCGAGGAGCTTGTCATGCCCATCGTCAGCATTGTTGACCAAGACAAGAGGGTGGAAGGCCAGCGCCGGGACTAGGTGCTCCGCTTCTTCTTGCCGCCATGGATCCGTACCCAAAACAATTCCTCTTAAGTTAGAACAGTGGCAACTATTAATGAAATATAACTTGCTATGTTTTGGATTGAATGCATGCTATCTTCCTTGTTTGATCCCTCTTTGTATGGTACACACCCTACGCATTATTGGAAAATGCTTGCCGGTGCGCGCACCCTTGCTGCGATCGCTTTGAGGACGGATCCTTAGCAGCCTGCTGGGGGTGCCGCTGCCGGCAAGGCACCTTGCCATTCTTAGTGCAGCCACTTGAGCCATTGAGAGGACTCGAAACGGAGCAAGGGCGCAACCAATATCGACAAGGTTCCTTCACGTGCAGGTTTTCCTATACAAGAACTGAGACCATTCGAGGAAAATAACCTTACATTAAAAGAAGTTTACTCGAGGTTTCATGACTTAGCTTTTTTTGTTGTGTTCTTTCCCACAAGATGTCACTTCAAACGTCGCCTGTTGGTGCTCACACTCGGTGCCCACACTCCCTATCTCCCCGGCAAACTTGTATGCGAGGGAACCTTCCATCCTTTGAGAAAAAGAAAGAAGAGAAAATAGCAACATGGAACCTTGGCGGTTCATTAGTGCTTGTCGGCCCTGCGCATCTCAAGAATGATGTTGAGGGCCCTTCCCGCGGCGGCGCCCGGGGTCACCAACGTCACGATGCTGCTCGTCGCGCACGACCTGGGAGGACCGCGGTGCGGGTGCCAGCAGGGCTGTCTTGGAGGTCGCCGTGCCGCCCGTAGGCAGCACGGCTCCGCCCTTGGACCCCGCGGCGCGCGGCTCGTCGTCTTGGGCACGAACGATGCCACTCGCCTGGCTTCGGTTGCCAGAGTGTCCTGGATGCTCGTGATCCGCACCTCCGCCACCATCCGCGACTACTCCGTTGCCCGTTGGCGCGCCAAGTAGGGGTACCAAAGGGCCCAGACTTTAGTACACCGACAATAGCACTATGGGTGGAATAGAGTATAGTGGAGGTTTTGAGGAGAAGACAAAAAGGAGAAAGTCTCACATCAACTAGGCAAATTAATGGGCTATGAAGATGCCCATCAATTGATATAGATGCAAGTAAGTAGGGATTTCCAAGCAACAGATGCACTAGATCTATAAGTGTATGAAAGCTCAAAATAAAACTAAATGGGTGTGCATCCAACTTGCTTGCTCATGAAGACCTAGGGCAATTTGAAGAAGCCCATCATTGGAATATACAAGCCAAGTTCTATAATGAAAAATTCTAACTAGTATATGAAAGTAATAAAATAGGAGACTCTCTATCATGAAGAACATGGTGCTACTTTGAAGCACAAGTGTGGAAAAGGATAGTAACATTGTCCATTCTCTCTTTTCTCTCTCAATTTTTTCTTTTGGGCTCTTTGCCCTCTCTTTTTTCGTCCGGAGCTTCATCCCAACTTGTGGGGAAATCATAGCCTCCATCATCCTTTCCTCACATGGGACAATGCTCTAATAATGATGATCATCACAGTTTTATTTACTTACAACTCAAGAATTACAACTCGATACTAGAACAAAGATATGAATCTATATGAATGCCTTTGGCGGTGTGCCGGGATGTGCAATGATCTAGCGTGACATGTATAAAAAAATATGAATGCCTTTGGCGGTGTGCCAAGCCACAAATACTATGTCAACTATATGATCACGCAAAGCAATATGACAATGATGGTATGTGTCATAATAAACAGAACGGTGGAAGTTGCATGGCAATATATGTCAGAATGGCTATGGAAATGCCATAATAGGTAGGTATGGTGGCTTTTTTGAGGAAGGGTATATGGTGGGTTTAATGCACCGGCGAAAGTTGTGCGGTACTAGAGAGGCTAGCAATGGTGAAAGGGTGAGAGTGCGTATAATCCATGGACTCAACATTAGTCATAAGGAACTCACATACTTATTGCAAAAATTTATTAGCCATCAAAGCAAAGTACTAATATGCATTCTCCTAGGGAGAAAGATTGGTAGGAAAATCCATCGCTCATCCCCGACCGCCACTCATAAGGAAGACAATCAAAAATAAATCATGATCCAACTTCATCACATAATGATAGACCATACGTGCATGTTTCGGGAATCACAAACCTTAACACAAGTATGTCTACCAATCCACAATTTCACTAGCATGACTCTAATATCACCATCTTTATATCTCAAAACGGATGCAAGGAATCAAATTTCTCATATATTCAATGCTCTTTATGAAAGTTTTTTTTATACCCTCTTGGATACCCATCATATTAGGACTAATTTATAACGTAAGCAAATTGCCATACTATTATCAAGACTCTCAAAATAATATAAGTGAAGCATGAGAGTTCATCAATTTCTACAAAATAAAACCACTGCCGTGCTCTAAAAAGATATAACTGAAGCACTAGAGCAAGTACCTAGCTCAAAAGATATAAGTGAAGCACATAGAGTATTCTAATAAATTCACGATTAATGTGTGTCCCTCTCAAAAGGTGTGTACATCAAGGTTGATTGTGGCAAACGAAAAAGCAAAGACTTATATAATACAAGACGCTCCAAGCAAAACACATATCATGTGGTGAATAAAATATAGCCTCAAGTAAATTTACCGATGGATTAAAGACAAAATAAGGGATGCCATCTCGGGCATCCCCAAGCATAGATGCTTGCTTGTCCTTAAATATTACATTGGGGTGCCTTGGGAATCCCCAAGCTTAGTCTCTTGCCACTCCTTATTCCGTGGTCCATCAAAACTTTACCCAAAACTTGAAAACTTGACAACACAAAACTCAACAGAAAACTCGTAAGATCCGTTAGTATAATAAAAGCAAGTCACCACTTAGGTACTGTTGTAAACTCATTACAAAATTATATTTGTGTTATATCTACTATTCTAACTTCTCCATGGTTCATATCCCCCGATACTACCCATAGATTCATCAAAATAAGCAAACAACATAATGAAAATAGAATCTGTCAAAAACAGAAGAGTCTGTAGTAATCTGGAAACTATCCATACTTCTGTAAATCCAAAACTTCTGAGAAATTAGGACACCTTAGGAAATTTGTATATCAATCTTGTGTAAAAAATCAGGTTTTTATCGCGCTTTTGTGATTTTCTAAAATTCTGGCAATGAGCGCAAAAGTTTATGTTTTCAGCAAGATCAAATCAACTATCACCATAGATCATCCCAAAGGTCTTACTTGGCTCAAACACTAATTAAAACACTAAAAAACAATTACTACAGAAGTAATATTGTGTATTTATTCAAAAATAGAAGCAAAAATAGAAAAAAACAAAATAAAATTGGGTTGCCTCCCAACAAGCGCTTTTCTTTAAAGCCTTTTAGCTAGGCGTTGATAATTTTAATGATGCTCACATGAAAGACAAAAATTTGAAGCACAAAGAGAGCATCATATAGCACGTGACAAACAAGTTTAAGTATAACATACTTCCTATGCATAGGCATTTTATAGGGAAAATATTTATCAAGACAAGCAAAAACTAGCATATGCAGGGCATATGCAGGGAAGAAGAAAGAAACAATAGCAATCTTAACATAACGAGAGGTAATTTAGTAACATGAAAATTTCTACAACCATATCTTCCTCTCTCATAATAATTACATGTGGGATCATATTCAAATTCAACCATATAGCTATTACATAACATATTTCTACACGATCCACATGCATGCAAAGTTGACACTCTTCCAAAATGGTGGGATTATCATCAAATAAAGTCATGACCTCTCCAAACCCACTTCTATAAAAAAATCATAAGGTTGAACACTTACAAATAGTTGGGATTATTTTTACCTAGAGTTGACACTCTTTCAAACCCACTTTCAATATTATTGCAAACATATTCATCATGAGGCTTAAATAAATTTTCAAGATCATAAGAAGCATTATCACCCCAATCATGATCATTGCAATGTAACATCCCAAATTTTCAATTTGGAATGTTATACATAGGTCATCCATGCATATCATATTTTATTGCATCTTCGTTCCGCAATCCTCGAAATCCTAAGCAACTCAAGGACCCTCGGAGAGAGTTGAGGATTTTCCGGTTTTCATATTTGATTTCTATCAAATACTGAGAACGAGGATTTTTTATTTTAATTATTTTTCTCTCCGAAAAATATTTCATAAGAAAAATAAATGAGAGGAGATAATATGACTTCTCCAAAATAATTGAAATATTGGAGGAAAAATATTAAAATCATTTATTTGATTTTATTTGCTTTAGAAAAATTACACGTTTTAAAAATTGCATTTTTAGGGCCAAGAAAATGTTCATCTCGTTCTAAATATTTCATTTAGACGGTGAAAATTTGTTTTGGCATTTTAGTTTTTTATTTTATTTTATAGGAATTTTTCTGTCGGCGGAACTATTTAAAAAAACCTTCCCGCGCCCGACTGGGCCGAAGCCCAACCTCAAGGCCGCTTTTCCCTCATGCCGCCGCCAACTCGGAGGAGTCCGAGCCGGACTACACCGCTGCCCCGCCTTGGCCCCTCCTCCAAGCCAAGCCCCCCCTCTCTTAAATACCGCCGCCCCCACCACCACCGCCGGAACCCGACCCGAGCCGGAGCCCGAGCCGAGCCCCGCCGCCGCCTCTCGCTGCCGCCGCCGCCTCCCGTCACTGAGCCCCGCCGCCCCACGCCACCCGCCCCGTCGGAGCCCCGCCTCGCCGGACCTCTCGCCGGAGGTATCCGTCGCATTCGAGACAACCGTTTTTTTAACCCGTTCGGTTTATTTTCCGAAACCCTAGTTTTCGTTTTTTCTAAATAGATCGGTTTTTCTCCGGTTTATTTATTTAGCGAGCGTTCGCTCGTTCGTTCGTTTTAACGAACGCATTTTTCGTTTAGATACAGATAACGAACGTTCGTTCGTTAGTCTATTCGTCAGTTTTTCTTTTTCCCGGATTTATTCCGCGATTTTTCTGATCGTGATTTCTGATCCGATGTTCGATCTAGTATAACTTTTCGCTCGTTTATCGGAATCAGGCGATTCAAGCGCCTAGAGTTTTGTCCCGAAACCCTCTTTCCGAATAACCAACTCAAACAAGTTTTTGCCTCTGTATAACCCTAGTTCAGAATTAGTAAACGGATATTGTTTCTTTCGCTGTTTGAGTTTTGTTGCTTCGTTTGGTTTGATTCTTTTTGCAAACCGGAGTTCTTAAGTTGAACTTTCTGGTCAACCTCTTTTAGTTGAGTTTTACCTGTGCATCTTTGCTTGTTGCTTATGTATGTTATTGTTTGCTTGCGATAGAATTCCCGGAGTGCGAAGCATGCTACTACGAGTCTCTAGGATTCACGGATCGTCAGCAAGGCAAGTAACACATTGATCATACTTTTTCATACCCAGTTTTTACGCATTAGCTCAATCCTCAAACATTGCATGATTAGGATATCATTAATTTGTGGGTTGGGAATTAGTTGTTGAGGTAGAACCTATTGCCTTGTTACTATCAAACCCTTGGGAGTTACTTCTATGTTTGCTTATACTGCTATGCTATGCTCGTAGACGTGGTTTGGGTTTGAGTGAATTCATGACAGATGTGAGATTGTTAATTAATGGTTTACTTAAGGTGGCAACTTTAATACACATCTGGGTGGATTGAGGTACCTGGGTATTCCAGGATTGCCTGTTTTTTTATGGACCGCCACCCAGGCTCAAAGGGAACTGAGATTATTCATGCTAGAAACTTCCGTGTGCAGCCACAAGCTATTATGGGCTCTAGCATAGTTGAGTAAGTTACATGAAGCTCTTGAAGAGGTAGATCAGCAGGTAGTGGGTTTTGTAGGTTTTTTATGGTCTACCCTGAGTAGATAGTTGATGTTTCTGAAAGACTATGTCTCGGTCATCCGCTTCTCAAACACCATGTAGTGCGAGAAATCAACGGAGGCGATCGAGTCTTTTGGGGAAAAGTGCGCAAACCTCTGCAGAGTGTACAATCTAATCATGGTTAGCCGTGTCCCCGGTTATGGACAAATTTTGAGTATCTAGTACTTGAGTATTCACATGTATCTCATCACTCTTAAATTAATATTGTTGGGATGTTAACTACTTTAATTGGGATTGAGAATGCTGTCAACCATTCTCAATGATGTTTCAACCACCATGATAGTTAAATTAAAATCTATTCCTTTGTTGTAGGGAAAATTGGCTTTTCAAGAAAACTATAACCATAGAGCTTTCCACCAGCCAAATATGCATGTAGTGACAGCATTATTTTGTTCTTGCTCTCTTGTGTTATATTGCCAACATATTCCATGTGTCGACCCGTTCTCGGCTGCAACGTATTATGTTGCGCACTTTTCAGACGAGGAGTAAGGTTCGATAGGTCGTTGCCGTGCAGCTCAGCCATGCCGTTGGAGTTGATGGACTCACTTTATCTTCCAAGCCTTCCGTTGTTATCACATTAGATGGCCTTAAGCCATATTATGTAATAAGTTCTCTTTTTAGACATCGATGTAATAAGTGTGTGATTGCTACTCTGTTATAAATCCTTCGAGTACTGTGTGTGTCAGCATTACCGATCCAGGGATGACACTGAAACACAGAGACTTGACCATCTGAGGTCGGGTCGCTACATGCAATAAGTAGTGGACATAGCAAAATTAGCATCCCCAACCTTGGGGTTTTGCATATTATTAGCACAATTTACATTAATAGGATTTATAATAACACCATTGCAATCATGCTTTCCTTCAAGGGGCTATCAAGTTTTGGTGCAATAGCAATAATTTCATGTTTAACATAAGGAACTATAGCAAGTTCATCTCCATAAGCATAATTAATACTGGCATCATGGCCATAAGAATAGCAAGCATCATGTTCATCAAGATAGGATATCTCAATCAAATCAACGGAATCATAATTATCTATAGGTTCATGCATATCATTATTTTCTTCCAAAGCAACGGACATTCTCTCAATAAATTCCTTAACATAGGCATTATGAGCATAGTTTTCATAGCAATATTTAAGTATGTCAAAATTTTCAGATTTGTAGAGAGTAATATCATACTTTTCAATCAAACAAGCAACTTCATGAGCACCCCTAAAAGCAACAAATTCTTCAATTTGTTCGATATCATAGTAACTATAAACACCTTTGGCATAAGAAGATAAGATTTCATTATCATTAAACTCACATAGGTAGGGAAGGTGTTTTTTAGGGTTCTCCAAGCAACAAGTAAAATCATAAATTTCACATACATTAGAAGCATAGCATAGCAAACAATTTATTTGATTCCATAAGAGTTCCCCTTTTTGAGACAAACAATGACGCACAAAATGAGCATGCTCATCTAATGATTCCCCTTCAACTAAACTAGCTGGGGTTTCAGCATGTGCACATATGGATCGAAGATGGTCCAAGTAGAAAATTTTAAGTGGATCGATTTTTAGGAAGCAAAGATGCAAGCAAATAGAAGGCACATGGCAACACAAGCAAAGATAGCAAACGAGCAAAAAAGCATACAGAAAGAAGGCAAATATTTTTTCAGAAGTGGGGGAGAGGAAAACGAGAGGCAAATGGCAAATATTGTAAGTCCAAGAGATGAGAGTTTATGATAGGTACTTGGTAGGCTTGATGTAGAACCTCCCGGACAACGGCTCCAGAAATTCTTCTTGCTACTTCTTGAGCTTGCATTGATTTTTTTTCCTTGAAGAGGAAAGGGTGATGCAGCAAAGTAGAGGTAAGTATTTCCCTCAGTTAAGAACGAAGGTGTCAATCAAGTAGGAGGCACAAGCATGTCCCCAATAGATGCACCTGCACAAACAAACAAACACTTGCACAGAACGTGAAAAAGGGGTTGTCAATCCATTCACGGTCACTTGCAAGAGTGAGATCTAATAGAAATAGATATAAAATATAAATAAAAGGCAAAATAAAGTAAATATAAATAAATTGTAGCAAGATATTTTTGAGTTTTATGTTTTATAGATCTGAAAATATATGATGGAAAATAGACCCGGGGGCCATAGGTTTCACTAGAGGCTTCTCTCTTGAAGAAAACATACGGTGGGTAAACAAATTATTGTTGAGCGATAGCAAAGTGCCTAATTATGACGACATCTAAGGCAATGATCATGAATATAGGCATCACGTCTGTGACAAGTAGATCGACTCCCGCTTGTATCTACTACTATTACTCCACACATCGACCGCTATCCAGCATCCATCTAGTGTATTAAGTTAACAAGAATGGAGTAACGCCTTAAGCAAGATGACATGATGTAGAGGGATAGATCCAATCAATATGGTAAAACCAATATTTTTATCCTTAGTTGCAACAATACAAATATGTGCCTCGCTACTCCTACTATCAATAGGTGACGACACCGCAAGATTGAACCCATCACAAAGCACCTCTCCCATTGCAAGAAAAACCAATCTAGTTGGCCAAACCAAATCGATACATCAGAGAGAAATACAAAGCTATCTTAATCATGCATAAAAGAGTTCGGAGAAGACTCAAATAATATTCATAGATAATCTGATCATAAATCCACAATTCATCGGATCTCAACAAACGCACCGCAAAAGAAGATTACATCTAATAGAACTCCAAGAACATCGAGTAAAACATTACATTGAAGATCAAAGAGAGAGAAGAAGCCATCTAGCTACTAGCTATGGACCCGTAGGTCTGTGGTAAACTACTCACACACTACTAGGGAAAACCTTATACACAGAGATATAGCAGTGCGTTGGTCAAAACTGGGCGCTAGCGCTACTTAGTAGTAGCGCTTGTTGCAAAACCACGCTACAACCATTGTTTTAGCAGTAGCGCGTCTTCACAGAAAAGCGCTACTACTAAAATTCCCTCACTAATGCCGGTAGGCTAGGAATAGTAGTAGCGGTTCTCCCAGAAGCACACTACTGCTAATATCTTTGTAGCAACGCGTTTATGTCAGAGAGCGCCATCAGCTACGAAAAAGAAAATAAATAGAAAAATAAGTAGAAAAGTAAATGAAAATGAAAGAAATAGAAAAAGGAGAAATGAAAAAAGAGAATGTAAAGAAAACAAAAGAAAAATAAAAATAAAACAAAAAGGAATAGCTGTAGCGCGTTTCTCTGGAACACACTATAGCTATCTTAGCTATAGCGCGTTTCTACAAAACGCCCTACTACTAGTTCGACTCAAATCCCGGCAGCCCGGGCTCAAAATTTTGCTAAGTCCTTCCCTCCCTCTCTACTCCCCCCTGTCCCCCAACTGCTCCATCGCCACCGTCGCCCTGCCGCCTTCGACCACACCGCGACCGCCCGAGGCCGCCTTCGACCACACCGCCGCTGGCCGCCGCCTTCGACCACACCGCCGCCGCCCGAGGCCACCCTCGACCTCACAGCCGCCGCCCGAGGCCGTCGTCGACCTCACCGTCGCCTCCCTCGAGCTCATCGCCCTCGACCTCACAGCCGCCGCCCGAGGCCGTCGTCGAGCTCACCGCCGCCGCCCTCGACCTCACGGCTGCTGCCCGAGCCAGAGCCTGCCCTCGCCGCCGACCGTAAGGCTCTGCCTCTCCTGCACCTACCCACATCTCTCTCTCTGCTAGGGCAATTCATATATATGTTGATACTGTGTTGATGTTCATATGAACCCTAGGTGTTCATATGAACCCTAATTTTTTTAGGGCAGTAGGCATTTTATAGCATTTAGGAAAAATGATTAGCAATTTTTTAGGAAATTAGCTAGGGCAATTTTTATGAAAATACCTAAACAGTAATTCCATTTAGCTTTAAACTAATAGAGGGTATATAAATAATAGTAGCATGTAGATTTAAATTAACGGAGGCTATAAACAAAAAACACTTAGCTATAAAAAATATTTGGACTACGGACCTGAATTTGTTCGAAATTTCATTCAAATGAAATTTGAATTATTTGGACTATGGACCTGAATATTTTTTAAGAAATTGGGTGTAGGTACTAAGGTCTTGCTGTGGAAATTTTGGTGAGGTCAGAAGGGTTAGAGAAAATGGAGTTCCTAGACTTTTAGCTTTAGACAAAAAACAAAAGTATTTAGCTAAAAAACAGTAGCTATGGCATTTAGCTATAAACAAAAAACATAATTGTTTTTCTTTTCAAAAACTTGGTCAAACTAATTGTTGCTATGTAAACAAAAAACAAGATTGTTTTTATATGATATATGTCATTGATGTTCATTTGCATATTCCATTATTGTTGATTATATCTTTTCATTGAAGTGGCCTTGTTATATGCAAATTCCTCAATAGTGTTTGTTCATGTTATATCTTTTCATTGAAGTGGTTCGATTGTGCCCAAGTGGCTTTGTTGTTTCCAGGGAATGAAGCTGAGTGGCCTATGTTTTGCCGGAATGTTGATTCATTTCTGTTCCGGCAAATTTTAGGTTCTCGATTTGTCCACTTTTTAGCAAAGGTCATGCCGAAATTTTCCGTGAATTTCGGCATGACTTGTGCTACAAACTAGGACATATCGAGTGCCCGCGATTTGCCGCACCAGGAAGGAGTCAATGTTCCTGCAAAACAATAGGACTTTTTATGTCATTATTCATTTTATTAGGTCTAGAATTAATTGACTGGATTTAATCATAGGAAACATGGCTAGCAACGATGAAGGACAGGGTTACGGTGATTATGACGACGCTCACCGGGCGGCATTTAATTATTTAGCCTTGCCGACGATCAACCGATGTTGTTGCTGGGCCGACCGGTGGCATTGGGGATCGAGACCGACACGCAGACCGGTCTTGAGATCGAGACCGGCGCCGAGACTCGCACCGCATCGAGACCGCATCGAGATCGAGACCGGCGCTGCCTCAGGGAGCGGAGCCGGTGTAGAACCAAAAGCAAAGAGGCAACGGCTTTCTAACAAACTCAGGACTACTAGACTGGTGGTCACGGAGGTGGACGACGACAATTTTGAGCCAAAGGTGCCCGAGGAAGTGCGCTCGTGCTACGGCAATCAAATAGGCTGCATTGTACGGACAACCGCCACCATCAACGATGAGAAACTACAGAAGATAGATAAAATGAGTTTAGGTTCACGCTAATGCAAGAGAGGGATACGAACTCATGTACTCAAAGTGATAGCGCTTTTCGCGTATATCATTGTTTAGATGGATGACGATGTATTTGCAAGTAATCGAGACTTGTATCGCTATTTTCGAGATGATGACGAGAGACCACTTTGTGTTGGATGATGATTATGATGATGACATGATTTGATGAGACTAATTGTATGTATATGCTATGATTACATTTGTATGTGTATGATATGCTAAACATTATTGTATAAAGCCTATTCAAATACAAAACAAATATGGAGGAAAGAAACTAATAAAACTAGTAGTAGCGAGGGGGAAAATTTAGCAGTAGCGCCGCCTTACCAGTAGCGCTTCCTTGTAAACAGCGCTGCAGATAATATCTGCAGCGCCCTTTTCTAAAGAGCTCTACATCTATTCGTGTATAGCAGTAGCGTGGGACAGCAGGTGCTACTGCTATACGTTAGCTGTAGCGCCTTATTAGTAGCGCCAGTCCCCGCGCTACTGATAGGCCTAAAACCCGCGCTGCTGCTAGGCTTTTCCCTAGTAGTGGCACATCATCGGAAGGGGGAAAAGGTTGGTGTAGTGGCCCTCCGTGATTGAATCCCCCTCCGGAAGAGATCCGGAAAAGGCCCCAAGATGGGATCTCACGAGAACAGAAGCTTGCGGCGGTAGAAAAAGTATTTTTGGTGTGCCCTCTAGTGTAGGGGGAATATTTGGGTATTTATGGATCTCGAGTTAGGGTTAGGAGAGCCACGGGGCGCCCACAAGCCCCCTGGTCGCGCCCCCCTGGGGCGCGCCCCCAGGGCTATAGCCCCATCGTGGGTCTTCTGGACTCTTCCTGAAGCTTCATGGGTGTCTTGTTGTCCAAGGAAAATCATCAAAAAGTTTCATTCCGTTTGGACACCGTTTGGTAATGATTTTCTATAAAAGTTAAAAAACAAGAAAAAAAACAGCAACTAGCACTGGGCACTAGGTTAATAGGATAGTCCCGAAAAAATGATATAAAATAGCATTTAAATGCATATAAAACATCCAAGATAGATAATATAATAGCATGGAACAATAAAAAACTATATATACGTTGGAGACGTATCAGGGCTCTCTCCTCCTGTCTCTCTCGGTGGTGCCAGAGTGCCGCCGGGAGAACCATTGTGGCGACAATATACTCCAACAACTCCATCATCTTCCTCAACACCTCCATCACCTTCCCTCATCCATTATGAGCGGTCCACTCTCCCGCAACCCACTGTACCCCCTACTTGAGCATGTTGCTTTATGATATATATAATTATTCATCGATCTATAGCCATCCTATGATGTTTGAGTAGATTCGTTTTGTCCTATGGGTTGATTGATGATCTTGATTGGTTTGAGTTTCATGTTTTATTTTGGTGCTGTCCTATGGTGCATTCCATGCCATGCACATGTGGGGGATTCCCGTTGTAGGGTGTTACAATATATTCATGATTCACTTATAGTGGGTTGTGGGGGTGACGACAACCTAAACTCGAGTAAGAAGATTGTTGCGTTTGGGATTAAAGGGGACACTATTGCAGGAATGCCTATTAGTGGCGGGTGAGAAAATCCCAGCAGTGACAGGCAAGGCTCTCAGGGGCGCCCGCCATTAGCCTCCTACCACTGCTATAATGGCATCAGTAGTGGGCGCACACCCGACACTAGTAGAATCTCTACAGTGGTGGGCACTCCTTGCCGCCCGCTAGTGCAACATAATATAGTTGTGGCAGGTGGAGAATAGCGCTCGCCACTGGCATTGATTTTGGTTCCTATGAATTTACTGTGCTCGAATTTGTACACATGATTTACAAGGAGTAAACCGACAAAAGTATATAATCTATAGCATTAACCGAACCAGCCTTAATCCATTATAAGAACAAATGACAAAGCTTCACATTTGTTCCACTTAACACACTAATATCACAGTACCACATCCAACTTAACAAACTCAATAACACGTCACGAGCTTACAAATGTTCATATCTGCCATATTTCTAAATGAGGTTAACGACAACCATCATCTGGCCCTTTTGTGGCGGCTCTTCCTTAGCGTGATTGCCACTAGTGTCTCAACCATTAGTATATTTCTTGTCAGAACTCCCCCTAGCCGGCCTCATGGAAGGATATGTGCTCGTCTGTTTCGGTCTCTTACTTAACAGTGGTGACAACCCCCACTCGAAGGCGTACTCTAGCAGAACCGACCGCAGGGATGTTCAGGCTGGAAACCATCTTCGTGGGTAATTTCTATGATCACCGTGATTAGAAGTACAAACGTCACACAATGCTAGACATCTTGCAATGTTAGCGTTACGTGAACAAAAAAGAGAGGAAGTAATACAGAACATACCATGACATGTTTGACAATGTTTGTCTTGGTTAATCGGTGCACAAGGGGCACCCCATGTAGTTCTCAGTTGGTGGTAGGATCGCCAAGAGATTGTTCCTCTCATTGTGCGTAAGCTTCTTCATTCTTTGAGAAAAACTTGGGGAATTGAATTGAACATCATTGTAATCATCCTGACTACCGTCGTCTTCTTGGTCATGATCATCGTCATGGATATCCTCATCATCATGACTATCTTCATCTTCTTGGCTGTCATCCTCATTGGCATGGATATCCTCATCATCATGTTATCATCATCATCATGACTATCCTCATCATCGTCATGATCCTCACTATCCTCATCATCCACATCATATTCACCATCCTCATCATCTTGGCTGCAGAAATAGATAATCCTTTACCTGTTGACCCACCCTTCTAAGTAAAATGCTATGTACTCTCCCCAGTTAGCTTATTTTTTGAAATGAACTTCATCCATCCATTGTCACAGATGATGGTTTTATGCTTTCCTTTCTTCACTTCAGCTTGAATGACCGGCCCTTATCATCCTTGAAGAGCAAATTATCACCTATTGCACTATTAAATTTCACCCTTACTTGCATGGGACACACTATGCAATAGTAAAGTAAAATGTGAACCAAATTAGTGGCAATGACAGTAAATGACTGCAAAATGGTTATAATTGTAAGCTGAAGTTAAAGATCGTTACCACCGATTTTTGGAACCCCTTGTTCAAAAAGATCCCTAATTCCTTTGTAGTTTCCAAGCTGTCTGCACAATTACTTTTGCAGATTTGGCACGTTGGAAGCACCATGATGATATTGTTAAATTGAAGCTATTTTCGTTCTCACTACGAGATCGTGCTAAAACTTGGTTTTCATATTTGCCTACAAATAGTATTGATTCATGGAATAAGTGTAAAGATGCTTTTATTTCCAAGTATTTTCCTCCCGCTAAGGTCATCTCCCTTAGGAACGATATTATGAATTTTAAGCAACTTGATCATGAACATGTTGCACAATCTTGGGATACGATGAAATTGATGATAAGAAATTGCCCTACTCATGGTTTAAGTTTATGGATGATCATACAAAAAATTTATGCTGGATTGAATTTTGCATCTAGAAATCCTTTAGATTCCGCCGCGGGAGGTACTTTTATGGAAATTACATTAGGAGAAGCTACTAAACTCCTAGATAATATTATGGCAAATTACTCTCAATGGCATACCGAAAGATCTTCCACTAGTAAAAAAGTGCATGCAATTGAAGAAATTAATACTTTGAGTGGAAACATGGATGAACTTATGAAATTGTTTGCTATTAAGATTGCTCCTATTGATCCTAGTGCTATGCCTTTGTCCACTTTGATTGAGAATAATAATGAATCTATGGATGTGAATTTTTTTGGTAGGAACAATTTTGGTAATAACGCATATAGAGGTAATTTCAACCCTCGGTCGTTTCCTAGTAATTCCTATAATAATTATGGTAACTCCTACAACAATTCTTATGGAAATTATAATAAAATACCCTCTGATATTGAGAATAATATTAATTATTTCATTAATTCTCAAAAGAATTTCAATGTTATGGTAGAAGAAAAATTGCTTAAGATTGATGATTTGGCTAGAAACGTTGATAAGATTTCTCTTGAGATTGATTCTTTGAAGATGAGATGTATGCCACCCAAGCATGATATTAATGAAACTCTGAAAGCTATTAAAATTTCTATGGATGAATATAAAGAAAGAACCGCTAGGATGCGTGCTAAGCGAGATTAGTTTGTAGAAGTGTGGTCTTCTATTTCTTGCGATAATAATGATGAAGATCTTAAAGTGATTGGTGTGACTCCTATTGAATCTTTGTTTGCTAATATAAATCTTGATAAAGATGGGACTGGAGATGAGTCAACTTTAGCTAGAAGGCGTCCCAATAATTTGGAGTTTAAAGATCTTAATGATTTTTTTTTTGATAAAAGTGCGATTGGAGAGGTCAAAACTTTAAGTAGCGATGAACCCACTCTTTTAGATTTCAAGGACTTTAATTATGATAATTTTTCTTTGGTAGATTGTATTTCCTTGTTGCAGTCCATGTTAAATTCACCTCAAGCTTATAATCAAAATAAAGCTTTTACTAAACATATCGTTGATGCTATGATGAAATCGTTTGAAGAAAAACTTGAGTTGGAAGTTTCTATCCCTAGAAAGATTTATGATGAGTGGGAATCTACTATTAAGATTAAAATTAAAGATTATGAATACAATGCTTTGTGTGATTTAGGTGCTAGTGTTTCCACGATTCCAAAAACTTTATGTGATGTGTTCGGTTTCCATAAACTTGATGATTGTTCTTTGAATTTGCATATAGCAGATTCCACTATTAAGAAACCTATGGGAAGGATTAATGATGTTCTTATTGTTGCAAATAGGAATTATGTGCCCATAGATTTTATTGTGCTTGATATAGATTGCAATCCTACATGTCCTATTATTCTTGGTAGACCTTTCCTTAGAACGATTGGTGCAATTATTGGTATGAAAGAAGGAAACATTAGATTTCAATTTCCGTTAAGGAAGGGCATGGTGTTGGGGAACGTAGTAATTTCAAAATATTTCCTACGCACACGCAAGATCATGGTGATGGCATAGCAATGAGAGGGGAGAGTATTGTCCACGTACCCTCGTAGACCGTAAGCGGAAGCGTTATGACAACGCGGTTGATGTAGTCGTACGTCTTCACGATCCGACCGATCCAAGTACCGAACGTCACGGCACCTCCGAGTTCAGCACACGTTCATCTCGAGGACGATCCCGGACTCCGATCCAGCAAAGTGTCGGGATGAGTTCCACAAGACGACGGCGTGGTGACGATGATGATGCTCTACCGGTGCAGGGCTTCGCCTAAACTCCGCGACGATTTGACCGAGGTGGAATATGGTGGAGGGGGGCACCGCACACGGCTAAGGAACGATCCGTAGATCAATTTGTGTCTTCTGGGGTGCCCCCCTGCCCCCGTATATAAAGGAGGGAGGGGGAGGTGCGGCCGGCCCCCAAGGGGTGCGCCTGGAGGAGTCCTACTCCCACCGGGAGTAGGACTCCCCTCTGCCTTGTTGGAGAAGGAAAGGGGAGGGAAAGAGGAGAGGCGCCCCCTCCTTGTCCTATTCGGACTAGGGGAGGGGCGCGGCCTGCCCTGGCCGGCCCTCCTCTTCTCCCTCATGGCCCACTAAGGCCCATTATCCCCAGGGTTCCGGTAGCCCGGTGTTCCTAAGAAAATCCCGATTTCACCGAACCATTCCGATATCCAAATATAGGCTTCCAATATATCAATCTTTATGTCTCGACCATTTCGAGACTCCTCGTCATGTCCGTGATCACATCCGGACTCGAACAAATTTCGGTACATCAAAACTTATAAACTCATAATAAAACTGTCATCGTAACGTTAAGCATGCGGACCCTACGAGTTCGAGAACTATGTAGACATGACCTAGAACTATTCTCGGTCAATAACCAATAGCGGAACCTGGATGCCCATATTGGTTCCTACATATTCTACGAAGATCTTTATCGGTCAAACCGCATAACGACATACGTTGTTCCCTTTGTCATCGGTATGTTACTTGCCCGAGATTCGATCATCGGTATCCAATACCTAGTTCAATCTCGTTACTGGCAAGTCTCTTTACTCGTTCCATAATACATCATCTCGCAACTAACTTATTAGTTGCAATGCTTGCAAGGCTTATGTGATGTGTATTACCGAGAGGGCTCAGAGATACCTCTCCGACAATCGGAGTGACAAAACCTAATCTCGAAATACGCCAACCCAACATGTACCTTTGGAGACACCTGTAGTACTCCTTTATAATCACCCAGTTACGTTGTGACGTTTGGTAGCACCCAAAGTGTTCCTCCGGTAAACGGGTGTTGCATAATCTCATAGTTACAGGAACATGTATAGGTCATGAAGAAAGCAATAGCAATATACTAAACGATCAAGTGCTAGGCTAACGGAATGGGTCATGTCAATCACATCATTCTCCTAATGATGTGATCCCATTAATCAAGTAACAACACATGTCTATGGTTAGGAAACATAACCATCTTTGATTAATGAGCTAGTCAAGTAGAGGCATACTAGTGACTATATGTTTGTCTATGTATTCACACATGTATCATGTTTCGGTTGATACAATTCTAGCATGAATAATAAACATTTATCATGATATGAGGAAATAAATAATAACTTTATTATTGCCTCTAGGGCATATTTCCTTCAGCCTCCCACTTGCACTAGAGTCAATAATCTAGATTACACAAGAATGATTCTAACACCCATGGAGTCTTGGTGCTGATCATGTTTTGCTCGTGGAAGAGGCTTAGTCAACGGGTCTGCATCATTCAGATCCGTATGTATCTTGTAAATCTCTATGTCTCCCACCTGGACTTGGTCCCGGATGGAATTGAAGCGTCTCTTGATATGCTTGGTCCTCTTGTGAAATCTGGATTCCTTTGCCAAGGCAATTGCACCAGTATTGTCATAGAAGATCTTCGTTGGTCCCGATGCATTAGGTATGACACCTAGATCGAAAATGAACTCTTTCATCCAGACTCCTTAATTTGCTGCTTCCGAAGCAGCTATGTACTCCGCTTCACATGTAGATCCCGCCACGACGCTTTGTTTAGAAATGCACCAACTAATAGCTCCACTGTTTAATAAAAACACATATCCGGTTTGCGATTTAGAATCGTCCGAATCAGTGTCAAAGCTTGCATCGACGTAACCATTTACGACTAGCTCTTTGTCACCTCCATATACGAGAAACATATCCTTAGTCCTTTTCGTGTATTTCAGGATGTTCTTGAGCTGTCCAGAGATCCACTCCTGGATTACTTTGGTACCTTCCTGCCAAGCTTATTGCTAAGCATACGTCAGGTCTGGTACACAGCATTGCATACATGATAGAGCCTATGGCTGAAGCATAGGGAACATCTTTCATTTTCTCTCTATCTTCTGCTATGGTCGGGCATTGAGTTTGACTCAATTTCACACCTTGTAATACAGGTAAGAATACTTTCTTTGCCTGATCCACTTTGAACTTTTTCAAAACTTTATCAAGGTATGTGCTTTGTGAAAGTCCAATCAAGCGTCTTGATCTATCTCTATAGATCTTGATGCCCAATATGTAAGCAGCTTCACCGAGGTCTTTCATTGGAAAACTTTTATTCAAGTATCCTTTTATGCTATCCAGAAATTCTATATCATTTCCAATCGATAATATGTCGTCCACATATAATATCGTAAATGCTACAGAGCTCCCACTCACTTTCTTGTAAATACAGGATTCTCCAAAAGTCTGTATGAAACCATATGCTTTGATCACACTATCAAAGCGTTTATTCCAACTCCGAGAGGCTTGCACTAGACCATAAATTGATCGCTGGAACTTGCACACTTTGTTAGCTCCTTTTGGATCAACAAAACCTTCTGGTTGCATCATATACAACTCTTCTTCTAGAAATCCATTCAAGAATGCAGTTTTGACATCCATTTGCCAAATTTCATAATCATAAAATGCAGCAATTGCTAACATGATTCGGACAGACTTAAGCATCGCTACGGGTGAGAAAGTCTCATCGTAGTCAACTCCTTGAACTTGTCAAAAACCTTTCGCAACAAGTCGAGCTTTATAGACAGTTACATTACCATCAGCTGGTCTTCTTCTTAAAGATCCATTTGTTCTCAATGGCTTGCCGATCATCGGGCAAGTCAACCAAAGTCCATACTTTGTTCTCATACATGGATCCCATCTCAGATTTCATGGCTTCCACCATTTTGCGGAATCTGGGCTCACCATCGCTTCTTCATAGTTTGTAGGTTCGCCATGGTCAAGTAACATGACTTCCGAATAGGATTACCGTACCACTGCAGTGCGGATCTTACTCTGGTTGACCTCGTAGTTCAAGAGAAACTTGTTCGAAGTTTCATGATCAATATCATTAGCTTCCTCACTAATTGGTGCAGTTGTCACAGGAACCGGTTCTTGTGATGAACTACTTTCCAATAAGGGAGCAGATACAGTTATCTCATCAAGTTCTACTTTTCTCCCACTCATTTCTTTCGAGAGAAACTCCTTTTCTAGAAAGGATCCGAATTTAGCAACGAAAATCTTGCCTTCAGATCTGTGATAGAAGGTGTACCCAATAGTCTCTTTTGGATATCCTATGAAGACACATTTCTCCGATTTAGGTTCGAGCTTATCTGGTTGAAGTTTCTTCACATAAGCATCGCAGCCCCAAACTTTAAGATACGACAACTTTGGTTTCTTGCCAAACCATAGTTCATAAGGCGTCATTTCAATGGATTTTGATGGTGCCCTATTTAACGTGAATGCGGCCGTCTCTAAAGCATAACCCCAAAACGATAGCGGTAAATCAGTAAGAGACATCATAGATCGCACCATATCCAAAGAAAGTACGATTCTGACGTTCGGACACACCATTTCGTTGTGGTGTTCCGGTGGCGTGAGTTGCGTAAACTATTCCGCATTGTTTCAAATGTAAACCAAACTCAGAACTCAAATATTCTCCTCCGCGATCAGATCGTAGAAATTTTATTTTCTTGTTACGATGATTTTCCACTTCACTCTGAAATTCTTTGAACTTTTCAAATGTTTCAGATTTGTGTTTCATTAAGTAGATATACCCATATCTGCTCAAATCATCTGTGAAGGTGAGAAAATAACGATACCCGCCGCGTGCTTCAACATTCATTGGACCACAAACATCAGTATGTATGATTTCCAACAAATCAGTTGCTCGCTCCATAGTTCCGGAGAATGGTGTTTTAGTCATCTTGCACATGAGGCACGGTTCGCAAGTACCAAGTGATTCATAATCAAGTGATTCCAAAAGCCCATCAGTATGGAGTCATGCGTTTTACACCGATATGACCCAAACGGCAGTGCCACAAATAAGTTGCACTATCATTATCAACTCTGTATCTTTTGGTTTCAACACTATGAATATGTGTATTACTACTATCGAGATTTAATAAAAATAGACCACTCTTCAAGGGTGCATGACCATAAAAGATATTATTCATATAAATAGAACAACCATTATTCTATGACTTAAATGAATAACCGTCTCGCATCAAACAAGATCCAGATATAATGTTCATGCTTAACGCTGGCACCAAATAAAAATTATTTAGGTCTAAAACTAATCCCGATGGTAGATGTAGAGGTAGCGTCGACCGCGATCACATCGACTTTGGAACCATTTCCCACGCGCATCGTCACCTCGCCCTTAGCCAATCTTCTCTTAATCCGTAGTTCCTGCTTTGGTTGCAAATATTAGCAATGTAACCGGTATCAAATACCCATGTACTACTTCGAGTATTAGTAAGGTACACATCAATAACATGTATATCACATATACCTTTGTTCACTTTGCCATCCTTCTTATCCGCCAAATACTTGGGGCAGTTCCGCTTCCAAAGGTCCGGTCGCTTGCGGTAGAAGCACTCGATCTCGGGCTTAGGTCCGCACTTGGGTATCTTCTCTTGAGCAGCAACTTGTTTGCTGTTCTTCTTGAAGTTTCCCTTCTTCTTCCCTTTGCCCTTTTTCTTGAAACTGGTGGTCTTGTTAACCATCAACACTTGATGCTCCTTTTTTATTTCTACCTCCGCGGCTTTTAGCATTGCGAAGAGCTCGGGTATAGACTTGTCCGTCCCTTGCATATTATAGTTCATCACGAAGCTCTTGTAGCTTGGTGGTAGTGATTAAAGAATTCTGTCAATGACACTATCATCAGGAAGATTAACTCCCAGTTGAATCAAGTGATTATTATACCCAGACATTTTGAGTATGTGTTCACTGACAGAACTATTCTCCTCCATCTTGCAGCTATAGAACTTATTGGAGACTTCATATCTCTCAATTCGGGCATTTGCTTGAAATATTAACTTCAACTCCTGGAACATCTCATATGCTCCATGACGTTCAAAACGTCGTTGAAGGCCCGGTTCTAAGCCGTAAAGCATGGCACACCGAACTATCGAGTAGTCATCAGCTTTGCTCGCCAGACGTTCTTAACGCCGCCGGTTACATCGGCGAAGTTGGCACCCAGCGGTGCTTCCAGGACGTAATTCTTCTCAGGCAACAATGAGGATAATCCTCGTGTTACGGACCCGATCCGTGTAATTGCTACCATCATCTTTCAACTTTGCTTTCTCGAGGAACGCATTAAAATTCAATGGAACAACAAAGACGAGCCATCTATCTACGATAAACATAGACAAGCAAAATACTATCAGTACTAAGTTCATGATAAATTTAAGTTCAATTAATCATATTACTTAAGAACTCCCACTTAGATAGACATCTCTCTAGTCATCTAAGTGATTACGTGATCCAAATCAACTAAACCATGTCCGATCATCACGTGAGATGGAGTAGTTTCAATGGTGAACATCACTATGTTGATCATATCTACTATATGATTCACGTTCGACCTTTCGGTCTCCGTGTTCCAGGCCATATCTGTATATGCTAGGCTCGTCAAGTTTAACCTGAGTATTCCGCGTGTGCAACTGTTTTGCACCCGTTGTATTTGAACGTAGAGCCTATCACACCCGATCATCACGTGGTGTCTCAAAGACGAAGAACTTTCGCAACGGTGCATACTCGGGGAGAACACTTCTTGATATTTAGTGAGAGATCATCTTATAATGCTACCGTCAATCAAAGCAAGATAAGATGCATAAAGGATAAACATCACATGCAATCAATATAAGTGATATGATATGGCCATCATCATCTTGTGCTTGTGATCTCCATCTCCAAAGCACCATCATGATCACCATCGTCGCCGGCGTGACACCTTGATCTCTATCGTAGCATCGTTGTCGTCTCGCCAACTATTGCTTCTACGACTATCGCTACCGCTTAGTGATAAAGTAAAGCAATTACAGGGCGATTGCATTTCATAAATAAAGCGACAACCATATGGCTCCTACCAGTTGCCGATAACTCGGTTACAAAACATGATCATCTCATACAATAAAATATAGCATCACGTCTTGACCATATCACATCACAACATGCCCTGCAAAAACAAGTTAGACGTCATCTACTTTGTTGTTGCAAGTTTTACGTGGCTGCTACGGGTTGAGCAAGAACCGATCTTACCTACGCATCAAAACCACAACGATAGTTTGTCAAGTTGGTGATGTTTTAACCTTCGCAAGGACCGGGCGTAGCCACACTCGGTTCAACTAAAGTGAGAGAGACAGACACCCGCCACCACCTTTAAGCAATGAGTGCTCGCAGCGGTGAAACCAGTCTCGCGTAAGCGTCACGCTGTAATGTCGGTCCGGGCCGCTTCATCTCACAATACCGCTGAACCAAAGTATGACATGCCAGGTAAGCAGTATGACTTGTATCGCCCACAACTCACTTGTGTTCTACTCGTGCATATAACATCAACGCATAAAACCTGGCTCGGATGCCACTGTTGGGGAACGTAGTAATTTCAAAAAAAATCCTACGCACACGCAAGATCATGGTGATGGCATAGCAACGAGAGGGGAGAGTATTGTCCTCGTACCCTCATAGACCGTAAGCAGAAGCGTTATGATAACACGGTTGATGTAGTCGTACGTCTTCACGATCCGACCGATCCAAGTACCGAACGTAAGGCACCTCCGAGTTCAGCACACGTTCAGCTCGATGACGATCCCCGGACTCCGATCTAGCAAAGTGTCGGGGATGAGTTCCGTTAGCACGACGGCGTGGTGACTATGATGATGCTCTACCGGCGCAGGGCTTCGCCTAAACTCCGCGACGATATGACCGAGGTGGAATATGGTGGAGGGGGGCACCACACACGGCTAAGGAACGATCCGTAGATCAACTTGTGTCTTCTGGGGTGCCCCCCTGCCCCCGTATATAAAGGAAGGAGGGGGAGGTGCGGCCGTCCCCCAAGGGGTGCGCCTGGAGGAGTCCTACTCCCACCGGGAGTAGGACTCCCCCCTCTTGCCTTGTTGGAGAAGGAAAGGGGGGTGCCGCCCACCCCCCCCCCCCTCCTTGTCCTATTCGGACTAGGGGGGGAGGGGGCACGCGGCCTGCCCTGGCCGGCCCTCCTCTTCTCCCTCATGGCCCACTAAGGCCCATTATCCCCCGGGAGGGTTCCGGTAACCCCCCGGTGTTCCGGTAAAATCCCGATTTCACCCGGAACCATTCCGATATCCAAATATAGGCTTCCAATATATCAATCTTTATGTCTCGACCATTTCGAGACTCCTCGTCATGTCCGTGATCACATCCGAGACTCGAACAAACTTCGGTACATCAAAACTTATAAACTCATAATAAATTGTCATCGTAACGTTAAGCGTGCGGACCCTACGGGTTCGAGAACTATGTAGACATGACCTAGAACTATTCTCGGTCAATAACCAATAGCGGAACCTGGATGCCCATATTGGTTCCTACATATTCTACGAAGATCTTTATCATTCAAATCGCATAATGACATACGTTGTTCCCTTTGTCAACGGTATGTTACTTGCCCGAGATTCGATCGTCGGTATCCAATACCTAGTTCAATCTCGTTACTGGCAAGTCTCTTTACTCGTTCCGTAATACATCATCTCGCAACTAACTTATTAGTTGCAATGCTTGCAAGGCTTATGTGATGTGTATTACCGACAGGGCCCAGAGATACCTCTCCGACAATCGGAGTGACAAAACCTAATCTCGAAATACGCCAACCCGACATGTACCTTTGGAGACACCTGTAGTACTCCTTTATAATCACCCAGTTACGTTGTGACGTTTGGTAGCACCAAAGTGTTCCTCCGTAAACGGAGTTGCATAATCTCATAGTTACAGGAACATGTATAGGTCATGAAGAAAGCAATAGCAATATACTAAACGATCAAGTGCTAGGCTAACGGAATGGGTCATGTCAATCACATCATTCTCCTAATGATGTGATCCCATTAATCAAATAACAACACATGTCTATGGTTAGGAAACATAACCATCTTTGATTAATGAGCTAGTCAAGTAGAGGCATACTAGTGACTATATGTTTGTCTATGTATTCAAACATGTATCATGTTTCCGGTTGATACAATTCTAGCATGAATAATAAACATTTATCATGATATGAGGAAATAAATAATAACTTTATTATTGCCTCTAGGGCATATTTCCTTCACATGGAACACTTTCCAAGAAAGAAAATTAAGTTGCCATATGAATCTATTATGAGGTCTACTTATGGTTTGCATACCAAAGATGACAATACCTAGATCTATGTTTTAAACAATAGCGCTTGTTGGGAGGCAACCCAATTTTTTATGTTTTTTGTATTCGGTTCTGTTTTTCAATAAATACACATTATTACCTCTGTATTAATTGTGTTTTGGTCTTTTAATTAGTGTTTGAGCCAAGTAAGACCTTTGGGATGGTCTATGGTGATAGTTGATTTGATCTTGCTGAAAAACAGAAACTTTTGCGCCCAGTAACAGAATTGATCCGAGCTGCTGGAACGTGTTAAAATCTTGAATTTTTACACAATTTGGATACATAAATTTCCCAGGTTGTCCTATTTTCATATTTTTTGGAGTTACAGAAGTATACGAAGTTTTCAGATTACTACAGACTGTTCTGTTTTTCACAGATTCTGTTTTTATGTGTTGTTTGCTTATTTTGATGAATCTATGGGTAGTATCAAGGGGTATGAACCATGGATAAGTTGGAATAATGTAGATATAACACCAATATACATTAAGAATGAGTTCACAACAGTACCTAAAGTGGTGATTTATTTTATTATACTAACGGATCTTACGAGTTTTCTGTTGAGTTTTATGTTGTGAAGTTTTCATGTTTTGGGTAAAGATTTGATGAACAACGGAATAAGGAGTGGCAAGAAGCAAAGCTTGGGGGTGCCCAAGGCACCCCAAGGTAATATTCAAGCACAACCAAGCATCTAAGCTTGGGGATGCCCCAGATGGCATCACCTCTTTCGTCTTCAATCCATCGGTAAATTTACTTGAGGCTATATTTTTATTCACCACATGATATGTGTTTTGCTTGGAGCGTCTTGTATGATATGAGTCTTTGATTTTTAGTTTGCCACAATCTTCCTTGCTGTACACACCTTTTGAGAGGGACGTACATTAATCGTGAATTTATTAGAATACTCTATGTGCTTCACTTATATCTTTTGAGCTAGGCAGTTTGCTCTAGTGCTTCACTTATATCTTTTGAGCACGGCGGTGGCTTTATTATATAGAAATTGATGAACTCTCATGCTTCACTTATATTATTTTGAAAGTCTTAAACAGCATGGTAATTTTCTTAGGTTATGAATTTAGTCCTAGTATGATGGGCATCCAAGAGGGATATAATAAAAACTTTCATATAGAGAGCATTGAATATATGAGAAGTTTGATTCCTTGCATTTCTTTTGAGATATAAAGATGGTGATATTGAAGGAAATATTCCCTAGAGGCAATAATAAAGTTATTATTTATTTCCTTATTCTCATGATAATTTTTTATTATTCATGCTAGAATTGTATTAATCGGAAACGTAATACATGTGTGAATACATAGACAAACAGAGTGTCACTAGTATGCCTCTACTTGACTAGCTCGTTGATCAAAGATGGTTATGTTTCCTAGCCATAGACATGAGTTGTCATTTGATTAACGGGATCACATCATTAGGAGAATGATGTGATTGACTTGACCCATTCCGTTAGCTTAGCACTTGATCGTTTAGTATGTTGCTATTGCTTTCTTCATGACTTATACATGTTCCTATGACTATGAGATTATGCAACTCCCGTTTACCAGAGGAACACTTTGTGTGCTACCAAACATCACAACGTAACTGGGTGATTATAAAGGTGCTCTACAGGTGTCTCCAAAGGTACTTGTTGGGTTGGCGTATTTCGAGATTAGGATTTGTCACTCCGATTGTCGGAGAGGTATCTCTAGGCCCTCTCGGTAATGCACATCACTTAAGCCTTACAAGCATTGCAACTAATGAGTTAGTTGTGGGATGATGTATTACGGAACGAGTAAAGAGACTTGCCGGTAACGAGATTGAACTAGGTATTGAGATACCGACGATCGAATCTTGGGCAAGTAACATACCGATGACAAAGGGACCAACGTATGTTGTTATGTGGTCTGATCGATAAATATCTTCGTAGAATATGTGGGAGCCAATATGAGCATCCAGGTTCCGCTATTGGTTATTGACCGGAGACATGTCTCGGTCATGTCTACATATTTCTCGAACCCGTAGGGTCCGCACGTTTAACGTTTCGATGACAGTTATATTATGAGTTTATATGTTATGATGTACTGAAGGTTGTTCCGAGTCCAGGATGTGATCACGGACACGAAGAGGAGTCTCGAAATGGTCATGACATGAAGATTGATATATTGGAAGCCTTTGTTTGGATATCGGAAGTGTTCCGGGTGAAATCGGGATTTTACCGGAGTACCGGGAGGTTACCGGAACCCCCCCCCCCCTCCCGGAGGTTATTGGGCCATAGTGGGCCTTAGTGGAAGAGAGGAGAGGCAGCCAGGGCAAGGGCCGCGCGCCCCTCCCCCCTAGTCCGAATAGGACAAGAAGAGGCGGCGCCCCCTTTCCTTCTTCTCCTCCACCTCTTTCCCCTCCACTCCTAGTCCAACTAGGAAAGGGAGGGAGTCCTACTCCGGTGGGAGTAGGACTCCTCTGGCACGCCCTCTCTGGCCGGCCGCACCCTTGCTCCTTTATATACGGGGGCAGGGGGCACCCCCAAGACACAACAATTAATCGTTTGATCTTTTAGCCGTGTGCGGTGCCCCCCTCCACCATAGTCCACCTCGATAATACTGTAGTGGTGCTTAGGCGAAGGCCTGCGTCGGTAGAACATCATCATCGTCACCACGCCGTCGTGCTGACGAATCTCTCCTTCAACACTCGGCTGGATCGGAGTTCGAGGGACGTCATCGGGCTGAGCGTGTGTTGAACTCGGAGGTGACGTGCGTTGGTACTTGATCGGTCGGATCATGAAGACGCATTTACTACATCAACCGTGTTGTGCTAACGCTTCGCTTTCGGGTTCACGAGGGTACGTGGACAACACTCTCCCCTCTCGTTGCTATGCATCACCATGATCTTGCATGTGCGTAGGAATTTTTTTGAAATTACTACGTTCCCCAACAGATATTAGAGTCATGCTAGTGAGTAATTGTGGATTGGTAGAAATACTTGTGCTAAAGTTTGTGATTCTTGTAGCATGCACGTATGGTGAACCGTTATGTGATGAAGTCCGAGCATGATTTATTTGATTGTCTTCCTTATGAGTGGCGGTAGGGGATGAGCGACGGTCTTTTCCTAAAAATCTATCCTCCTAGGAGCATGCGTGTAGTTCTTTTTTTATGGCTAATAAATTTTTGCAATAAGTATGTGAGTTCTTTATGACTAATGTTGAGTCCATGGATTATACACACTCTCACCCTTCCACCATTGCTAGCCTCTCTAGTACCGCGCAACTTCCGCCGGTGCATTAAATCCACCACATACCCTTCCTCAAAACAACCACCATACCTACCTATTATGGAATTTCCATAGCCATTCTGAGATATATTTCCATGCAACTTCCACCGTTTCGTTTATTATGACACACACCATCATTGTCATATTGCTTTGCATTATCATGTAGTTGACATAGTACTTGTGGCAAAGCCACCGTTCATATTTTTTTATACATGTCACTCTTGATCATTGCACATCCCGGTACACCGCCGGAGGCATTCATAAAGAGTCATATCTTGTTCTAGTATTGAGTTGTAATTCTTGATTTGTAAGTAAATAAAAGTGTGATGATCATCATTATTAGAGCATTGCCCCATGTGAGGAAAGGATGATGGAAGCTATGATTCCCTCACAAGTTGGGACGAGTCTCTGGATTTTATGAAAAATAAAAGAGGCCAAAGAAGCCCAAATAAAAAAAGAGGCCAAAGAAGCCCAAACAAAAAAAAGAGAAATGAGAGAAGGGACAATGTTACTATCCTTTTCCGCGCTTGTGCTTCAAAGTAGCACCATGATCTTCATGATAGAGAGTCTCCTATTTTGTCACTTTCATATACTAGTGGGAATTTTTCATTATAGAACTTGGCTTGTATATTCCAATGATGGGCTTCCTCAAGTTGCCCTAGGTCTTCGTGAGCAAGCAAGTTGGATGCACACCCACTTAGTTTCTTTTTGAGATTTCATACACTTATAGCTCTAGTGCATCTGTTGCATGGCAATCCCTACTCACTTGCATAGATATCAATTGATGGGCATCTCCATCGCCCACTAATTTGCCTAGTTGATGTGAGACTTTCTCCTTATTTTTGTCTTCTCCAGAACCACCATATTCTATTCCACCTATAGTGCGATATCCATGGCTCACGCTCATGTATTGCATGAAAGTTGAAAAAGTTTGAAAACATCAAAAGTATGAAACAATTGCTTAACTTCTCATCGGGGTTGTGGATGATGAAATACTTTGTGTGATGAAGATGGAGCATAGCCAGACTATATGATTTTGTAGGGATAACTTTCTTTTGCCATGTTATTTTGGGAAGACATAATTGCTTTATTAGTATGCTTGAAGTATTATTATTTTTATGTCAATATTAAACTTTTGTTTTGAATCTTATGGATCTGAATATTCTTGCCACAATAAAGAAGATTGCATTGATGAATATGTTAGGTAGCATTCGACATCAAAAATTCTGTTTTTATCATTTACCTACTCGAGGACGAGCAGGAATTAAGCTTGGGGATGCTTTATACGTCTCCAATGTATCTATATTTTTTTATTGTTCCATGCTATTATATTATCTGTTTTGGATGTTTTATATGCATTAATATGTTATTTTAAATTATTTTGGGACTAACCTATTAACCTAGAGCCCAGTGCCGGTTTATGTTTTTTCGTTGTACAGTAAAGGAATATCAAATGGAGTCCAAACGGAATAAAACTTTACGATTATTTTTTTGGACCAGAAGACACCTACGTGACTTGGAGAGAGGGCCAGAAGAGTCCCGGGGAGGCCACAAGCCTCTAGGGCACGTCCTAGGGGGCACCCTGAGGGCTTGTGGGCCCCTCGGGTGTCCTCTAACCCTACACTAATGTAGGATACTGCTAATGCGACACTACGATCAGAGACCCTTTGACGAAACCATGTGCGATGCATTAATCGCAAATGGTGATGTAAAAAAACGTCGAAAAAGATGCAAAACGTTTGTGATGAAGGATACATCAAACATGGTTTAGATTTCAGTTGTGTGTGCAATGCGGGGCATACGGTTGATCCATAAGAACTGTTTGCGGTGAGACAGAACAACAGAAACGGGCAGCCATATCAAGGTGTGTGCGTTATATGGCATACAGTTCGCTTTGATGAACTGTTTGTGAATAGGCAACACAATAGAAATAGTTAGCCAGATCAAGGTGTGTGTGTGATATACGACATACAGTTCACTCGGACGAACTGTTTTTGATTAGAGAACAGAACAAAAATAGTTCAATTTAACAAGATGTGTGTGATATGCGGCATACAGTTCACATAGATGAACCATTTGCGATGAGCCAAAGGAACACAAATGATTCGTGTAAACAAGATGTGTGTGATACGTGACAAACAACCCACTCGAATGAACTGGTTGCGATGAGAAATTATAACACACACGGTTACTACAGTTAATTCGTGTGCGATTCAGTGTGTACAAAAAACTTAGAAAAAAAATACAAACTAGTTGCTTGCGGTAGCTAGGATTATCACACACGATGCGTGTGCGAGTACTCATGTGCGATGATTACTAAGTTACACATACGCTTTGTTATGTTAACACGTGTGTGATAGATAACACGTGGCACCGCATACGGTATTCGGGTTGTGTGCTCCACTTAGTCTTCCCGCGATCGACATGGGTGAATTGTAAAATCCTCGCCTCTTCCCTCATCGGTTTCCCGCCACCAGCTAATGGTTTGCTGCATATAACCCAGACGGCAACGCATTGTCGCGAAATTGTGCGCAGATCTAGTCCTCACCCATCTACCATTAGTTATTCCAAGCATGTCAGGCAACGACCAAAGCTTCGACGTCGACCTCTAGCTGCGTTACATCTTCGGCGAGGAGAACAAGCCGGAGCAGGTCGGGGAGCAAGAGATTCATTGGCCGGTGGAGGCACCATGGCCCATCAGCAGCGATATCGGCGTGACAGTCTTTGGGCGCACAATCGACATATTGCAGAGGAAGTGTGATGAGTAGTATGCCATCCACCGTGCAAAAGATCCAGAGCTACTCGGCGGCATGATCGACGACCCACCCGAAGAGCCATCGTCACCAGTGCTCATTGAGAGCTTGATCACCCGCAAGGAATGGGCAAAGGACCTCTGCGATTCAGTCAAGACACAGCCAGCCTGCGGCTTCATCATTGCCGGTAACGACCGTGTCAACCTCGATCCCGACAATGTGGTGGCCAGGCTCAAGCGCATCCTTGGCGGAGTTGACGTCCTCGACCAAGTAGAACATCACCAACGTGATATCTTGAGGATGTAGGTGATGGACGGAATTTGCTACCAGGCTAGAGACATGGAAATGGAGCGGTTCCGCAGAGATGTCATGCGCACAATTGCATGTTGTAAGGCTCTTCTGGAAGAAGCACAGTAGCCCGAAGACCCTCCTAGCGCCAGAAGCTCCGTAGGCGGAGGCAGGTCAGGACACTTGGAATGAACGGTTGCAAGGGTGCTATGTTGATCATGGAGTCCGAGAAGACCGTCGTCGGAAGGCCGACAGCTCAGCCTTTTAGCCTATATTTTGTTATAATTTTATCCATATGTAGTTCGTGAGTGTTTTGGGCGTCGCTACATGTGGCATTTTAAATTATCCCGAATATGTAAGACAATTATTAACCGTTGCCATTGTAAATTTGCCTCAATGGTGCGCAGAGCGCGCGTAGGGACGCCAGAGCGGAGTCCGCCTTGGACGCCTCAACGGCGAGCAAAACACGCGATGAACGCGAGCAGAGTGCGCCACGGCCGCCTCAACGGCAAAAAACCATGTGTTCAACCTTTTGGCACCCCATGGGAGGCGCAACGGTGCATCCATCGGACACGATGGTGATATCTTGACCGTGTGTGATAGTGGGCAGACACGTACACGTACATCCGAGAATGCGGGCCCACGTACACCATCTGGGGACCGTTTCAGGCTTCCGATGAGTGGCATACGGTTGATCCATAAGAACTCTTTGCGATGAGCCAGAACAACAGAAACGGGCTTTGTAGGCCCAGAACCATCAATAAATTTTGACCTTGTTTCTCGTCACATTGCAGATTACAACACAATAAGTAATTGCAAATCTGTTCACACCGATCAAACCAATATGTGTTCACACTTAGCACTGGGCTATAAAAACTACCCACTCGAAAATTACTTCACAGTTCCTCTCCTCATCACCCACAAAACTGGTCTTTCCTGTCAAGTCATTCTGCCATGATCGGTAGGAGGAGTTTCGGGTGGACATATAGCCAGAGAGCAAAGACCTGAAGGCAATATGCCCTAGAGGCAATAATAAAGTTGTTATTTTATATTTCCTTATTCATGATAAAGGTTTATTATTCACGCTAGAATTGTATTGATCTGAAACTTAAATACATGTGTGAATACATAAACAAATACCGTGTTCCTAGTAAGCCTCTAATAGACTAGCTCGTTGATCAAAGATGGTTATGGTTTCCTAACCATAGACATGTGTTGTCATTTGATCACGGGATCACATCATTAGGAGAATGATGTCATGGACTAGACCCACCCGTTAGCTTAGCATATTGATCGTTCAGTTTTATTGATATAGCTTTCTTCATGTCAAATACATATTCCTTCGACTATGAGATTATGCAACTCCTGAATACCGAAGGAATACCTTGTGTGCTATCAAACGTCACAACATAACTGGGTGATCATAAAGATGCTCTACAAGTATCTCCGAAGATGTTTGTTGAGTTGGCATAGATCGAGAATAGGATTTGTCACTCCGAGTATCGGAGAGGTATCTCTGGGGCCTCTCAGTAATACCCATCATAAGCTTGCAAGCAAACTACTAAGGACTTAGTAACGAGTTGATGTATTACGGAACGAGTAAAGAGACTTGCCGGTAACTAGATTGAACTAGGTATGAAGATACCGATGATCGAATCTCGGGCAAGTAACATACCGATGGACAAAGGGAATTACGTATGTTGTCATAATGGTTCGACCGATAAAGATCTTCGTAGAATATGTAGGAACCAATATGGGCATCCAGATTCCTCTATTGGTTATTGACTGGAGAGGTGTCTCGGTCATGTCTACATAGTTCTCGAACCCGTAGGGTCCGCACGCTTAACGATTGTTGACGATATAATATTATATGAGTTATGTTATTTGGTGAACGAATGTTGTTTGGAGTCCCGGATGAGATCAAGGACATGACGAGGAGTCTTGAAATGGCCGAGAGGTAAAGATTTATATATAGGACGATAGTATCCGGACACCAGAAGTGTTTCGGGGGGTACCGGGGTACTTATCAGGTCACCGGAATGGGTTCCGGGCACCCCCGACAAAATATATGGGCCTTTTGGGCCAAGAGAGGGAACGCACCAGCCACAAGGGGCTGGTGCGCCCCCCATAGTGGGCCGGCGTAGAAGGAGATGGAAAGGGGGAGGGAAAGGAAAGTGTGGATTAGGATTCCCACTTCCTCCCCCCCCCCCTCTTTTCTTCCCCCTCGGTTATATATGGCAGGGGGCGCGACTTGGGAGGGACTCCAAGTAGGATTCCTCCTACTTGGGCGCCTCCTATGGCTGCTCCTCCCTCCCTCCCACCTATATATATGTGGGAGGGGGGTTCCTAGCATACACCAGACAATTGCCTAGCCGTGTGCGGCACCCCCCTCCACCGTTTACACCCCCGGACATATTTTCGTAGTGCTTAGGCGAAGCCCTGTGAAGATAAATTCACCATCATCATCACCACGCCATCATGCCGATGTAACTCATATACTACTTTGCCATCTTGCTGGATCGAGAAGGCGAAGGATGTCACTGAGCTGAACATGTGCTAAACGCAGAGGTGCCATACGTTCGGTACTAGATTGGTTGGATCACGAAGAAAGTTCGACTACATCAACCACGTCGTGAAATCCTTCCGCTTACGGTGCGTAGAATTTTTTTTCCATGGAACGTTTCCCAACAAGATCATGGTTGTGGAAGCACTAGAGAGGTCCCGTCGCCAATCGGCAGCCGCAATAGAGATGTCCTGGCGCGCCGCGGAGTCCTCGAACGAGCTTTCACCAGCATGCGAGGGCTCTCACAAGCACACTCGCCGCGTCGGCGATCGCGACAAGCTGTCGTTGCTGAAGTCCTTGGCCGGCAACGATGACATTCTCGCTAGCCTTATTAAGCAGTAGGAGTTGGTCGATGGCTTGATGAAACTGCTCGAGATCAGCGATGCCTCGGTTGAGAAGGCGACCGGCCTCGTCGAGCAACTCAAGGCTGACAACGTGAAGCTCCTCAAGGTGCTCGCCGAGAAGGAGGAGGAGGCCGCCGGCTGGAAGATGCTGCATGAGCAGAGCAGTACCTCGGGGATGACGCTAACAGCGGTCGTCGAGGAACTGATGGGTAACTTGAGGAAGCTCCGGATCGAGCGTGAGCAGGAGGTGGAGGAATCTGTGGCTGCTTTCAAGCAAAGTCATAAGGAATTGAAGAAGGAGCTGGAGGATGTCATCGCCCGACGATCCATCGAGGAGTATAGACAGTAGCGACCCAGATCATTGTCTGCGATTTCCTTCTTCTCTCGCCCTCGTGTCTTCCGGGCTGTGCGGCATGTGGCATTTTAAATTATTCGGAATATGTAAGACAATTATTATCCGCGCCATGGTAAATTTGTCGTCGTATTATTCGTTGCAATTTTATTTGTCGCTGTATTATCCATTGCCCTATGTGGCATTTTAAATTATGCCGGAATACGAGTTGAAAACACCAACAAAGCAAATGCTAACGTTGAGTTGGGCCATGGGATCACAAGCAAACACCCTCCGTCCAGGTGCTTTAACTAACCGCGTGTTAAACAACGGCTCGGCCGCCATTAATGGAGAAGTTGTGAGAGAGGCGGACGGCTGGTGGATGGAGGTCAAAGAGCTCGCTTCCTGGTGAGCATGTGCGGCTTTGCTGCTCGCTCGTGTCCCTTCAAGCCTGCGAGGTGGACAGGATGGACGTGTCCCGTCGAGCCTGCCCGGCGGACGGCTCGCACGGGTCCCGTCGAACCTGCACGGCAGACTTCTCATGCTCGTCCCATCTAATAGTTGCACGCATGCCACCGAGTATGGTTAAATTTTGGGACAAAATTCAAAGATGACCAATGAACGAGGACGGAGGTAGTACTATCCCATAAGAAAAGAGGGACGCGTGGCCACACTTAAATGGTTACGGGAACACACGGTTCATATAATACAACAATTAGCGATATTAATGTGTCAGATATTTGTTTCAAAAGGACTTTGTTGGCTATTAATGTGTGCGCCTTGTCTCAAACTGGACGATTTTTTTACCAAAACATATATGTGCAATGTCATGAAACCATGCCAAGTTTCATGTTTTCTGGGTGAGTTTTCAATTTACTGGGATTTAAAAACTGATATTCTAAATGTTTTAGGATGACGAGAAGTTTGTAGTTCATTCCATTTCCTTCAATGAGACCTAAACATGCACCCTATGACACATGTACAATTTCCACCCATTTTGCTTCACTGGAGCATGTGCTTGTAGTTCAAATTTGAATTATGGACTGCATTAAATGCCTACAAAACTGAATTAATATATAAAATGGCCAAACGAACCCTGAACAGTTTCAAATTTTAGCACGACACTCCTGTTATTCTATGTTGCCTATACAAAACAAAGTTCAAGGCGAGAAGAGGCAACGATTATCGTTGCACCCACAAGAGGGGCATGTTTCCCTACCGGAACCATGAGGGTTGCGAGAAGCTTCGGTTTGTAAGAGGCTTGTAATATAGCTTGGCCCAAATTGGACAATTATTTTACCATGACATATATGTGCCATGTAGTGACACCATGCCAAGTTTCATGATTTTTTAGTGAGTTTTGGATTTACGAAGATTTAAAACCTGAGATTCGCAATGTTTGTGGCCGAGCCAGGACGCCGAGATGATTGAATTCATTCTCATTCCTTCCATGGGACCTAAACATGCACCCCAAGGACACATGTACGTTTTTTCTAGCCATTTTGGTGCACTGGTCGGATTTGAATTATGTACATTAAATGCCTAGAAAACTCAATTAATGAACAGAAAAGGTCAAATGAACCCTGAATAATTTCAAAGTTTAGCGCGAATTTTCCCGTTGTTCCATGTTGCATGTAGAAGAAAATACAAGGCTATAAGAGGGAGCGATTATCGTTTTGCCCACAAGGGGACACATTTCCCTATCAAAACCACGAGGGTTCTTGCGACAGACTCCAGTTTGTAAGAGGTTTGTAATAAAGCTTGGCCCAAATTGGACAATGTTTTTACCACAACATATATGTTCCATGACGTGTCACCATGCCAACTTTCATGACTTTCTGGTGAGTTTTGGATTTATGGGGATTTAAAAACCGAGATTCCAAATGTTTGAGGACAAGCCGGGGATTTAATGCAGTTGTAATTCATTCCCGTTCCTTGCATGGGACCTAAAAATGCACCCAAGGACACATGTATGATTTTTCTAGCCATTTTGGTGAACTGGAGCATGTATTTGTAGTTCAGATTTGAATTATGGACATTAAATGCCTAGGAAACTCAATTAATGTATAAAAAGTCCAAACGAACCCTGAATAATTTTAAATTTCAGCAGAGATATCCTGTCGTTCCATGTAGCCTGTGGAAGAAAATACAAGGCAAAAAGAGGCAGTGATTATCGTTTCGCCCACAAGGGGGACACGTCTCCCTATCGGAACCACGAGGCTTCTTGAGAGAAGGTCCAGTTTGTAAGAGGCTTGTAATAAAACTTGCCCCAAAATGGACAAAAAAATTCCTCAACATATATGTGCCATGTCGCAACACCATGCCAAGTTTCACAATTTTTGGGTGAGTTTTGGATTTACGGGGATTTAAAAACCGAGATTCTTCTCACGAAATGTTTTCAAATAGCACACGGTTCACTCACGAAAGTCGTGTGCCTACCAAACTGTGGCTGATGCCCCCCTGCTGCGCGCGTGATCTAAGTCGTGTGTTCTGATTGGCCAGAACCCAAACCCCACAGATCATACGTCTGCACCGTTGGATGCTCCTAGACCGAACGACAATCCTCATCCCTTTCGACAGCACATGCAGTTCTCGTTGTGATTTTATATATATGGGTAAGCACTGTGCGCATGCGTCGTGCTAGCTCATGCTTCCTTCTCTACTAAGTTTTCTATATTAATGTTGTTACATATCCAAACACGCTACCGTTTCCCGCCAGTCCTCCCATCGGTTTCCCGCTTCTTCTCCCATGTTTTCCCGCTGCTAGTGTCAGTGGTCATAGAAGGCTAGGCGGAGACGCACCTGCCATGTAAATATCGCACACAGTTTCTAAAAGCACAGACGTGTGTGATAGAAGGGAGTAAGTCCCATAGGGTGACCAGCATGAAATGCCTTAAAGGCAAGGAGGCAATTCCTATCAGCAAGGGGCGGCTTCCCATCCGCCAGCCTAGTCGAATAGAACACGGAAGTTAAGCATGCTTGGGCTGAAGTAGTCTAAGGATGGGTGACCCGGTAGGAAGTTGCATATCTCAAGCTTCATTTAAACGCTATGCCACGGTCATTATAGAGATATATGTCTCTATAGTGACCTGTCGTGGCGATTATATAAACATTGGGATCCTTGTTTTGCTAATTTGTAGATTATGATTTTTATTGGTTATTTTTTGTTCTCAAAAATCAAAGAATGATCAACATCTGTAGGCCCACACAAATTATCCCTTTGACCCAATGCACGAGAAGGTTTTACTCTTTTCTTCGTGTGCTATGTTAGAGCAAATCAAGTTTCAGCACATGCGTCGGATGGCACCCGGCCCCTACCCCCCCCCCCCCCAGCCGCCTCGAAGTTGTGTCCCTGACATCCTACATCTTTAACCTGGCCGCAGGGGTACGATGTTAAGTTTGTAATGTTACTGATGTAGTTGGTGCCCCATCGAACTTGTGCTTTTGGGATTTGAACAAATCACACACCAGACCCATACATTTCTTTTCGGGTCGCCTACAGGGTATCGGGGGCCGGGTGTTCTAATCGAGCATGTCTCCCTTGTGTGGTCTATAGATGTCGCGCATATCTATGGGCTCCCCCATATCAAGCATGTATTCACCTTGACCGATAACGAGGGGGGGCCACACGATCTATCCCTTTGACCCAACATACGAGAAGGGTTTGACCATGATGGTTTCCTATTGCTATGGGTGCCTTGTTTGACCACATAAAGATTGAGCGCATGGGTTGGAAGACACCCCCCCCCCCCGCCTCGAAGTTGGGAAACCGACATCGTACGTATTGAACCTGGCTTAGGGTCGGGCATGGTGTACGGTTTGTAATGTAGTTGGTGCCCTGTCGAAGTTGTGCATTCGGGATTTAAACACATCACACACCACCGTACCCGTACATATTTTCGGGCCGCATGCAGTGTATACGGGGTCTTCTGATCGACCACGTCTCCCTTGTGCGGTTTTTTGTGATGACACGCATATCCATGGGCTCCCTGAGTGTGTATATATGGCATCCCTTTGACCGATAACGAGGGGTATTTGTTGCCCACGAATGGATTCCTCCTAGATCGTGTTAGGGACGGTCACCATCACATGTCTATCAACCAAAGCTCGAGCTCATGCGTTGTCAGGATTCCTCCCACATGCTCAGATTGCTGGGTTGGACTGACACCGTACCCCACGTATCTCGTCCTTAACTACCTGGCTTTCATGGCTGTTGTCTGTATCAAGAGGCAGGTGCCACATCTAAATTGTACATTTTTCGATATTGAAAACACACATCACCCCTTCCAACGTACATCATTTTGGGCCGCATGCAGGCGGTGCTGGTTTTGTGGTCCCTCTCGTGCGAATTTTTATGATGGTTCAATCTATTGGCCCAAGCGAAACACAATTTATATACATACATAAACACTATTCTGATCACGGGATGTAAATAATATCCTGATCACAACCTGACCAGCCCGCTAGTAGTATGTTGAACTTCCCTCTGAACTAGGTTGAACTTCCGCCAAGATTGCCCAAATGGTGCCTGTGATATACCGTTGGAAAGTTATGGACACCATTATCATAACTCAACTTAAATTTTTGGCAAAATGTAAGCAGTTTAAGAACAATTTTGAAAAACGTTTTTTCTTCACACAGAAAACATGAATCGTATTTTTGATCGCATTTCTAAACTGTTTATCGGAATGAGGCAAATAATATGGCATTGGAAAGCTGCTGCAAAACCGCTCCTTCGACATGTTGAAAGTTTTCTCTAATTCCCTATGGTTAAAGAGTAATTTGGGAAAAAGAAGTAAGATTTCACAAACCGAACAGCCGAGTTCGTATTTTTGATGCCATTTCTAAACGGCTAATCCAATTGAGGAAAATGATATGGCGTTAGAAAGCTAATGAAAATGCGCTAATTTTTCATGTTGAAAGTTTTTTCTAATTTTGAATGGTTTAAGAGTAATTTAGAAAATAGTACAAGTACCACCGAGTTCATATTTTCAAGCTCATTTTTAAACCGTACGTCCGAATGCAGCACATGATATGGCGTTCGAAAGCTTAAGCAAATGCGAAACTTTTCGGTATATATTGTTTCTCCTAGTTCTTTACGGTTTTAAGTCAATTTCGAAAATGGCTAAAAACCTGTATTTTATACAAACTTTATCGGAATGGGGCAGATAATATACCGTTGAAAAGCTACGGAAAATGCGAAACTTTTTCATGCTGATGGTTTTCTCTGATTCCTAGCTGTTTTCAAGTAATTGCAAATATGTCGAGATCATTCATTCTACCTTTATCGCGAAACAGATTCTTCGAAAATGCACCGCGTGAAGAACGTGAACTTCTCGGCACGTATACTTGAACTTCACTCTATTTTTCACGTGTTTTTTTGGCTCGTAGCTCTCCATCCACTCACCGGAATTTAGCAAGTGATATACCGATGAAAAGCTGATGTAAACAGGCAACTTTCCCGTGTTGATCATTTTTTCATACTCGCGACGGTTTAAAAGTTTTTCATCAGAAATTTATTCAGTGTAGTAGTTGAACTTCTGTTGCAGTTCTGTTTTGAACTTCACTCTGTTTTTGACGTGCTATTTTTTCCCGTAACTCCCAACCCACTTGCCGGAATTGAGCAAATGATATATCGATGGAAAGCTGTTGAAAACACGCAATTTTTTTGTGTTGATCAGTTTTTCATACTCGCGACGGTTCAAAATAATTTTTTGAATGCGTAAAAATGTGTTTTTAATGGTATACATAAAACTTTTAAGCCATTCATCCAAATATAGCATATAATATACCGTTGGAAAGCTTATGAATATGAGCATCTTTTTCATATAGACATACGTTACAAATTTTTGTCGTTTGAAAGCAGTTTAAAAATGGCAAAAACAACGTCATTTTTTGCCTGTTTTTAACATGTAATTGAGGGTCGGACGTCTCGCACTAGAGATCTCGAACTGCACCGGGAGGAGCACGTGAACTTCTTGCAACAAACCCTTTAGGCTTTTAGTTTTTTATTCATTTTATTCTCATCTGAAACGCCTTTTGTGTAGTAGTTGAACTTCCCGCTGTTTCAACTCTAAACTTCTACCACATATTTTTGTTCATAATTTCTCACCCGTTCATCGGAGTTGCACAAATGAAAATATGCAACTTCATCTATTACGGTTAAAATTTGTTTTGAACAACATACACAGATTTTTAACCGTTTATTTTGAAGTTGAGCATACGATATACCCTTGGAAAGTCGTTGAATAGGAGAAACATTTTTCACATAGAGCATTTTTATTTGAAATTTGTAATGGACTAATATAATTATTTTAAAACATCAAAAAACAACATATTTTGTGTGTGTTTTGAACATATAAATACACGGCGAACCTCTCTCACAAATTTTTTTGAACTTTCTTCGGTCGAGGACTTGAACTTCTAGCAACAACAAAATTCTGAACCTCTTTGTGTATTTCTATAAATGGGAAAGTTTGGAGTTTTTTTAGTAAATGTCGAACTTCTTCGTTATTTCAAACCGAACTTCTTGGTTTATTCGTTAGTAATGGGAAAAATTTGAGTTTTTTGTAATAAATATTGAACTGCTCCGTTTTTTTGAAATTGAACTTCTTGGTTTATTATTTAGTCACGAGAAAAATTGGGTTCTTCATATACATTGAACTATTCTATTTTTTAAAATTGAACTTCGTGGTTTTTTCAATTTGGACTTCTTGGTGTTATTCATTTGTAACGGGAAAAATAATCCTAGTTTTGTAACAAATGTCGTACAACTTCTTGGTTATTACGAACTGAACTTCTTGGTTTATTCGTTAGTACCGAGAAAAATTCGAGTTTTTGTAATAAATATTGAACTTCTCTATTTTCTGAAATTGAACTTCCTTGTTTATTATTTAGTATCGAGGAAAATTTGAGTTCTTTTTTAAAATTGAACTTCTTGGTTTTTTCAATTTGGACTTCTTGCTGTTATTCATTTGTAACGAGAAAAATCCTAGTTTTGTGATAAACGTCGTACAACTTCTTGGTTATTTTGAACTAAACTTCTTGGTTATTTAAATTTGAACTTCTAGAGTCTTTTATTTAATAATGGTGAAAATCCTTCTTTATTGAATTTTGAACCGGTCCATTATTTATATTTGAACTTGTGGAGTTTTTTATTTAGAAAATAGTGAAAATCCTTTTTTATGAATTTTAAAGTGCTGTATTTTTTGTTTGAACTTCTCACTTTTCATTATTTTAGTAAAAGAAAAAGTCTTGAGTTTTTTTAAACATGAAACTACTCTGTTATTTCAATTTGAACTTCTCAACTTTTTTTATTTTGAACTTATGTGTATTTTATTTTTAGAAATGGGGGAAATAAAACCGATATATTTTTCCTATAAGGAATTTCATGAGTTTATTTTTAAGTTGAACATGTAACATTTTTTTTCCTTTTTCTTACATATCTAGGTTTTCCATGCAACTTTTGTTCATTAAATTCCTTTTTCTTTTCAAGAGAGGGGTTCTATTTTTTTATAGAAAAGAGGTGGGAGGCAAGTAGCAGAAAATTTTGGATTTGTTTTAACATTTTTTAGCTTCCATATTTGAATTTTTTTCCTACAAACATTATTGGGTATATGTTTTTTTGTTTTTATGAACACAATTTGATTTTTCAGCCACACATGACAAAATAACTAACTGGATAATGGGGACAGATAGCAATGTGAAGCATCCTATGCGCCAAACTGTTGTTTCCCTTGCTGGTGAAACCTCGGTCAATGCTAAAGTTGATCTGGGAGAACACACACAAACAGACATACACACATATGTGGAGAGAGAAATTATATGTGCAGACACTTAGTAATACATGAACCTTCCTGGAACTAATACATGAACTTCTTTGTACAGACTTTTTTATCACGTTCAAATGCACATTTGTTCCAAAACAAAAGCTTAGGAGAATTCAATTGGGCAAAAACTTGGAAACATGAATGCACATATAAGAGGGTGGGCAAAACAATAAACTGCGTGTATATGGCAATGGAAAGCTGCAGCTAACTAGCATAAGAAATAGAGGAGGTCCTCATTTGTGCCACATATGGCCAATTGATGGCCACATAGTTGAAGATGGTTGTAGGTTGAGGTACTATTAAGGATGAAAGAACGAACCTAGGCAAACAAGTGTATATGTAGCCTGTTGTTTTTCTTAGACAGACCAAACAGAATCAAGTTACACTCACAATCAGCAACTGATTGCACCTCTCGCACCAGTTGTACCATCACATGTGACCTTGCAACATCCATGGAGAAGAAGACTGTCATTTGTACTGCTCCTAGTGTCGTTTACACTAGCATCCACTTTGCCTGCACGATGCGCCACTCTGAACTCAGTGTGTGGTTAGCAACAACATCCCAAAAACAAGGAATCTGAACCTTAACCCCAATACTCTCTGAACTTCAGTCCCCCTCAAACTGATGTGTCCGCCACTATTGTGCCCAATAGTAGCTGAAGTTCCTGTCAAGTAAAGAATAGGGAAAGAGGTCAACAGGGGGTCCACGGTCAGATCAAAATCAAGCAAAAAATTATCAAAGACAGTCTCTTTGTTCGATAGGGATAAAACTGAATTTAGTTCTCATAGGCATAAACACAAACACGTTGAGAGCACAATGATCTGAACAAAAGTCACATTCCTTTTTGGATTCCTAAAACTGGTTTCTTTGCATCAAAATCAGCCGATGTGGAGAGAGCTCCATTGAATCAAACACACAACAAGCTTTCACGGAACACACACACACACCATCACGCCACAATACTAAATCACAACAGCATAGAACATAGACCACATCATCATGTACGCAAGATTCACCAGCGCGCACGCACACAAGCGCATGCACCAGCGCAGGCAACTCGTCGGGAGTAGGACAGCGGCTGAAGAGATGTCCAGACCGGAACTTGGCATATGCACCAGGGAAGAAGCAGCACATGATAGAAAAAGAAAATTGTGACGACAGACAATCAACAAAATTTGCAGGAATGGGTGGAACCAACTTTGCAACATGATTCCTCCCATTGTGATATCCATTGAACTGCTATGATTTTTTCAGCAAACTCTATTATTTTCTTGAGTACAAACAATTGAACTAATGCAGCTGGGTAAGTTGAACTGAACTAAAGTGATGGAGAGGTGGGGTGATTCCGGGTTGGTGGAGGTGAACCGCGCGGGGAGGTGGGGGCGAGGCAGGTGATGGCTGCCGGTACACGGCGTCGCTGGTTAGTATGGTGTTCGTCGTCATTGCGCTGCATCAATGGGGAGGCAGGAGGAGGCATGCATCTGACCGGTCCACCGGTGGGGATTGGGCGGTGCTCGCGCCCAGTGCGGAGGGGTGCTGGGGCGCGATGGCTGTGCGTCAGGTGGCGGCCGGCGCGCACGGGGGTGCTCGGGGGAAGCCTTCCTGCCAAGATCCCATGGTGGCGGCGGAGGCGCGCGGAGTGGGCGAGGTAGGAGGCGTTGCGGGATGGGGCGGTGGTGCGGTGGTGGGAGGCCGGCGGCTTGGTGGATGGAGGCGGACGGCGCGGTGGAGGGGAGGCCGGCGGTGCAGTGGTGGGAGGTCGGCGGCTAGGTGGATGGAGGCAGACGGCGCGGTGGATGGAGGCGGACGATGCGGTGGATGGGAGGCCGGCGGCGTGGTGGATGAAGGCGGGGCCGGCGGCACACCCAGACAGAGGCGGGGTGGCAGCGTCGCGCCCGGAAGGAGGCGGGGGTTGGAGGCGCGCAGCGCGGCCGGAGGTCGGGGGTGGGGGGAGGTGGACGACGAGGACTGACGGGGATAAGGGTCGGGCCACTTTGGGCTTTTTTTTCTGTTAGCTCGCCCGATCTCAGTAACATCCTGTCGGGCCCTTATAGGGGCTGATGGTGATCCAAATAGTTATTTGGGATAGCGTTATCCTATATATATAAGATATCACTATTCTAATTCTGGGATTAAAATAACTATTTGGATCACGGATGGCCCTATATAAGGCGAGGCGGTCCTCCTGAACTGGTACTGAACCGAAAAAGCCCACCACCTATACCATCCCCACGACCCACCTATCGAACTTCCCTGACCTACCCGATCCCCACCACCACCCATCGCTCCTATCCCCTACTTCCGCCACACCGGCTCACCGCCCGAACACACCATCGTTCCCAACCGCCGGCACCACCATCCTCGTCATGATCGCGGATCGCCGCCATCGCTTCGCCATGGATCCCACGACCGCCACCATCCTCATGCATGGATTGCGTCGCCGCCACCGCCCTCGCCGCCTCCGCACCGACCACCTCCACATCGCTGTCGACCTGACCATCTCCACCGCCGCCCTCTGCCCGCTGCGGTGGCGGGGTAGCAAGCATGGAGGAGGATGACTGGTGAATCAACGGTGGAGGCGTGGCGGCGCGCCAGAGGCGCCGATATGGCTGGATTCGGTGATTCGAGGCCCGGCGGTTCTTGGAGGAGAGCTTGCCAGACCGATGCAAGGGAGGGCGCTGGACTTGAGCGCGCCGGAGCACAGTGCGGGACACACGGCAGGTCATGTAGGAAGGGAGGGCAAGTCGCGCTGGATGGTAGAGAAGGTCGATGCCGGCACCTCCCCATGGCAGGGTCGCTTGCCTGCTTCCCGACCATCTCGGCCTCTCCTGGTATCCCTTGCAGCCTCCGTTCTTGTTCTTCAAGCAGCAGTAGTCGACCTCTATTCTTGTTCATCTTCATAAGGAGTAACATCATTTATTTGAATTGCATGGAAAATTTGATTTAGACTGATGAGTGATTGATGACTAGGATGCAGTGGAGCTCCTCTGACATTCCCTCTAACATATGTTCGCATCCCTCACGTGTGACCTGCTATGGCATCTCTGACCGACCTTCCACGATGCATGGCGTCGACCTTCCCCGACGTCTCTCGTTCTTTGTCGCTGCACACGGCCTGCGGTTTTTCGCGACTATCCCTGCCGCTGTGTGTGGTTTTCCCCCGTGCGTGAGGCTATGGCACCGAGCTGTTGCTGGCTTTGTGTAGGACCTTGAAGTATGTCTAGAGGGGGGGGGGTGATTAGACTACTTGACCAATAAAAACTTAACCTTTTCCCAATTTTATAGTTTGGCAGATTTTAGCTATTTTAGGACAAGTCAAGAAATCATCACACAATTCAAGCAAGCATGCAAAGAGTGTATAGGCAGCGGAAATTAAAGCATGCAACTTGAAAAAAAGTAAGGGGAAGGGTTTGGAGGATTCAAACGCAATTGAAGACACGGATGTTTTTGTCGTGGTTCCGATAGGTGGTGCTATCATACATCCACGTTGATGGAGACTTCAACCCACGAAGGGTAACGGCTGCCTTGAGTCCACGGAGGGCTCCACCCACGAAGGGTCCACGAAGAAGCAACCTTGTCTATCCCACCATGGGACGTCGCCCTTGAAGGACTTGCCTCACTAGCGGTAGATCTTCACGAAGTAGGCGATCTCCTTGCCCTTACAAACTCCTTGGTTCAACTCCACAATCTTGTCGGAGGCTCCCAAGTGACACCTAGCCAATCTAGGAGACACCACTCTCCAAGAAGTAACAAATGGTGTGTTGATGATGAACTCCTTGCTCTTGTGCTTCAAATGATAGTCTCCCCAACACTCAACTCTCTCTCATAGGATTTGGAGCTTCTTTCTTTGCTTCTACTTTTGTAGAATTTGTTGAAGTTCTTCACCATTAAGCTCAATTCTTCATTGAAGGTTGGTTTCTCACTTGATGATGTGGGGGCTTCACTTGAGGCTTTGTAAGCACCACTTGACTTGTTGTGAAGTTCCTCCTTATCCTTGAGTGACATCTCATGAGCAACAATCCTTCCAATGACTTCCGTTGGCTTGAGATCTTTGTAGTTTGGCATCATTTGGATCAATGTGCACACGGTATCATACTTTCCATCCAATGCTCTTATGATTTTCTTGATGATGAATTTGTCGGTCATCTCTTCACTCCCTAAGCCGGCAATCTCATTTGTGATAAGAGCAAGCCTGGAGTACATTTCAAATGACACCTTCACCATCCTTCATTTTGAACTTGTCAAGTCGACTTTGGAGCACATCCAACTTGGATTCCTTGACGGACTCGGTAGCTTCATGCATATCAATCAAAGTATCCCAAATTTCCTTTGCATTCTCAAGACGGCTGATTTTGTTGAATTCTTGAGGCACAATCCGTTGAAGATGATGTCACATGCTTGAGTGTTGTATTGCAACATCTTCAATTCTTCCGCATTAGCTTCACGGTTCGGTTCTCTCCCATCGAAGAATTCACCTTGCAAGCCAATACAAATAATTGCCCAAACGGCGGGGTTATGTCCAAGAATATGCATTTTCATCTTATGTTTCCAACTAGCAAAATTTGTACCATCAAAGTAAGGACCTCTACGGTGATAATTTCCCTCACTAGACGCCATACACTCCTAGGTTGTGAAACCAAGGCTATGACCACCAAAAGCTATGGAAATCAAAGCAAATGGAGACCAAGGCTCTGATACCACTTGTAGGACCTTGAAGTATGTCTAGAGGGGGGGTGATTAGACTACTTGACCAATAAAAACTTAACTTTTTCCCAATTTTATAGTTTGGCAGATTTTAGCTATTTTAGGACAAGTCAAGCAATCATCACACAATTCAAGCAAGCATGCAAAGAGTGTATAGGTAGCGGAAATTAAAGCATGCAATTTGAAAGAAAGTAAGGGGAAGGGTTTGGAGGATTCAAACGCAATTGGAGACACGGAGGTTTTTGTCGTGGTTCCGATAGGTGGTGCTATCGTGCATCCACGTTGATGGAGACTTCAACCCACGAAGGGTAACGGCTGCACGAGTCCACGGAGGGCTCCACCCATGAAGGGTCCACGAAGAAGCAACCTTGTCTATCCCACCATGGCCGTCGCCCACGAAGGACTTGCCTCACTAGCGGTAGATCTTCACGAAGTAGGCGATCTCCTTGCCCTTACAAACTCCTTGGTTCAACTCCACAATCTTGTCGGAGGCTCCCAAGTGACACCTAGCCAATCTAGGAGACACCACTCTCCAAGAAGTAACAAATGGTGTGTTGATGATGAACTCCTTGCTCTTGTGCTTCAAATGATAGTCTCCCCAACACTCAACTCTCTCTCATAGGATTTGGATCTGGTGGAAAGAGGGTTTGAGTGGAAAGCAACTTGTGGAAGGCTAGAGATCAAGATTCATATGGTAGGAATGGAATATCTTGGCCTCAACACATGAGTAGGTGGTTCTCTCTCAAAACTGGCAAGTTGGAAGTGTAGGTTTGTTACGATGGCTCTCTCCACGAATGAAGAGGAGGTGGAGGGGTATATATAGCCTCCACACAAAATCTAACTGTTACACACAATTTACCAAACTCGGTGGGACCGAATCGTTAAACTTCGGTCGGACCGATTTAGTAAACCTAGTGACCGTTAGTGATTTTCGATGGGACTGACATGCATCTCGGTGAGACCGACATGGTTAGGGTTAGGGCATAACGTAATCTCGGTGAGACCGATTACACAAACTCGGTGAGACCGATTTGGTAATAAGCTTTCTAGAGAGTTGGTCAGGTAAACTCGATGGGGCCGATTTGCTCTTTTCGGTGAGACCGAAATGTTACAAAAATGAAACAGAGAGTTTACATTGCAATCTCGGTGGGACCGATCGCTCACTTCGGTTAGACCGAAGCGTTCTGAAGGGAAACAGAGAGATTGCAACCCCATCTCGGTGAGACCGAGATCCCTATCGATAAGACCGATTTGCTTAGGGTTTGTGGCGGTGGCTATGACTTTTGGAATCGGTGGCGCGGATAGAAAGAATCGGTGTGACCGATTTTGGCTTTAGGTTTAGGTCATTTGTGGATGTGGGAAAGTAGTTGAGGGTTAGAGCATATCACTAAGCACATGAAGCAAGAGGCTCATTAAGCAACACCTCATCCCTTCTTGATAGTATTGGCTTTTCCTATAGACTCAATGTGATCTTGGATCACTAAAATGTAAAATGAAGAGTCTTGAGATTTTGAGCTTGAGCCAATCCTTTGTCCTTAGTATTTTGAGGGATCCACTTTCATCATCCATGCCATGCATTGAGCTTTCCTGAAATAATAGTCTTGGAATAGCATTAGCTCAATGAGCTATATGTTATTATGAATTACCAAAACCACCTAGGGATAGTTGCACTTTCAATCTCCCCCTTTTTGGTAATTGATGACAACATATAGATTAAAGCTTCGACAAATGATAATAAAATTTAAATAACATAAATAAGCTTTTAGAAGTATGTGATAAGCAATAGCTCCCCTAAAGTTGTGCATAGTTTTAGATTTGCTTTGGACTGCAAATGCACAATGAATTAGGCTCATGGGTTATTCTTCCATGTCACATACATCTTGGTGGAGCGCTCAAAATAATAAACAATGAATACATGCACTCATCACCAAGCATAGTGAGTGATCACATAAGATAGATAGGATAATAGCAAGCATGCATAAGTGTAGCTTATGACCAAACACATGATCATCAATGTCTACAAGCATAGTATCTCAACCAAAAGCAAACAAAGATTGAAAACCACCAAATAAAGCAAGAGAGAACAAAAGCAACACACTCTCTCTCTCTCTCGAAGCCTATGATCTATACATTTTTCTCCCCTTTGGCAACAAGTTACCAAAAGTTCATAGAAAATTCATAGTTCTAGATCGACTCTCAGGCTTGATCTTCAGGTGGTGGAGTCCGGATAACGCCGAGGACGAAAGCTTCAGTTGATGTAGATGGAGCCGGAGCTGATGTAGATGCTGGAGCTGGTGGCACTGAGGCTGTAGCTGGTGCAGATGAAGTTGCTCTTGTGTCAGAAACTAGCACAGCAGATGACCTCTGGGCTCTGGGCACTCTGGCAAATGCATCAGTTGTTGTTTTGCCCTTCCTCTCCTGCATGTCATCTTGTAGTTCCTCCACTGCAGACCGAATCTCAGTTACTTTCACATCTAAGTTATAGAACTTTTGTTCTATAATTCTCTCGAGCTCTCCCGATTTTGAGTGAGGGTGGCCAATCCCTTCTCAATCCTCGTGGTTGATGCTATTAAGTATCCGAGCTGCTCCTGCTTGTTCTTCAAGAAATACTAAGATGCCTCCTCTTGAGTTGGCATCTTGGCAGCCTTCTCCCTCTTTGCCTTCTCCTTCTTCTCCTGAGCTTGAACTGATTGTGGATCATCTTCGTTCATGACAACCTCATTGTCCTCAAAAGTCTGGATAAAGTGGAAAGTGTTCCTTATCCAACTGATATTTTCCTGTGCCCATTTTTGAGTTTATCAATTCTTGAATCTGAGGTGCATATCCACAGCTCCTCTTACGATCTGCTGCAGTCCTCTTGATTGTTTCAATGATCGGGCTCATGACTTTGAACTTTTGTGGCACATCAAACACATGCAACATGTTGATGGCATGCCCTCTGATCATGTTATGGTCACCGGACTTGGGCAACAAAGTGTGCCTCGAATCCAATTTATGGTCGGTAACCTGCATGAGAAAGTGAACTGATCCAAACTTGTGAGTTCCTAATGCCTTGTCTGGAATTTCCTTGTACATGTGAGCCATTGAATTGTGACCCATCTTCTTCTTGGCATATATGTCTAGGTCATCCTCATTCTCCTCTAGGGCATTTATCAGACTTGCCCACTCGTCAACGGTTGACTGGTACCTTGTACCTTCAGACATCCAAACAATTCTTCCATCTGGGTAAAAGTGTGCTGTGGAGTAGAACTGCATGATAAGTTCATCATTCCAATTTGTGAGCTTTTGCCCATCAAATTCTGCAACTCCACAAGCAATAAAGTTGTCTTGCACTCCAGGATAGTGCTCTTCATTCTCCTTCATGTAGGTCCAGTCGACCCACCTCATATCACAGACTATGGGCTTCTTGTCCAACAGAATTGTTTCATAGAAGTCCTACCGTTCTGTTGTGTGGAACCTGTAGTCAACATCAGTTCTTCTTCTTGAAGCATATGGATCTTCCATTCTCCACAGTCTCAGCCCTAAATCCTTCCTGATTCTCATGTCCTCAGCCACAGGATGGGCATCATTGTGGTCTGGTATCTTGGGCTTGAGCTTTCTCAGAACTTGTCCATCTTCATCTTCCTCATCAGCATCCTCGAACCTTTGGGGCCTTGTTCTTCTCAAAGTGGAATACTCTGGTATTCCTCTTTGGTGCAGAACTTGGCCTTGGGGAAGCTTTGGGTGCTTCCTTGGGCTTAGATGTGGCAGCCCTGATCTAATAGCATCACCCATAAGCTTGGTGCCTTTGGAGCTGGTGCGACAAGCTCTTCTTCCTCTTCCATCATGGAAGGTTTCCCAATAACTCTAGCCATGGTCATCTTGACCCTTTCCTTTCTTTTCTTCCCTTCTGCGACAAGCTGGTTCTTTGGGTTGGGTTTCCAAAGAAGCTTGTGAAGACTACTCGGCTTTGGACATTGGTTGTCTTCCTGCAGGCCTTTTGATCTTCATGCACGGCTTTGCATTCTTTCTTGAGCCATATTCCTTCTTGAGCACCACTTTCTTGGAGATAGCCTCATCTTCCTCAGCTTTATAATCTTCATCCTCTGAATCTGAAGTTCTTTTCCTCCTTTGCCTAGTTGCAGCCTTAGGCAGGTTGCTAGGAGTACTTCTGCTCCCTTCATCTGAAGTTGAGGGACTAGTGCCCTCACTTAAGTCCATCTGCTCTTCTGAATTGTTCTGGCTGTCACTTTGATCAGACATACCGCAAAAGCTGATCACGACCACGTGAAGAGTTATAGATGAGATAGAAAAGATGAGCATCACAAAATGCAGAGGTTTTTGCAAAAGAATGACTCAAAAGTTCAGTCTTAGTTTTCCACAGAAAGCATTTCGGATCCACCGATTTTCAAACTCGGTGATACCGAAGCAGTTTTGGAACCTAAACTGATGATCTCGGTTGGACCGAGTTTCAGTTCGGTGGTACCGAGACTGCTAGGGTTTCACAGAATCCTCAAATCGGTTGCACCGATTAGTAATTCTCGGTCAGACCGGGAGTCACTAGTGAAATGACATAAGCCAAATCGGTGAGACCGAGTTTTTCAACTCGGTGGGTCCGAGATGGTTTCGGCGGAAACCTAAACCTAAAAATTTGAATCACATCTAATCTGTGAACTACTTTGGCTGGATAGATGAGTTTCAATCATGGCAAGATTCAATATGAAAACAATGTGCCAGGAATCAGATGTGGAAAGCACAAAGTTTAAGTCCATACCCTAACTTGGCGGTGGACTTAACTTGGCGGTGGACTTGCTACGGAAGCAACGGCGGGTACGAAATCCGTTGACGGCGGCGGAGACCAGCGACAGGAGGCTGCTGGCGATGAGGAGACGATCCGGAGACCACAATGGCAGAGCGAGCTGTTGCGCGGGCGAAGGGTTTCGGAGAAATTTTCAAATTTTTGCCCGTGGCTATATATAGCTCGACCCTGTCGGTGTGACCGAGTGGAACAACTCGGTGGCACCGAGATGCATAACTGTGTTCAATTACAGCAAATCGGTGAGACCGAAAAGTTCAAATCGGTTGCACCGAGATTGAAAACTCAGATCAACTTGATGATCTTGGTAGGACCGAAATGGAAGGATCGGTCAGACCGAGAATCACTAAGAGGTTTTGGAAGTTTAAGTCTATGACGAATCGGGGACTCAGTGCTCCTCACACGTAGTGGTTCGAATCGACTTGATCAAATTTTGTGATGTAGCATGAATAGAGTTTGAGACGAGAAAAGCATAGATAGCTAAAGAAGGTTCTTAGGCATTCTTGTCCATCCACTTGGCACAAATAAAAGAATCCAAACAAACAAAACAACAAGTGGATGTCCTTGAATGAGTAAAATATGCACCAACATGCTCACACAATAAGATGACAAAGAAATATGTGGCAAAGCATGCACAACCAATTTTAGCAACCATCAAACAATTGGCGATGACTAGGTCATCTATATATGAGTATATTGACTTAGGAGTCAAATGAGAACATTTGATCATAGGTCATACTCATCGTTTAAGCTCAAGTGGGGTTACCACTTTTACATAATGCATTAATGTGTTCACACCATTAGAGTTGCTTTGACTCAATTCTTAGAGTTAAGCTCCCCTAGATGTGAGATCCCCCTTAGAGGGATGAACTAACCTTGGGTTTTGTCGATGATGACTTCATGTAGGTGTTGAAGATGTAGATGCTCAATGTTGATGTAGATCATTTGGAGCAATCCTTTGGAGTGAGTTGCACTTTCAACTTGCCTACATGGGTTAGTCCCACAAGGAACAAACAAGAATATCCATAGACATAGAGTGATGCACACACAAGATGATGTCCATGAAATCATTAGGTTACCTTGTCCCTTACCTTACCAACATGAGGGTTTGTGACTCCTTGAACTAGTGCAAGATGTGAAAGTTGATTGCACTTGTTCTTGCCAAAATGATATGAGTGAAGAATGTTGGCGGAGTCACCCTCAAGAACTCTCTAGTTCTTCTTCTTCGGGATCCACGTCATCTTGATGGGAATCCTTGGAGTTGTAGTTGTACTTGATGAAGTAGAACTTGACGTAGTCTTGGGGACCCACTCGAACGAGGCTTTAGGTGCTTCTTCAAATGCATCAACCTCTTCTTGAAGCTTGTCCTTGCCTTTGTTCTTGTGGTCTTGTGGTGGAAGATCATCTTGAGCTTGTGTCCCCTTGAAGGAAGTAGGATCATACTTCTCTTGTTGAGGAACAGACTTTGTCTTGGGGTATTGATCTTCTTCCCACTCAACTCCATTGGCGTTGAACTTTCGTTCAAAACCAACACATTGATTCTTCCGGTGCCTTCCTTGCTTGCGTACAATTTCCTCAAATTGCTTACTCCCGGCAAGGCTCTTGTAAACACCTTTCTATATAATTCCCTTCAATAAACTATTTTCTTGCTCAAGTGTAACTTGTCTAAGAGAATCATTAGTGGAATCAAGAGAACTACTAGAAGCAACAACATTGGATTTGACATTATTATTGTTACTACTAGAGGAAGTATCTTTCTTGTACTTGTTACTAGACTTGACTTGAGGCATGTAAGTAGATAAGATTAAACGCTTGGTGTCGGTGTCAAAACCGGCGGATCTCGGGTAGGGGGTCCCGAACTGTGCGTCTAGGCGGATGGTAACATGAGACAAGGGACACGATGTTTTACCCAGGTTCGGGCCCTCTTGATGGAGGTAAAACCCTACGTCCTGCTTGATTAATATTGATGATGTGTGTTACAAGAGTGGATCTACCACGAGATCAAAGAGGCTAAACCCTAGAAGGTAGCCTATGGTTTGATTGTTGTTCGTCCTATGGACTAAAGCCATCCGGTTTATATAGACACCGGAGAGGGCTAGGGTTACACAGAGTCGGTTACAATGGTAGGAGATCTACATATCCGTATCGCCAAGCTTGCCTTCCACGCTAAGGAAAGTCCCGTCCGGGACACGGACGAAGTCTTCAATCTTGTATCTTCATAGTCTTGGAGTCCGGCCGATGATGATAGTTCGGCTATCCGGACACCCCCTAGTCCGGAACTCCCTCAGTAGCCCCTGAACCAGGCTTCAATGACGACGAGTCCAGCGTGTTGATTGTCTTCGGCATTGCGAGGCGGGTTCCTCCTCCGAATACTTCATAGAAGGTTTTGAACACAAGGATAGTGTCCGGCTCTGCAAAACAAGTTCCACATAACACCGTAGAGAATAATTTTGCATGATCTGCTGACGTATTCCGCGGCGTGACATTACACGACGGCCAGGCCTTTATATGAATCGTTTTTTATTGTTCCACCTCAGCGTGTTTTAGTGAGGCGGTTTCCTTGGCACGTCTTATCAAAGCGTAGATCGTGCCCCGTTATTCCGGGATCCTCATCAATACGGACGTGGGTAACCCAACCGTGCCCGTTGGCCTGCCTTCTCTATCAAAGGAGAGTCCTAATCGACCACGGGGTGGGCTCTTGGTATTCAACCTCTTTATAATGAGACCAAGGCCCTCTTCTTTTTACACCCTCCATCGAGTTCGCCTCGCGCTTCAAGTTCCAACACCCAAAGCTTCAGATTTAGGCACTTCGGACTTTCGACGATGCCCGGCTCCGACCAGCACGGCCGATGGATGTCTTCCTCCTTCATAGAAGAGGATGTGCTAAAGCTGCGAGACGCCAGGTATCTGACCGGCGAGATCACGCATAGGCTGCCTTCTCCAGGGCAGGTCATTCCCACTCCTGAGCCCGGCGAGAACGTGGTCTTCGTGTCCCACTTCCTTCGGGGTTTAGGCTTCCCGATGGATCCCTTTGTGCGGGGGCTCATGTTTTATTATGGGCTGGAATTCCACGACTTGAATCCGGAGTCCATCCTCCATATCTCGTCATTCATTGTCGTATGTGAGGCCTTCCTCAACATTACCCCCCACTTTGGATTGTGGCTCAAAACCTTCAAGGTGGAGCCAAAGACGATCAAGGGCAGCAAGCGAGTGCGGAGGGGCAGTCATAAGCAAATGTGCCGATGCTCCGTGGCCCGAGGGCTCTTTTCAAGGGAGCTTGGTTTGTGGCAACGGAGTGGTTTTATATCACCGCTCCTGTGGGCACCAAATGGGCAGCGCTCCCGCCTTCCGCTCAGGTCCACCACATGGCTGGCATCATGGGTCGACAAGGGCTCGACTAGGGGCCATCCAAGGGCGTTCCCCTGCTGCAGGCCGTATTCGAGATCTCCAGAAAGAGGGATCAATCTGGTTGCGATGGCGCAGGTTATGGTGATCCGGCGCCTTCAGCCTGCAAACGTCGCCCCTCCACCTGTGGGAATTCAATCCGGAGGGACCACGAGCTCTCCAAAATTTCATGGGCACGACGCCCGTGGAGATGTATAAACTGTTCTTCGGACCACAAGAGAAGTGTCCGGACTTGACCGAGGACGCAGGACTAAGCTGTAATCGCCCAGATACTCAAGTAAGTAGTCCTATAACCGGACAAGCTGTTCATTCATTTATTTCATATATATGCCCTTTAAAGGAGCCGTTTCTTGAACAGGAGTGGATAGCCAAGGAAAAGTTGATAAGGTGTCCGGCTCCCCTCCCCAAGACCACGCTGGATCCCATGCTGACCAAGATGTTGAAGGTCGCGCCTTTTGAAGAAGGCGAAGGGGGGAGAGGGGAAGCAACTGCCTCTGCGAAGGAGGCTACCAAGGAAGGAGGGATTAAGAGTCCCGCCTTCCGAGGAGAGAAGAGGACCGCTTCGGAAGACCCGGAGGTCAAGGCCACAAAGAGGGGAAGGGAATCTTCGGCAGAGAGTCCGGCCGGGAAGTAACCCAGCCGCATTATTTCCCCAAGGATCAGCCCTCCAGTGAGCCGTAAGTAAAAACAAGGGGTCTTGTAAATAAGGAACATCCTGTGTTTATTCATGAGGATAAACGAAATTGTACCTTATGTAGTTCGGACCTCGGCCCTTCTCGTGAGCTCGTCTTGAGGATCTTCTTCCGGAGATGATGGAGAGCCACGCCTCCACCTATCGCATCCTCATAGGAAGCGGACTGACCCAGAGGTGTCGTCACGGAGGAATTTCCCAAGTCTGGCAGGGCCGGAAGGTCCGGCGCCAAGTGGCGTCTTGATCGGAGGAGTGAAGGATCTGCTTTCGGCGGCGGCTATTTCAGAAGATCACCGTGCTCTAATGGGTACGGTGATTGAAAGAATTGCATCCGCGGAGAGCGGATTGCATGAAGCCGTCAGAAGCTTACTGACGGGGTTTGAGGTATGCAAAAATGATGTACCTTCGGCGCTTATGCATATAAAATGCGCCTGTATAGATAGTAGCCCACGAGACTTGGTATGCTATCGAAAACGCAGCAGTGTGCCTAGGATCATAATCTCGCTTATTAATCGCCGCCTTTCCTATGCAGGTGGCGGAACGTTCGATGGCCAGCCGGACTGATGGATTCGCCGAGCTGAAGAAGCAACTTCGACGCCGCAGATGCGGACATCTCATTTGGTCAATAAACGACTTGATGAGTCACAAGGTATGTGGTTGCTCCATGATCGCTTAGTAAGGAGCTGATGCCCATTCCTTACAAGTTGTATGCTTGATGCAGATGGTGCTGCTGCTGTGGAAGACCTTCGAGCAGAACTTGCTCGGGCCAAGGAGCGAGCCAGAAAAAGCGAGGCGGCTGCCTTGAAGGCAGCGAAAGAGCTAGAAGCCGAGAAGGCTGCTCACTGCCGAAGCAGGGAGGAGATGGCCGGAATGGCCATGAAATTAGAAGTTGCTACCGACCTCCTGGAGGTTCTTGAAGGAGAACGCCGAGCGGAGCAAGAGGACCTGAAGAAGGCCGGTGCCGAAGCCAAGGATGCCCGTAGTGCGATGCGGGCTATGAAGGAGGAACTGCGTCAGGTCGGAGATATTGTGGCTAGAAAGCCCTTTATGCTGCGTAGGAAGTTCACAGATCCGAAGTATGCTCAGCTGGGCCGATTGTACGGTGCAGAGGATCCTTATTTGGACTTGGCGGCGAGTGCGGCGGACGCAGTCGTACACTTTCGAAGCCAGGAGGATCATGAAATGGAAGAGCTTTTCTGGTCTCAATTCCATAGTCCGGAGCGTCCACTTCCGTTGAGTGATCGGCTGGTTGAGTGGGTTGAGCTGAACAGATTGTCCGGACTAGCCATGACGGATGTGGTCGCTCATCTGTGGCCGAAAAGGCCCAAGCCTAAGAGTTATTTTGGCTTGTTGCAGCAATTCCTTGGGGCAGTGCCGCATATTAAGGCGATGAAGCGGTCGGCATGCATAGAAGGTGCACGGATGGCTCTCGCCCGTGGTAAAACACACTGGGCGGAGATGGATGCCACCGCTGTTGCATCCCGGGGTTTGGACAAAAGTCGATTCCCCATCGTGCATTACTTTGAGGAGGTCCTGCAGGGCGCTCGTATAATAGAGTCGCAGTGCTCGAAAGATGTTATGTTTGAATGACATGTATGATTTCTAGGATCATGTTTATAATCCAATGACTTTTTATACTTGTGTGTTCAAGTATTGAACTATCTCTGTCTTGACCGTATATGTATGTATAATCGAAAGATGGCAGTCTTTGGCTTCAAATTTCACGCGCATGGTGCGGGGGTGTTTGCAAAAAGAAAAACGCTTTTTCACACTTAATCCAACGTCTTGGTCCTTTTAAGGAGGTGATAGCATAGCAAACTAGGCAACCGGACTATAATGCTTTATCACTTTCACTTAGCCATAGGAGCTCGAATGTGGGGCTACTATATAGCCCCTGATGGCACCGCGCTTCTCCGAACTCGGGGCGCGTATGTGCCTGACCGGGAAGCGGTCCTTCGTCAAAGCGGAGGAATTCTAAACATTCCAATGGTCGATCGAGTGGTTGACGGTCTCTCGCTATATCATGACGGTCGGTTTTGGCTTTCTCTCGAGGTGCTCTCCGGCGAACTGGGCACAATCGCATAGTTCTCCGGTGCCGCATTAGCCGGCGATGATACGGAACGTAAGGCAGCAAAACACAGGAGCCGGGCAAACCCAACATTTGACCAAAGACATGATTCGGAGCTGATGCATATCAGGCCTAACTCGAGACGCCGAACACTCTCTGACGTGTTCGGTCTTTATGATATCCAGGCGTAACAAAGCCCTAAGCCCCTAGTGTCCAGTGCAGTAAGGGAACTTGGCGCGGCCGATGCCAAAACGCCAGCCTCCTCCTCGGCTCTGGTAGGAAACCGGGGGATGTGTATCAATAAGAGACAGTAAGAAAGGTTTACGCAGGGTCTTAATCTGAAAAGAATCCTTGCAACGGGTCCCTACTGCACGTCTGCGCCTGTGTCTCCGTTGTGTTGTATCCTGGACGGGTGTAGCACGTGCTTCATCTATAAAAGAGAAGGACTTAGTTTCTAAGAAATATCGTGCAAAAATTGTATTAAAATAAAGTATAATTTGGAAGATGAAGAAAGTTGACCTTTATTGGCTTTCATCATTTTATGTCTTGTGACCCCCAAAAAAAGGGGTATGCGGTGGGAAGCCCTTGTTAATTCTGTGGGACTCGCCTAACCATGTCCGAGGTCTAAATGACCTGTTTTTAGGGGCTTTGACCTGCAAGGTCGGATTAATGTGTGGCTGTCGAGGCAGCCGCACATTCTCCGTGGTCGAGAGACACCTGGAGTTTTGAGATTATGCCATGTGGGCCGGGCATTTTTAAGCGTAAGAGACGCGTAATGTGGTATTGCATTAAAGCGGGAGAAAGCTGTACGCCCCAGTAGTGCTTAAGGGCTACTGCTAAACGGGGCGATGGGGAGTGAGCTTTTCACGATGGTGGTTGTCGGATGAACCGAACACAACCTCTAGTGGTACAGAGCCTGTATAATAAAGAGGGCCTGGCGTCATTCCTTTGAAGGAAGTGCTGCTATAGCGAATTTTGGTAGGTTCTATCCCCATTATGCGAACGGTGTCCTGGTATGGCAGGTGCCGCGCTGTGTGTTATCACATGAAGTGAGTTCACTGTTTTGACTTCTAGTGGGAAAGTCTTTTGTTTTCTGGAGTGCTGCTTTTGGGTTTCGTCACCCTCAAGTGGTGTGTCGAGCCCCTTGTGTTCGGCATTAAGTCGGCCGGACTGCTTGAAGACCCAACAATCTCTGTGGGTATGGTTTGCAGGCTTCCCGGAGGTACCATGTATTTGACACAATCTATCCAGAATCTTGTTTAGGTTGGATAGCTAAATCCTTTATTATCCTTTAGGGCGGTGTTTTGTTGTTCGCCGAGAGCTTTTGAATCGGCGTTGACCGCCGTACTATTTGGGCCATTTTCCTTATTCCGCGCCGATCTTTTTCTGCGTCGTGATTTCATTTCCATCCCTGATTTCGGATGTACTCGGGTCATTGGTGTCGCATCTAGCCAGCCAGTTGTCTTCCCCACGCAAAGCGTGTCATGAGGCTTGTTAGTGCGGCCATTGTTCTTGGTTTTTCCTGGCCGAGGTGTCTGGCGAGCCATTCGTCTCGGACGTTGTGTTTAAAGGCCGCTAAGGCTTGACGTCGAACGGTCGACTATTTGGTTCTTTTTAGTGAGGAACCTGTTCCAGAATTTGCGTCTTGACTCTCCGGGCTGTTGAGTTATGTGACTTAAATCGTCGTGCATCCGGAGGCCGGACATGAGTCCCCTGAAAATTTGCTCGAACGCATCCTCAAGCTCTTCCCAACTTCCAATCGTATTTTCCGGGAGGCTTTTAAGCCAATGCCGAGACGGCCCTTTGAGCTTGAGGGTAGGTATTTTATGGCATGGAGATCGTCTCCTCTTGCCATATGTATGTGTAGGATATAATCCTCAATCCAGACTCCGGGGTCTGTTGTTCCGTCGTATGCCTCTATGTTTACGGGTTTGAATCCCGCTGGAAATCCATGATCCAATACCTCGTCGGTAAAACATAGTGGGTGTGCGGCGCCCCTGTACTTGGGTGTGCCATTGTCTTCAAATGCTCGGCTGGTTGTGTTACTTCCTGGAGTCTTCTTTTTTGGCCCATAGATAGACTGGCGGGTTATCCTTTTCGAGGATCTTTATGCTGATCGTGTGCCGGCTTGTGTGCGGCGCCCCTTGTTGCTCTTGGCCCGTCATCTGGTCGTCTATCCGGCCAGGCGGCTTCTTTCTTTTTTGACTGCGGGGGCTCTAAGGCCTCCTCGTCAAATTCGGGCAACAGCTTGCGCTTCGGGTAGCTCTTTGTCTGGTGACTAGTGCCATATTTATCTGCGGTGTTGATTACTTTGCTCCATCTCATTCTGAGTGCGTCCTCCGCTGTTTTGAGCTTCCGCTTTTGCTTCTTCAAACTTCTTGCAATGGCGACGAGCCTTTTATGAAGATTCATATGCTCTGGTGATGTGAGATCATCTTCGCCGGGATGGGTTGCTTGTCCGATTCATGTCCTATTTGGTTGCTTGTTGACATGTGCGTCGTCCGCTTCGCCCTGCTCTAGGGCCGGGTCCGTATGGGTGCCGCTTTTGTCGATGCCGGTCTTGGCGGCGCTTGCGTCGCCGCTTTGTTTGTTTGTTGGGGGAGTTGTCCTTCGCCACGTCCCGTTTTTCCTCATTGTCGCTTCCTTTTGGTGTATCCACCATGTATACGTTGTGGGCTGGGGTGGCTTGTAACGCCCCGGATTCGATGCGCCAGGTGTCCTTCAGTTATTCGCCGTCGTTGCCATGTCATTTGCTTGCGTGTTGTACTTTGCCACGTCATCATCTGCGTTTCATATCATGTCATCATGTGCATCTCATTTCGCATTCGTGTTCGTCTCATGCATCCGAGCATTTTCCCCGTTGTCCGTTTTCCAATCCGGCACTCCTATGTCTCCCGGCGCCCCCCTTTTTGCCTCTTCTTTTGTGCGGGTGTTAAACGTTCTCGGAATGGACCGTGGTTTGTCAAGCAGCCTTGGTATAGCATCGGTAGACCGCCAGTCAAGTTTCGTGCCATTTGGAGTCCGTTTGGTACTCCAACGGTTAACCGGGTAACCGTAAAGCCTCCTTTCTCTTTGCAGCCCAACACCCCCTCCAAAGTGGCCCAAAACCCAGCAAACTCCCCTCCATGCTCTTGGTCGTTCGATCACGATCGTGTGGGCGAAAACCGCACCCCATTTGGACTCTCCTAGCTCCCTCTATCTATAAATATGCCCATCCGTCCGAAATTCGCGGATGAAAGTCCCCCCTAACCCTAGCCTTTCCCTCTCCGCCGCCGGACGCGTCCGCCCCCGGCCGGACACGTCCGCGCCGCCGCGCCCAGCCAATCAGAGGCCGCCGCAATGGCCGACCTCGCCGCGCTGCCAGCCCAGCCAGCGGGCCAGCGTGAGCTGATTCGCGCCCGCCGCCCGGCCGCCGCCTCCCGGCCGCCGCGCCGCGCCAGTCGCCGCCGCCCGCGCGTGCCACAGCCGCCCTCGCCGCCCGTCGCCCTCGTCTCTGCCGTGGCGCTCGCGCCCGCCCGTCCGAGCGCCACTGCCGCCCTCTCCCGCCGGCCGCGCAGCCGCCCGGATCTCCATCGCCGCCGAAACGCCAGCTCCGCCCGCCGCCCGCGCCTCCCATCGCCGGGCCGCCACTGCGTCCCCGTCCCAAACCCTCCGTCGTCCGTGCCCCTAAGCCGGCCTCCCCTCGCCGGGCTTCGCCCGGCGCTTGTCGTCGCCGGATCTGGTCAGGCGGACCAGATCCACCACCTCATCCAACCAAACACGCGCCTCCCCGCCCGGATCTCCTCGTCCCGCTTCGTCCCGTCCAGTTTTGGAGGTTGAATTTCCACCAAGTCCCGAGTGTTTTTGATATTATCATGCCATGTTCATCGTGCCATAACTCTCTGCATATTGCTCTATTTCATGCGTGTAATATGTCAAATTGTTTGCTTCGACGAGTACTTCATTTCATTCCATTGCATGATGTTCATTTGAGTTCATCTTGATGCCTGAATCAGCATTGCAAAAGTGCTATGTGATGTTAATCTGCTGAAACTGTTATAACTTGAGAATTTGTCATTTTTGCCATGTTTGATGTGTGCATCCTATGAGCATGAGATCTACATGTGTTTTGATCTATGCCATGCCATCTTTACAGGGGTGCTATCCATATATTTTTGTGAGTTGTGTAGTGAGTGCATCGAGATTGTTAAGTAGGGTACTTGCTGTTGCTGTTTTCCTGACAGATTCTGTTATATTTTGTTGCTATGTTAACCTGCTTCTACAAGTCATTCTATGCATAATCTGGAGATATTCACTAAGGATGTTTTGTTATACATGTCATGCTCTATCCATCCATGCCCCTGGTTGCATTTATAGCCTACTGTAACTTGTTGTAATCTTGTTCTCAAGTTGCTAAATAATGTTGCTGTCGGCCTGTTAATATTAAGTTCAGTTTTGCCATCTGCTTTGCTAGTGATCCAAGCACCCTATGAACTTCCTCTTGCCATGCTTAGCTTCATAAACATGTATTCTTACCGTTGGTTGCCTTGCCATGTCATGTATTGCTCTGTGGTGAGTGGTTCAAGCTCATCAACATACCTACTTACCGTTGTTCCTGCCATGTATGAATCTTTAATATAACTTGCCATGTTTACATGGGTGCCATCATATCTTCTGATCCTTTGTGGCTTATGGTCAGTAAGGGACTTTTGTTCTATGCAATTATTACATTCATGCCATGCCTTTGTTTGCCACGATAAGTTTCTGTAACATGTTGTTTGATAGCTCTAAACATTGCAACCTGATGTTATTTCCTGGTAAGTCTGAAACTGTTAGTATTTGCAATCTTGCCATGTCATTTTGAGCATGTTCTAGTGATTTCTGGAGATAGCTCAGTGTTCATGTTTTGTCATGCTTTACCTTTACTTCATGCCCATGCCTTTTGTTATTACGTTGAGATGCTGTAGCATAGTGTTTTGATGCTTGCAATATGCCTAGTTGCTGTTTTGGACATTGTTGTCAAGACTTGTATAGAGTATGTGTTGAACCGTTGCTCCGTTTTGAGTGTGCTCTATATGATACTTGCTTGATTTTGCAGGTAGCTTCATATTATCATGTTGCATCCATGTTTTGAGGTGTTTGCTTGATGTTTGTATGCATTTTGCATCAATGCCATGTTTCACTTGTTTTGCTCATATCTTCTAGGCCGTAGCTCTGAATCTAATGAACTTTATATGTAACTTGACTACATTTTTCGTGTAGATCATCGTGGTGCATCTTAACTTGCTGTTTAACAACTTTAACATAAGGTTTATTCAGATCTGGACCAATTTCAAAATTTGCATATGAGGACTTACCGAAATTGTTATATGTTGTTTCCGGCCTCATTTAAACTTGCCTTGATGCGTTGCTCTTGTTTGCATGATCTCTTGCCATGAGTAGCTTCATGTAGCTTTGTCAGGCATCATGCTTGTTGTGCATCATGCCTTGTTCATGTGTGGTGTGTTTACCATGTTGTGTGCTTTTCTCGATAGTTCCCGTTTCGTTTCGATCGTGAGGATTCGTTCGCTCACGCTTGGTCTGCGTCTTCGTGGCTTCATCTTCTTCATGGACTCGTTCTTCTTCCTTGCGGGACTTCAGGCAAGATGACCGTCACCTTGGATCTCATTACTATCATTGCTATGCTAGTTGCTTCGTTCTATCGTTATGCTGCGCTACCTATCTCTTGCTGCTCAAGCCTCCCAATTTGCCATGTCAGCCTCTAACCTTTGTCACCCTTCCTAGCAAACCGTTGCTTGGCTATGTCACCGCTTTGCTCAGCCCCTCTTATAGCGTTGCTAGTTGCAGGTGAAGTTGAAGATTGCTCCATGGTGGACAGGATTTTGGTTGGGATATCACAATATCTCTTATATTATTAATGCATCTATATACTTGGTAAAGGGTGGAAGGCTCGGCCTTATGCCTGGTGTTTTGTTCCACTCTTGCCACCCTAGTTTCCGTCATATCGGTATTATGTTCCCGGATTTTGCGTCCCTAACGCGGTCGGGTGATTTATGGGACCCCCTTGACGATTCGCTTTGAATAAGACTCCTCCAAAGAAGGCCCGGCATTGGTTTTACCATTTGCCTCACCACCACCTACTTTTCCCTTGGGAGTCGCTCTCTCGAGGGTCATCTTTATTTAGCCCCGGGCCGGTGCTTCTCTAAGTGCTGGTTCGAACCGAGCTACTGTGAGAATACCTTGAGGCAACACGAGGTTGGTTTTAATCGTAGCTAGTCTCATCCGGTGTTGCCACGAGAGCGAGATATGTGCAGCTCCTATCGGGATTGTCGGCGCATCGGCGGCTTTGCTGGTCTTGTTTTATTCTTTGTCGAAATGTCTTGTAGCCGGATTCCGAGACTGATCGGGTCTTCCGGGAGAAGGAATATCCTTCGTTGATCGCAAGAGCTTATCATGAGCTAAGTTGGGACACCCTGCAGGGTATAAACTTTCGAGAGCCGTGCCAGCGGTTATGTGGCGGATGGGAATTTGTTAATATCCGGTTGTAGTAAACTTGAAGTAAACTCTTCTAAAATACACCAACCGTGTGCGTAACCATGAGTGTCTCTTTTCGGGGTTGATCGAGAGGAGAACACGGTTCTTGGGTTATGTCTGACGTAAGTAGGAGTTCAGGATCACTTCTTGATCATTACTAGTTGAAGACCGTTCCTTTGCTTCTCTTCTCGCTCTCATTTGCGTATGTTAGCCACCATATATGCTTAGTCGCTGCTGCAACCTCACCACTTTATCCCTTCCCTTCCTACTTAAGCTTTGCTAGTCTTGATACCCATGGTAATGGGATTGCTGAGTCCTCGTGGCTCACAGATTACTACACCAACAGTTGCAGGTACAGGTTATGCGATGATCATGACGCGAGAGCGATGTTTGCTTGTTTTGGAGTTCTTCTTCTACTTCTTCTTCGATCAGGGGATAGGTTCCAGGTCGGCAGCCTGGGCTAGCAGGGTGGATATTGTTTGAGTTTCTGTTTATGTTTCATCCGTAGTCGGATGTTGATCTTGTATATGATGTTGATGTATTCTTGGGGCGTTTGTGCCTTATGTATGTATCCCCATCTATTATGTAATGTTGATGTAATGATATCCACCTTGCAAAAGCGTCTTCAAGATGCGCTTCTATCCTTGGTGGGACCTTCGAGTTCCTTTAGGATAGGGTCGCATCTTAGGCGTGACAAGTTGGTATCGAGCCTCGACCGACCCTAGGAGCCCCCCTTGATTGATCGTGTAGTTTGGCCGTTGTTGAGTCTAGAAGAAAACTGTTTTCTGAGTCTACTTATATCGGAGAGTAGGAATTCTTTTTACTCCTCAGCCCCTTCGTCGCTCCGGTAAGGAATCTTGACGTAGGTGTTTTGAATTACTCCTCTTCCCCTTCAAAAATTTTCTTTAGGATCACGCAGTTGGTTTTTCGATCGTTGGCTCTCAGCTCTTTGCATCCGGTGCATTTCTCATCAAGTTGACTCGAGCCTCTTCATCTTTGCTAATTCAATCCTTAGTTATCTTATTTTCCCACCCGCCCACCCTTCTTCTTCTCGGAACCGGAGTCCGTAATCGAGTAAACATCCTACTCGTGTGAAGCCTTTGCTTTCTTTCAACCGGTGTTTTCTCTTCAAGATATTCGTCGGTTCCCCTTCCAAGTTGTCTTTGTTTTTCCCGCCCTCCCACCCTCTTCTTCCCGGAGCCTGAGTCTCTCTCGACCATCAATTTCATTCGTACGGAGTCTCTTCAGTCTTCCCTCAATCATTTCAACCGGTGAATTCTCATCTCGTTCGTCATTCTTCATCCCTTTTTTCTTTTTCCGGTGGATCCAATCCAAGTTTTTCGTTGCCGATCGTATTCTTTCCCTCAGCTCAAATATTTCCTTTTGCTCGTTCGCCTCTCGCCATTTAATCCCTCCGGAGTGCTCAAGACATCTCAGGAGATTCGACTGTGTTCCAACTAATTCGAGGTTGTCACCTCATTCAAATATTTCAATTGTTCCGGTGCATCATCTATCTGTTCAACAATCCTTTCCAACGGTGTGTTTCTCTTTAGTGGGCCCTAACCCACAGGTCTTTTTCCAGGATCTTACCTGACTCTTCTAATTTCCCCCGGAGTTATTCTCAATTCTTTTCAAGTGTGACGTAAGAATGGATTTCATCGATCCACGTGCCTTCTCCAAGATCTCGTTCAAACTCTTTTCATTGTTGGCTCAACCTCTCTGTTTTTCATTCTTCCGGAGTATCTCAGTAATTTTGGTGGTGTTTCTTGTCGTCATTTGAAGACCGAAGAAAAGTTTTTCCTCTAAATCTTGCCCGTTCTCTCGAAGATTCGTGGTTCTAGTTTCTTGTTATCCTCTCGAATTATTCCATTTGTCAGATATTCTTTTCTCAACCATCCAGAGTTTGTCAGGAGTTGTTTTTTTTTTCATTTCTTTTCACCGGAGGCCATCATTCCAGCTATCGTTCTATATTTATCCCGGAGATTCATTCAAATGTTCTGTAATCAGCTCGAGTTCTTCCCGCTCTCTTGTATCTAAATCCCCTCAATCATATTTGTTCTTCTAATTCTTCCCAGTGATTATTTCTCTTTCGGCAGTCATTTTCGAATTCTTACGGTGGTTCGTTCAAGACTCATTTTCCTTGGTTATCATTTTAATCCATTCGCTCTGTCCAATCCTACCGGTGGTTCAAGAAGACTTTCTCAAGTTTTATGCTATACCCCCCTTAATCCTTTTCAAGAAGAATAAGTAGTTTGCAAAATCAATTGTTTGTCATCAATTTAATTTGATGAAGGATAAGCATACAATAAATCTTATTCTTATTTCATCCAAGTGAGTAATCCCTTCCTTCGGAGTTTGTTCTTGAGGAATAAATTCTAGTTCCAAGTGTTTTTCATCTTTTCTTTTCCGGAGTTCAAATTTCCCTCGTCCATCTCGTCGGAACCGCCATCAAAATCATCGCAACGCTCATCTATTCTTTCATCCTTCATTTTATCTCGTCATCCTTTTGGTACCGGAGTTCTTCATGATTTAATTCATTCTTCAAGAGTTCATCAAGTTTCATTCCATCTTCTTAATCTCGTGTTCTATTCCTCCATGTTTTAACCGGAGTGCTGCCTAAATCCTTCCAGTCTTATTCGTTTTCTTATCTCATTCTAACCGGAGTGGTTTCATAGTCTATCTGATTCTGTGAGCTTTCGATTCTCGTCATTCTCGTCGTTCCCCTCGTCTTCTCTAGTGCTCTCGATTGTTTGCTTCTTCTCTTGAGTTCTTGTTTCACCTCATCCTTTTTCCCGTCCGTCTCGGTCCTAAGATCTCGGGACGAGATCTCTTGTTAGTGGAGGAGTGTTGTAAAGCCCCGGATTCGATGCGCCAGGTGTCCTTCAGTTATTCGCCGTCGTTGCCATGTCATTTGCTTGCGTGTTGCACTTTGCCACGTCATCATCTGCGTTTCATATCATGTCGTCATGTGCATCTCATTTCGCATTCGTGTTCGTCTCATGCATTCGAGCATTTTCCCCGTTGTCCGTTTTCCAATCCGGCACTCCTATGTCTCCCAGCGCCCCCTTTTTCCCTCTTCTTTTGTGCGGGTGTTAAACGTTCTCGGAATGGACCGATGTTTGTCAAGCAGCCTTGGTATAGCACCTGTAGACCGCCTGCCAAGTTTCGTGCCATTTGGAGTCCGTTTGGTACTCCAACGGTTAACCGGGTAACCGTAAAGCCTCCTTTCTCTTTGCAGCCCAACACCCCCTCCAAAGTGGCCCAAAACCCAGCAAACTCCCCTCCATCCTCTTGGTCGTTCGATCACGATTGTGTGGGCGAAAACCGCACCCCATTTGGACTCTCCTAGCTCCCTCTATCTATAAATATGCCCATCCCCCCGAAATTCGCGGATGAAAGTCCCCCTAACCCTAGCTTTTCCCTCTCACTTGCCGGGCCTTGTCCGCCGGACACGTCCCGCCAGCCAATCAGAGGTCGCGTGGCCTCGCGCTCACCGCCATGGCTGAGCCACTTGAGCTGGTCGCGCCAATTCTGCCCGCCGCCGCCCATGCCGCCTCGGCCACTCGCCGCCCGTCGCCCTCGTCTCACGCCAATGCGCGCGCCCATGCCGTCCGGGCGTCGCCCGCCTCTCTCACGGCAAGCGCCGCCCGGATCTCCTTCGCCGCCGAAGCCGCCCGGCTCCATCTCGCCGCCCAGCGCCTCCCATCGCCGAGCTGCCACCCGCGTCCCGCCCCAAACCCTCCCGTCGTCCCGTGCCCCTAGCTGGCCTCCCCCTCGCTGGAGAAGCTCGCCGGCGCCGCCGTCGTCGCCGGATCTGGTCAGGCGGACCAGATCCACCACCTCATCCATCCAAACACGCGCCTCCCCGCCCGGATCTCCTCGTCCCGCTTCGTCCCGTCCAGTTTCGGAGGTTGAATTTCCACCAAGTCCCGAGTGTTTTTGATATTATCATGCCATGTTCATCGTGCCATAACTCTCTGCCCTTTTCTCCGTTTCATGCGTGTAATACGTCAAATTTTTCGACTCGACGAGTTCTTCACTTCGTTCCATTGCGTCATGTTCATTTGAGTTTATCTTGATGCCTGAATCAGCGTTGCAAAAGTGCTATGTGATGTTAATCTGCTGAAACTGTTATAACTTGATGATTTGTCATTTTTGCCATGTTTGATGTGTGCATCCTATGAGCATGAGCTCTACATGTGTTTTGATCTATGCCATGCCATCTATACAGAGGTGCTATCCATATATTTTTGTGAGTTGTGTAATGAGTGCATCGAGCTTGTTAAATAGGGTACTTGCTGTTGCTGTTTTCCTGACAGATTCTGTTATATTTTGTTGCTATGTTAACCTGCTTCTACAAGTCATTCTATGCATAATTTGGAGATATTCACTAAGGATGTTTTGTTATACATGTCATGCTTAATCCATCCATGCCCCTGGTTGCATTTATAGCCTACTGTAACTTGTTGTAATCTTGTTCTCAATTTGCTAAATAATGTTGATGTCGGCCTGTTAACATTAAGTTCAGTTTTGCCATCTGCTTTGCTAGTGATCCAAGCACCCCATGAACTTCATCTTGCCATGCTTAGCTTCATAAACATGTATTCTTACTGTTGGTTGCCTTGCCATGTCATGTATTGCTCTGTGGTGAGTGGTTCGAGCTCATCAACATGCCTACTTATCGTTGTTCCTGCCATGTATGAATCTGTAATATAACTTGCCATGTTTACATGGGTGCCATCATATCTTCTGATCCTTTGTGGCTTATGGTCAGTAAGGGACTTTTGTTCTATGCAATTATTAGGTTCAAGCCATGCCTTTGTTTTCCATGGTAAGTTCTTGTAACATGTTGTTTGATAGCTCTAAACATTGCAACCTGATATTATTTCCTGATAAGTCAAACTGTTAGTATTTGCAATCTTGCCATGTCATTTTGAGCATGTTCTAGTGATTTATGGAGATAGATCAGTGTTCATGTTTTGTCATGCTTTACCTGTACTTCATGCCCATGCCTTTTGTTATTACATTGAGATGCTGTAGCATAGTGTTTTGATGCTTGCAATATGCCTAGTTGCTGTTTTGGACAGATTGTTGTCATGACTTGTATAGAGTCTATGTGTTGAACCGTTGCTCCGCTTTGAGTGTGCTCTATATGATACTTGCTTGATTTTGCATGTAGCTTCATATTATCATGTTGCATCCATGTTTTGAGGTGTTTGCTTGATGTTTGTATGCATTTTGCATCAATGCCATGTTTCACTTGTTTCGCTCGTATCTTCTAGGCCGTAGCTCCGAATCTAATGAACTTTATATGTAACTTGACTAGAATTTCGTGTATATCATCGTGGTGCATCTTAACTTGCTGTTTAACAACTTTAACATAAGGTTTATTCAGATCTGGACCAATTTTGAAATTTGCATACGAGGACTTACCGGAATTGTTATATGTTGTTTCCGGCCTCATTTAAACTTGCCTTGATGCGTTGCTCTTGTTTGCATCATCTCTTGCCATGAGTAGCTTCATGTAGCTTTGTCAGGCATCATTCTTGTTGTGCATCATGCCTTGTTCATGTGTGGTGTGTTTACCATGTTGTGTGCTTTTCTCGATAGTTCTCGTTTCGTTGCGATCGTGAGGATTCGTTCGTCTACGCTTGGTTCGTCTTCGTGGCTTCATCTTCTTCATGGACTCGTTCTTCTTCCTTGCGGGACTTCAGGAAAGATAACCGTCACCTTGGATCTCATTACTATCATTGCTATGCTAGTTGCTTCGTTCTATCGTTATGCTGCGCTACCTATCTCTTGCTGCTCAAGCCTCCCAATTTGCCATGTCAGCCTCTAACCTTTGTCACCCTTCCTAGCAAACCGTTGTTTGGCTATGTTACCGCTTTGGTCAGCCCCTCTTATAGCGTTGCTAGTTACAGGTGAAGTTGAAGATTGCTCCATGGTGGACATGATTTTGGTTGGGATATCACAATATCTCTTATATTATTAATGCATCTATATACTTGGTAAAGGGTGGAAGGCTCGGCCTTATGCAGTGTTTTGTTCCGCTCTTGCCACCCTAGTTTCCGTCATATCGGTATTATGTTCCCGGATTTTGCGTCCCTAACGCGGTCGGGTGATTTATGGGACCCCTTGACAGTTAAGCTTTGAATAAGACTCCTCCAAAGAAGGCCCAACATTGGTTTTACCATTTGCCTCACCACCACCTACTTTTCCCTTGGGAGTCGCTCTCTCGAGGGTCATCTTTATTTAGCCCCCGGGCCAAGCTTCTCTAAGTCTTTGGTTCGAACCGAAATACTGAGGCCACCTTGAGGCAACTCGAGGGCTGGTTTTACTCGTAGCTAGTCTCATCCGGTGTTGCCCTGAGAACGAGATATGTGCAGCTCCTATCGGGATTGTCGGCGCATCGGGCGGCTTTGCTGGTCTTGTTTTATTGCTGTCGAAATGTCTTGTAGCTGGGATTCCGAGACTGATCGGGTCTTCCCGGGGAGAAGGAATATCCTTCGTTGATCGCGAGAGCTTATCATGGGCTAAGTTGGGACACCCCTGCAGGGTATAAACTTTCGAGAGCCGTGCCCGTGGTTATGTGGCGTATGGGAATTTGTTAATATCCGGTTGTAGTAAACTTGAAGTAAACTCTTCTAAAATACACCACCGTGTGTGTAACCGTGAGTGTCTCTTTTCGGGTTGATCGAGAGGAGAACACGGTTCTTGGGTTATGTCTGACGTAAGTAGGAGTTCAGGATCACTTCTTGATCATTACTAGTTGACGACCGTTCCTTTGCTTCTCTTCTCGCTCTCATTTGTGTATGTTAGCCACCATATATGCTTAGTCACTGCTGCAACCTCACCACTTTATCCCTTCCCTTCCTACTTAAGCTTTGCTAGTCTTGATACCCATGGTAATGGGATTGCTGAGTCCTCGTGGCTCATAGATTACTACACCACCAGTTGCAGGTACAGGTTATGCGATGATCATGACGCGAGAGCGATGTTTACTTGTTTTGGAGTTCTTCTTCTACTTCTTCTTCGATCAGGGGATAGGTTCCAGGTCGGCAGCCTGGGCTAGCAGGGTGGATGTCGTTTGAGTTTACATTTATGTTTCATCCGTAGTCGGATGTTGATCTTGTATATGATGTTGATGTATTCTTGGGGCGTTTGTGCCTTATGTATGTATCCCCATCTATTATGTAATGTTGATGTAATGATATCCACCTTGCAAAAGCGTCTTCAAGATGCGCTTCTATCCTTGGTGGGACCTTCGAGTTCCTTTAGGATAGGGTCGCATCTTGGGCGTGACATGGCTTTCCAGTGCCCGTTAGGCGCTGGTTCTTGGTCGTCTCCGGCATCGTCATCCATACCGTCGATGTCTTCGGAGTCGTTGTCTAGCATGTCGGTTAGATCGTCGACAGCGGCTACCAAGTGGGTGGTGGGTGGGCTTTGAATTTCTTCGTCGTCCGCATCCCAACCATCGACCTTGATCCGACCAAGGCTCTCCTGATAAAACGAGATACTTTAGCGAACTCAAGATGTCGCCGAAAGGTGAGTGTTGAAAGATGTCCGCTGCGGTGAATTCCATGACCGGCGCCCAACCGGATTCGATCAGAGGGGGCGCGGGAGGTTCGAAGTCCGGCAAGGAGTCCGCACCTCAGTCGTGAGCTTTATGAGGGACAAGATCGGTGTTCGCTCTATCGCCGTAGAGGTTGCAGCCCAGGCGGTGTCTAGCCATCCGTCCCGACCAGGCAGCCGGCTCCGAATTGAAGATCGGAGCGGGTTCGAAAGCGGCCTCGAAGTCTTGTCCGGCAGAAGCTAAATCATGCTCGCCGTGACAAGGTCGGCACGCCGGCTATGGCTCGACTCCATCGAGGATCAAGTCCCGCGGATGTCGGCCGTGAAGTTCAAACTTCCAAATCTGACCGACGGCGGGCGTAGCTTTCAATCTGCTCCGGATGGTTGCTTAATCGGCCCGCAGTCGCGAAGCGCCGAATACTGAAGATCTGTCCGGGAGAAAGCGTCTCACCGGGGACGCGTCGTTGATGATGGTCGAAGAAGCCATCGAGCCTATCGGTGACGATCTGAGAGGAACTCTCAATGAAAGCAACAATGTCGGTGTCAAAACCGGCGGATCTCGGTAGGGGTCCCGAATCGTGCGTCTAGGCGGATGGTAACAGGAGACAAGGGACACGATGTTTTACCTGTGTTGGGCCCTCTTGATGGAGGTAAAACCCTACGTCCTGCTTGATTAATATTGATGATGTGTGTTACAAGAGTGGATCTACCACGAGATCAAAGAGGCTAAACCCTAGAAGCTAGCCTATGGTATGATTGTTGTTCGTCCTATGGACTAAAGCCATCCGGTTTATATAGACACCGTAGAGGGCTAGGGTTACACAGTCGGTTACAATGGTAGGAGATCTACATATCCGTATCGCCAAGCTTGCCTTCCACACCAAGGAAAGTCCCATCCGGACACGGGACGAAGTCTTCAATCTTGTATCTTCATAGTCTTGGAGTCCGGCCGATGATGATAGTTCGGCTATCCGGACACCCCCTAGTCCGGAACTCCCTCACTTGGCAATGTAAGAAGAACTTTTCGTGCGGAGATCATCATTGATTGCCTTTAAGAACTCATGCTCTTGCTCAAGATTGAGCTTTTCAAAGCGTAACTTTTCATGAGCCCTTAAAAGTTCTCGATGATCTTCGAAGATAGTTTCACGAGCCAACTTAAGAGTGTTTAGTTCTTTAGTTAGAAGCTCAATTTTCTCCTTATCATTGTCATTCGTTTGATTAGCATGATTAATTGACGTTTCATCATAGTATTCATCACTAGAGTTGTCAACAAGTAAACCATCATCACCTAGCAAGTCATCTTCATCACTATTAAAATCAACATACTCGGGATGTGTTACCTTTGGACCTTTGGCCATGAAGCATCTTCCAATTCCTTCATTTGGTGATTCAAATATGTCGTAGGAGTTGGTTGACACAAGTGCTAGACCTTCATCTTGAGTATATTCGGAGTCGGAGTGATAGCTTCTCTCAGAGTGATGGTCGGAGTCGGAACCGGAAACCCATTCACCAACATGAGCTTGATGTCTTCGTTTTGTGTAACTCTTTGATGACTTGTCCTTCCTTTCCGAATCCTTGCTTCTCCGTGAGGGTCTTCGTTCATAACGATCATCTCTACTCCTCCTCTCTCTTGGTGGTGATTCTTATCTTTTGCTCCTTCTTCTTGGAGAATCTTCTCCTCTTTTGTAGGGTGCCGTACACTCATTGGAGTAGTTTCCGGGTCTCCCACAATTGTAGCAATTGCGCTCTCGACTAGAAGATCTCTTGTCATTGTAAGACCTTGACTTGGAGCTTCTTTCTTTGCTTCTACTTTTGTAGAATTTGTTGAAGTTCTTCACCATTAAGCTCAATTCTTCATTGAAGGTTGGTTTCTCACTTGATGATGTGGGGGCTTCACTTGAGGCTTTGTAAGCACCACTTGACTTGTTGTGAAGTTCCTCCTTATCCTTGAGTGACATCTCATGAGCAACAATCCTTCCAATGACTTCCGTTGGCTTGAGATCTTTGTAGTTTGGCATCATTTGGATCAATGTGCACACGGTATCATACTTTCCATCCAGTGCTCTTATGATTTTCTTGATGATGAATTTGTCGGTCATCTCTTCACTCCCTAAGCCGGCAATCTCATTTGTGATAAGAGCAAGCCTAGAGTACATTTCAGCGACACCTTCACCATCCTTCATTTTGAACTTGTCAAGCTGACTTTGGAGCACATCCAACTTGGATTCCTTGACGGACTCGGTAGCTTCATGCATATCAATCAAAGTATCCCAAATATCCTTTGCATTCTCAAGACGACTGATTTTGTCGAATTCTTCGGGGCACAATCCGTTGAAGATGATGTCACATGCTTGAGCGTTGTATTGCAACATCTTCAATTCTTCCGCATTAGCTTCACGGTTCGGTTCTCTCCCATCGAAGAATTCACCTTGCAAGCCAATACAAATAATTGCCCAAACGGCGGGGTTATGTCCAAGAATATGTAGTTTCATCTTATATTTCCAACAAGCAAAATTTGTACCATCAAAGTAAGGACCTCTACGGTGATAATTTCCCTCGCTAGACGCCATACACTCCTAGGTTGTGAAACCAAGGCTATGACCACCAAAAGCTATGGAAATCAAAGCAAATGGAGACCAAGGCTCGATACCACTTGTAGGACCTTGAAGTATGTCTAGAGGGGGTGATTAGACTACTTGACCAATAAAAACTTAACTTTTTCCCAATTTATAGTTTGGCAGATTTTAGCTATTTTAGGACAAGTCAAGCAATCATCACACAATTCAAGCAAGCATGCAAAGAGTGTATAGGTAGCGGAAATTAAAGCATGCAATTTGAAAGAAAGTAAGGGGAAGGGTTTGGAGGATTCAAACGCAATTGGAGACACGGATGTTTTTGTCGTGGTTCCGATAGGTGGTGCTATCGTACATCCATGTTGATGGAGACTTCAACCCACGAAGGGTAACGGCTGCACGAGTCCACGGAGGGCTCCACCCATGAAGGGTCCACGAAGAAGCAACCTTGTCTATCCCACCATGGCCGTCGCCCACGAAGGACTTGCCTCACTAGCAGAGATCTTCACAGTAGGCGATCTCCTTGCCCTTACAAACTCCTTGGTTCAACTCCACAATCTTGTCGGAGGCTCCCAAGTGACACCTAGCCAATTTAGGAGACACCACTCTCCAAGAAGTAACAAATGGTGTGTTGATGATGAACTCCTTGCTCTTGTGCTTCAAATGATAGTCTCCCCAACACTCAACTCTCTCTCATAGGATTTGGATCTGGTGGAAAGAGGGTTTGAGTGGAAAGCAACTTGGGGAAGGCTAGAGATCAAGGTTCATATGGTAGGAATGGAATATCTTGGCCTCAACACATGAGTAGGTGGTTCTCTCTCAGAACTGGTAAGTTGGAAGTGTAGGTTTGTTCTGATGGCTCTCTCCACGAATGAAGAGGAGGTGGAGGGGTATATATAGCCTCCACACAAAATCTAACTGTTACACACAATTTACCAAACTCGGTGGGACCGAATCGTTAAACTCGGTCGGACCGATTTAGTAAACCTAGTGACCGTTAGTGATTTTCGATGGGACTGACATGCATCTCGGTGAGACCGACATGGTTAGGGTTAGGGCATAACGTAATCTTGGTGAGACCGATTACACAAACTCGGTGAGACCGATTTGGTAATAAGCTTTCCAGAGAGTTGTTCAGGTAAACTCGATGGGGCCGATTTGCTCTTTTCGGTGAGACCGAAATGTTACAAAAAGGAAACAGAGAGTTTACATTGCAATCTCGGTGGGACCGATCGCTCACTTCGTTAGACCGAAGCGTTCTGAAGGGAAAGCAGAGATTGCAACCCCATCTCGGTGAGACCGAGATCCCTATCGGTAAGACCGATTTGCTTAGGGTTTGTGGCAGTGGCTATGACTTTTGGAATCGGTGGCACCGGATAGAAAGAATCGGTGTGACTGATTTTGGCTTTAGGTTTAGGTCATTTGTGGATGTGGGAAAGTAGTTGAGGGTTTTGGAGCATATCACTAAGCACATGAAGCAAGAGGCTCATTAAGCAACACCTCATCCCTTCTTGATAGTATTGGCTTTTCCTATAGACTCAATGTGATCTTGGATTACTAAAATGTAAAATGAAGAGTCTTGAGCTTTTGAGCTTGAGCCAATCCTTTGTCCTTAGTATTTTGAGGGATCCACTTTCATCATCCATGCCATGCCATTCATTGAGCTTTCCTGAAATAATAGTCTTGGAATAGCATTACCTCAATGAGCTATATGTTGTTATGAATTACCAAAACCACCTAGGGATAGTTGCACTTTCACTTTGTTGTTGTCAATTTGGGCTACTGCTTGAGGCCAGTGAATGGCCTCCCCCACTAGTACACTGGAACCTTTTTATTCGGATTAAACTGTTGTTGTTTTCTGCTATTGATTCCGTAGTACAGTGAAGAGGAAAGCAAAGTCACAGAGACATCGAATGAGAGCGCACAGCAGTAGTGATGATAGGATAAGATTGAGAGGTGTGTGTGGGGGGGGGGGAAGCACCACGTTTTTAGTTAAGAATTGACTGTTAGTTTTTTCAACTAGGTGTCCTTTTTCTATATGGTAAACAAATGGTATTTTTCTGCAAACTACAAATGTATAAAAAAATGAGTTGAGGTTCAACTATGCGTGATGCTTTTTTTTAGAGAAAAGAAATAATGGAAGTCCATATATTGATTTTGAGAGAGTTCAAACTACGCGTGTTTGTGTGAATACTTTGACGTCTACCATTTGTTTATTTAAATTCCACAGAAGAAACTGGACATAATTTATCATTTGTTAAAAAATCAATCTAAGCCGAGGCACTACTTTCTCATATGCGAATGAGATTTCATATAAAAACTAGAAAGAAATTGATTTATTTTACAATTGTGTATTTTTTCTGAAGGTCAAGAAGTTGTGTTCGAGAAGGTCAAGTTTGAGGGTCAAGTTAAAAAATTATTGCCTCGTAGGTTCATGTCTTCACAAGATGTACAACTATTTTTTCTCTCTCAAAAAGTGTCTTTTCAGCATACAACAGATTCAAAAGCCCGAAGAAAATCATGGCAAAAAATATAGAAAGTCTAGAGAGGTTGGGGACAAGGGTTCAAAGAGGATTTCTGTAGTGAATATTTTTTGTATTCCTGCGTGATGTACCCTGTTGTTTCTGGATGATGAGCATTTTGTTCCCATATACTCTTTGTTTTTTAAAGAATGAAGTTCAAAAACAAGAAAACGAGAAGTTCAAGAAGTTCAAAAACTTTGATTTTCCTCGTTACTAAATAATAAACCAAGAAGTTCAATTTAAAAAATGGAGCAGTTCAATATTTATTATAAAAACTCGAATTTTCTCGTTACTAACGAATAAACTAAGAAGTTCAGCTCGAAATAACCAAGAAGTTGTCAAATGTTTATTGCATTTCTAAAAAATACACAATGAAGTTCAAATAAAAAATGTAGAGCGGTTCAATGCCTATAAAAACTCGTAAATTTTCACGAATCGAGAGAATTTCAGTTGATAACTTGCCGAAGTTCACGTACTACAGGGGTGTGCATTTTGTATGAAAAAAAGAATGAAAAAGCAAAGATTAAAAGTTTTGTTGCTAGAAGTTCAAGTGCTCGGCCAGAGAAAGTTCAAAAATTCTTGTGTGAGAGGTTGAACAAAAATATGTGACAGAAGTTCAAGGTGAAAATAGCGAGAAGTTCAACTACTACACGGAATGCGTTTCAGATAAGAATATAAGAATAGAAAACTAAAAGCTTGAAAGGTTTGTTGCAAGAAGTTCATGTGCTCCTCCCGGTGAAGTTCAAGATCTCTAGTGCGAGACGTCCGACCTTCAATTACATGTAAAAAATATTTTGAATCGTCGCGAGTATGAAAAACTAATCAACACGAAAAAGTTGCATGTTTTCAACAGCTTTCCATCGGTATATCATTTGCTCAATTCCGGTAAGTGGTTTGGGAGTTACGGGCAAAAAATACAATGTCAAAAACAGAGTGAAGTTCAAACAGACATGCCCGAGAAGTTCAACTACTTCACGCAATGCATTTCCATTCGTGATGAAGACAGAAATCATGATCTTGTCATTTTCTAATTTACTTCAAAATGACAGGAATATCATTTGTGTAAGTTCAAGTCCTTGGTCGGAGAAAGTTAAAAATATATTGTGAGAGAGGTTTGTACAAAAAGAATATCATTTGTGTAACACTGATGAAAATGGATGGGAAAATTACAAACAAAAATATGTCACAGAAGTCCAACATGAAAACAGCAGGAAGTTCAACTACTACACTCAATGAATTTCACAAGAATAACTTTTAAAACCGTCGCGAGTATGAAAAAATGATCAACACGGAAAAGTTACGTGTTTATAGCAGCTTTCCATCGGTATATCACTTGCTTAATTCCAGTGAGTGAATGAAGAGCTACGAGCAAAAAAAAGCACGCGAAAAACAGAGTGAAGTTCAGGCAAAAATGCCACAGAAGTTCAAGTACTTCACGCAATGCATTTTTGACGAATCTGTTTCGCCATAAAGGCAGAACGAGTGATCTCACCGTTTTTGAAATTACTTGAAATTGGTTGGGATTCAGAGAAAACCATCAACACGAAAAAGTTTCGCATTTTTCGTAGCTTTTCAACAGTATATTATTTGCCCCGTTCCGATGAAGTTCGTAGAAATTAAGGCGAAAATACGTTTTTAGCCATTTTCAAAATCAACATAAAACCGTAATGAATTTGGAGAAACAATATATACCAAAAAGTTTCGCATTTGTTCAGGTTTTCCAACGCCATATCATTTTCTACATTCGGACGTATGATTAAAAAAATAGATCGAAAATACAAACTTGGTAGAACTTGTACCATTTTCTAAATTACTCTTAAACCATTCAAAATTAGAAAAAACTTTCAACATGAGAAAAAAGCGCATTTTCATAAGATTTCCAATGCCATATGGTTTGTCTCAATTGGATTAGGCGTTTAGAAATGACAATGAAAATACGAACTTGGTTGTTCGGTTTGCAAAATTTTACGATTTTCCACATTACTCTTTAACCATAGGGAATTAGAAAAAACTTTCAGCATGAGGAAGGAGCAGTTTTACAGCAGATTTCCAACGCCATATTATTTGCCTCATTCCGATAAACGGTTTAGAAATGCGATCGAAAATACGATTCACGTTTTTGTATGAAGAAAAAAACGGTTTTCAAAACTGCTCTTAAACCACTTACATTTTGCCGAAATCTTAAGTTCGGTCATGATACTGGTGTCCATAGCTTTCCAATGGTATATCGCAAGCCCCATTTGGGCAATGTTGACAGAAGTTCAACCTAGCACTAGGGGAAGTTCAGTTTAACAACTCGAGCAAGAAATTGCAAAAAACGCAATTTCATCACGACCCGAGAGCAAAATCCGCTAGCGAGTGAGATTTCTATTTAAAACCGGTATTTAGTTGCTAAAAACATTTCTAGATTACACTAACATCATATAGAACACTACTAACCAGAATAATTTGCGGGGGAAGCCACGGTTGCAAAGATAGCCCGAAGGTCGGGTTCGTATAGAGGGAAGTTCAGGCGCGCGTAGAAACAAAAATACATCACAGAAGTTCAACGTGAAAACAACATGAAGTTCAACTACTACGCTGAATGAATTTCAGATAAAAAACTTTTAAATCGTTGCGAGTATGAAAAAATGATCAGCACGGGAAAGTTGCGTTATTACATCAGCTTTCCATCGGTATATCACTTGCTCAATTCCGATGAGTGGATGGAGAGCTAGGAGCAGTGGATAGAGACATACGAGGAAAAAAAGCACGTGAAAAACAGAGTGAAGTTCAAGGTTTCATACCGAGAAGTTCACGTACTTCACGCGATGCATTTTTGGCGAATCTGTTTCGCGATAAAGTAGAACGAATGATCTCGCCGTTTTCGCAATTACTTGAAAACGGCTAGGAATCAGAGAACCATCAACATGAAAAAGTTTCACATTTTCTGTAGCTTTTCAGCGGTATATTATTTGCCCCATTCTGATTAAGTTTGTAGAAACTACGACAGAAATACGTTTTTAGCAATTTTCAAAACTGTTGTAAAACCGTAATGAATTAGGAGAAATAATACATACCAAAAAGTTTTGCATTTGTTCAAGCTTTCCAACGCCATATCATTTGCTTCATTTGGATGCACGGTTAAAAAATTAGCTTGAAAATACGAACTTGGTAGGACTTGGACCGTTTTCTACATTACTCTTAAACCATTCAAAATTAGAAAATACTTTCAAGATGGAAAAGTAGCGCATTTTCATAAGCTTTCTAACGCCATATCATGTGCCTTCATTGGATTAGCCGTTTAGAAATGACATCGAGAAAACGAACTCGGATGTTTGATTTACGAAGTTTTACGTTTTTTCAAATTACTCTTTAACCATAGGGAATTAGAGAAAACTTTCTACATGTGGAATGAGCGGTTTTGCAGCAGCTTTACAACGCCATATTATATGCCTCATTCCGATAAACGGTTTAGAAATGCGATCGAAAATACGATTCACGTTTTTTGCGCGAAGAAAAAACGGTTTTCAAGACTGCTCTTAAACCGCTTATATTTTGCCAAAAATTTAAGTTGGATCATGATATTGGTGTCCATAGCTTTCCAACGGTATATCGCAAGCCCCATTTGGGCAATGTTGGCGGAAGTTCAACCTAGTTCATAGGGAAGGTCAGGCGCGTTACTCAAACAGTTCAGGTTGTGATCAGAATATTATTCTGATCCCGTGATCAGAATAGTGTTTATGTGTGTGTGTGTATATATATATATTCTATCCATTTTTTATCGACAACAATAGTTGTCGTTTGACCAAATGATAGATTTACTGGTCCATTTATGATAGGTCATGGTGACATGCGTGTATGTCCAAAGAATCATTACGTGTATCCGCCCCGCTGACACAAAGTGGGAGGTGGGTCAAGCACCCTAGCTAGGTAGCCATGACATTATGTCATTATAGATATATCCAAGGGTGCTTTCGGATTTGCGAGGCAGGTGCCACCAAAGTTTTCCATTGTGTATTCAAAGTTTTAAACATCACACCCTATAGTCCTACATATATTTGCCACTTCCAGGTGGTTCTTGACTTCTGGCCCCTCTCAACGATCTTCGACGACTTGCCAAACCGTGGGCCCACACAGTCAAAGTTGTGCATTGGAATTTTGAACATCACAGACCACCCTTTTCACTCATATATATTTGGGCCACATGCTGGTGTGGCTGTATTCTGACCCTCTCTAACATTTTTTTTGCTGCAAAGACTCTGATAATGCTCAAAGGACATGGGTATAATGGCTTAACCGTGTGCGATGCAAGTGCGCTGTGAATCACCACGACTGTGCAGGCGCGGGCAAATGTGGAGGTACTGGCTTAACCGTGTGCGATGCAAGTGCGCTGTAAAATCACCACATGCGCAAGCTAAAGGCGGGTAGTTTATTTAGATTGAATTCCACGTCTTCATCTAAAAATTAGGACAAAACCGTGTGCGATGGACCAGCTAGCTAGAAATCTAAAAACAAACTACCCGCCTTGAGCGTTGCAAAAATTGGCGGTTCCGCCGCTTATCCTTATTATCATACACGCATATTCTTATTGGATCGTGTGCGATCTTGGGAACTCCCGCCCCGCATCAATTCCTTTACCCAAATTTTAGTAGCCGTCGTACTTCAACCACCGCCCACACTCCTCCAGCACCGAACTTATAGTAAAATTGCAGTAGTCGAGGCATTTTGAACCGTTGCCCTCCCTGATCCACCACCATCTCCACCCACCATTACTACAATTTTCAGTAGCCGCGGCGTATCCTCAAACACCACCCCGTCCCCTCCCCCTCCACAGTCCCCCACCGCCCCCTCCCCCCTTGAACCCTAGCTTAGATAATAAAGTTCAGGTTACCCAACGATTCCCATACCGTCACCACACTCCCCTGAGTTTTTAGATGAGGCATGCGGTGTCCCTCCCCTCCAGATCCACATCCCCTGCTCCAGAATGTCGCGGCATAAGCTCTACCACGTATCCGGGGAGCCCAACGAGCATTCAGACAAGAAGAGGTTTATCATGGCCTCTCCGGCGGACGTTGGCAAGGTTGACGCCGTTTGCCCCGACATGTCGATCCCCAAGCAACACCTCGATGCGGAAGCCGGCGGAGACGTAGACTACGTTGCCATGCCGAAGGCTTCACGTCAGCGGTCTAGCGTATTACTGTATCTCGGGAAAGTTGGCTACGACATCAAGCTCGTCGACAACGACGGCTTCACGCGGGCCATGTCACTTATTAAGTGGTCCATCCCCAACCCCTCTGGTTCAACCGCTGTCGATCTCTTCGACGACCCTGCCGCTGATCTCCTCCGCCACGCGGTCAAAGATTTTCGTTCCTTGTACGCCATCGAGCCCATTTTATCATTTCTGAAGGACACGTTGTACGGTGGCGGCTTGGGATCCTCAATTGCCAAGTCAGATCTCATCGACCACAACCACGAGGAGGGCACCCACAAAGGTTCTTCCAAGGTGAAACAACCCATTTGTGACATCACAGAGCAGTCTGTGCTCTTCCAAATGCAAGGATCATGTCCATGACATGCGAGGCAACATCCTATCAGCAAACCTTACCTTTTCTAGCTTGCCAACCCGTACCCTTTGTTGTAGTATGATACGTCTATGATAAGTCTCCAACATATCTATAATTTATGAAGTATTAATGCTATTATTTTATCATTCTTGGATGTTTTACCATTTTTATAGCAACTTTATATCATTTTTTGGGACTAACCTATTGACCCAGTGCCTAGTGCCAGTTGCTGTTTGTTTTGCTTGTTTTTTACATCGCAGGAAAACAATACCAAACGGAGTCCAAATGCAACGAAACTTCATGGAGATTTTTTATGGATCAGAAGACCAATAGTGGGCCAAATAAGCACCTGGGGGGTGCCCCGAGGGGGGCACAACCCACCAGGGCGCGCCTGGGGGCCCAGGGGTGCCCAGGTGGGTTGTGCCCACCTCGGTGGCCTTCCGCACCCCCTCTTTACCCTATAAATTCACAAATATTCCAAAACACTTCGGGGTTAACCTAGATTAGAAGTTCCGCCGCTGCAAGGCTCTGTACCCATTGAAATCCAATCTAGACCCGTTCCGGCACCCTTCCGGAGGGGGGAATCATCTCCGGTGGCCATCTTCATCATCTCGGCGGCCACCACGATGAGGAGGGAGTAGTCCACCCTCGGGGCTGAGGGTTTGCACCAGTAGTTATGTGTTTAATCTCTCTCTCTCTCTCTCTCTCTCGTGTTCTTGAGATGTCACGATCTTGATGTATCGCGGGCTTTGTTAATATAGTCGGATCATATGGTGTTTGATACGTCTCCAACGTATCTATAATTTTTGATTGCTCCATGCTATATTATCTACTATTTTGGGCAATATTGGGCTTTATTTTCCACATTTATATTACTTTTGGGACTAACCTATTGACCGGAGGCCCAGCCCAGATTTGCTGTTTTTTTGCCTATTTCAGTGATTTGAAGAAAAGGAATATCAGACGGAGTCGAAACGGAACGAAATCAACTAGAGAAGTTATTTTTGGAACGAAAGCTACCCGATGGACTTGGACCCCACGTCAAGGAAGGAACGAGGAAGCCACGAGGGTGGGAGGCGCGCCCACCCCCCTAGGGCGCACCCCCTGCCTCGTGGGGCCCTCGTGGCTTCCCTGACGTGCTTCTTCTGCCTATATAACTCCACGTACCCTAAAACTTCCAGAACAGAGATTAGATCGAGAGTTCCGCCGCCGCAAACCTCCAGAGCCACCAAAAACCAATCTAGACCCGTTCGGCACCACGGAGGGGGGAACCTCACCGTGGCCATCTTCATCATCCCGGCGCTCTCCATGACGAGGAGGGAGTAGTTCACCCTCGGGGCTGAGGGTATGTACCAGTAGCTATGTGTTTGATCTCTCTCTCTCTCGTGTTCTTGATTTGGCACGATCTTGATGTATTGCGAGCTTTGCTATTATAGTTGGATCTTATGTTTCTTCTCCCCCTCTACTCTCTTGTAATGGATTGAGTTTCCCCTTTGAAGTTATCTTATCGGATTGAGTCTTTAAAGATTTGAGAACACTTGATGTATGTCTTGTCGTGCGTATCTGTGGTGACAATGGGATATCACGTGATTCACTTGATGTATGTTTTGGTGATCAACTTGCGGGTTCCGCCCATGAACCTATGCATAGGGGTTGGCACACATTTTCGTCGTGATTCTCCGGTAGGAAATTTGGGGCACTCTTTGAGGTTCTATGTGTTGATTGAATAGATGAATCTGAGATTGTGTGATGCATATCGTATAATCATACCCACAGATACTTGAGGAGACATTGGAGTATCTAGGTGACATTAGGGTTTTGGTTGATTTGTATCTTAAGGTGTTATTCTAGTACGAACTCTAGGGCTGTTTGTGGCACTTATAGGAATAGCCCAACAGATTGATTGAATAACTTTGTGGTGGTTTCGTACCCTACCATAATCTCTTCGTTTGTTCTCCGCTATTAGTGACTTTGGAGTGAAACTTTGTTGCATGTTGAGGGATAGTTATATGATCCAATTATGTTATTATTGTTGAGAGAACTTGCACAAGTGAAAGTATGAACCCTAGGCCTTGTTTCCTAGCATTGCAATACCGTTTACACTAACTTTTACCACTAGTTACCTTGCTGTTTTTATATTTTCAGATACAAAAACCTATATCCACCATCCATATTGCACTTGTATCACCATATCTTCGCCGAACTAGTGCACCTATACAATTTACCATTGTATTGGGTGTGTTGGGGACACAAGAGACTCTTTGTTATTTGGTTGCAGGGTTGTTTGAGAGAGACCATCTTCATCCCTCGCCTCCCACGGATTGATAAACCTTAGGTCATCCACTTGAGGGAAATTTGCTGCATCCTACAAACCTCTGCACTTGGAGGCCCAACAACGTCTACAAGAAGAAGGTTGTGTAGTAGACATCAAGCAGTTTCTGGCGCCGTTGCCGGGAAGGTGAGTGCATGAAGGTATATCTTTAGATCTTGCAATCGAATCTTTTCGTTTCTTGTTTTAGCACTAGTTTAGTTTGTAAAAGAAAACTACAAAAAAATGGAATTGAGTTTGTCTCATACGCTTCATCTTTTTAATATCTTTCGTGAGAATGGTGGAAAGGAAAATTGTGCTCAAGTGCTAGAAGAAGAATTACATAGAATGCTTGGCATAAAATATGTGAATGATGAGCATGATTTCAATGTTGTTAGTATGAATTCCTTGAATATCCATGATGCTAATGATATGCAAATCCACAAGATTGGGGAAGCTATGTTTGATGAAGATGATATGTTTAGTCCCCCAAGTTTTGATGAGCAAATTTACTATGATGAAAGCATGCATCCTATCTATGATGATTATTGTGATGACACGTATGCTTTAAAGAATAATGATAACCATGAAACTTGTCATCTTGATCTTAATTTTCAAACACATGATAGTTATTTTGTTGAGTTTGCTCCCACTATTGTTAATGAGAAGAATTTTGCTTATGTGGAGAGTAGTAAAATTTCTATGCTAGTAGATCATGAAAAGAATGATTTAGGTGTTGGTTATATTGTTGAATTCATTCATGATTCTACTGAAAATTATTATGAGGGAGGAAAATATGCTTGTAGGAACTGCAATAATATCAAGTTTCCTCTCTATGTGCTTAAAGTTCTGAAGTTATGCTTGTTTTACCTTCCTATGCAAGTTGATTCTCGTTCCCATAAGTTGTTTGCTCACAAAATCCCTATGCATAGTAAGTATGTTAGACTTAAATGTGCTAGTCATATTCTTCATGATGCTCTCTTTATGTTTCAATTCTTATCTTTTATGCGAGCATCATTGAAATCATCATGCCCAGCTAGGGGCGTTAAACGATAGCGCTTGTTGGGAGGCAACCCAATTTTATTTTAGTTTCTTGCTTTTTGGTTCTGTTTAGTAATAAATAATCCATCTACCTTCTGTTTATATGTGGTTTTATGTTTTAATTAGTGTTTGTGCCAAGTAGAACCTTTGGGAAGACTTGGGTGAAGTCTTTATGATCATGCTGTAAAAAACAGAAACTTTAGCACTCACGAGATTAGTTTCAACTTTTTACTGGAGAGTTCTATTTAGTTGATTATTTTTTCAGATTATTACTAGACAAATTCCTCAGGTCCACCAATTTATCTTAGAATTTTTGGAGTTCCAAAAGTTTGCGTTAGTTACAGACTACTACAGACTGTTCTGTTTTTGACAGATTCTGTTTTCATTGTGTTGTTTGCTTATTTTGATGACTCTATGGCTAGTAAAATAGTTTAAAAACCATATAGAAGTTGGAATACAGTAGGTTTAACACCAATATAAAGAAATAATGAGTTCATTACAGTAACTTGAAGTGGTGTTTTGTTTTCTTTCACTAACGGAGCTTACGAGTTTTCTGTTAAGTTTTGTGTTGTGAAGTTTTCAAGTTTTGGGTAAAGATACAATGGACTATGGAATAAGGAGTGGCAAAAGCATAAGATTGGGGATGAACAAGGCACCCCAAGGTAATACTCAAGGACAACCAAGAGCCTAAGCTTCGGTATGCCCCGGAAGGCATCCTCTCTTTCGTCTTTGTTCATCGGTAACTTTACTTGGAGCTATATTTTTATTCACCACATGATATGTGTTTTGCTTGGAGCGTCATTTCCTTTTGTTAGTATTTGCTTTCTATCATTTATATTAATGCTTTGCATCTTTAGTTTCAATAAAAATGTCAAGGATAGCTTTTGCCATGCTTATTTTGCAAGTATGCATGTTGCTGTTTGAAAACAGGAAGTTTACCGCTTTTGCAAAAGTTCCCTAGAAAAGTCAGAATGTGATAAAATGTTAAAACCTTTTGCATAAGAAGCTCTTATAAATTTACTACAGTGGGAATTTTCTTTAATAATTTTTTAGTTAGGTAAGTATGATGAATCTTGCATTCTTTACAGACTGTACTATTTTGGCAGATTGCTGTTAAGTTTGCATTGTTTGCATATGTTTGCTTGTTTAATGATTATATTTGATGATAGGACTATTAAATATGCAGAGGCATTTAGTATGCAATGTTGAATAATAATTTTAGTGATTTACTACAGTATAGTATGATAAGGTTTTTGCATTGGTTTATACTAACTTATCTCACGAGTCTTTGTTGAGTTTTGTGTGGATGAAGCTTTTGAGATTTAGGAAACCGTGATATGAGAGGAATTAAGGAGACAAAAAAGCTCAAGCTTGGGGATGCCCAAGGCACCCCAATATAATATTTCAAGAAGTCTCAAGCATCTAAGCTTGGGGATGCCCCGGTAGGCATCCCACCTTTCTTCTCCAACAACTATTGGTTAGTATCGGTTGAACCTAAGTTTTTGCTTCTTCACATGATGTGTGCTATCCTTGAAATGTCATTTTATTTTGGCTTGCTTGCTGTTTGAATAAAGTACTAAGACCTGAAATTATTAAATGGGAGAGTCTTCACATAGTTGCATAATTATACAGCTACTCATTGATTTTTACTCATATCTTTTGAAGTAGTTTGTTGTTTGCTCTAGTGCTTCACTTATATCTTTTAGAGCACGGTGGTGGATTTGTTTTATAGAAACTATTGATCTCTCATGCTTCACTTAGATTATTTTGAGAGTCTTAAATAGCATGGTAATTTTCTTAAATAATCCTAATATGCTAGGCATACAAGATTTCTAAGAATTCTTATGAGTGTGTTGAATACTATGAGAAGTTTGATGCTTGATAATTGTTTTGAGATATGAAGATGGTGATATTAGAGTCATGCTAGTTGAGTAGTTGTGAATTTGAGGATTACTTGTGTTAAAGTTTGTGATTCCCGTAGCATGCACGTATGGTGAACCGTTATGTGATGAAGTCGGAGCATGATTTATTTATTGATTGTCTTCCTTATGAGTGGCGGTCGGGGACGGCGATGGTCTTTTCCTACCAATCTATCCCCATAGGAGCATGCGCGTAATACTTTGCTTTGATAACTTGTAGATTTTTGCAATAAGTATGTGAGTTCTTTATGACTAATGTTGAGTCCATGGATTATACGCACTTTTCTCCCTTCCACCATTGCTAGCCTCTCTAATACCACGCACTTTTCGCCGGTATCATACACCCACCATATACCTTCCTCAAAATAGCCACCATACCTACCTATCATGGCATCCATAGCCATTCCGAGATATATTGCCATGCAACTTTCCACCGTTCCATTTATTATGACACACTCCATCATTGTCATATTTCTTAGCATGATCATGTAGTTGACATTGTATTTGTGGCAAAGCCACCATTCATAATTCTTTCATACATGTCACTCATGAGTCATTTCATATCCTGGTACACCACCAGAGGCATTCATATAGAGTCATAATTTTTTCTAAGTATCGAGTTGTAATTCATGAGTTGTAAGTAAATAAAAGTGTGATGATCATCATTATTAGAGCATTATCCCAAGTGAGGAAAGGATGATGGAGACTATGATTCCCCCACAAGTCGGGATGAGACTCCGGACGAAAAAAAATAAAAAGAAAAAAAGAGGCCATAAAAAAAAGAGAAAAGGCCCAAATAAAAAAATACAAAAATGAGAGAAAAAGAGAGAAGGGGCAATGCTACTATCCTTTTACCACACTTGTGCTTCAAAGTAGCACCATGATCTTCATGATAGAGAGTCTCCTATGATATCACTTTCATCTACTAGTGGGAATCTTTCATTATAGAACTTGGCTTCTATATTCCAATGACGGGCTTCCTCAAAATGCCCTAGGTCTTATTGAGCAAGCAAGTTTGATGCACACCCACTTAGTTTCTTTTGTTGAGCTTTCATATACTTATAGCTCTAGTGCATCCGTTGCATTGCAATCCCTACTCACTCACATTGATTCTATTGATGGGCATCTCCATAGCCCGTTGATACGCCTAGTTGATGTGAGACTATCTTCTCCTTTTTTGTCTTCTCCACAACCACCATTCTATTCCACCTATAGTGCTATGTCCATGGCTCACGCTCATGTATTGCGTTAAGATTGAAAAAGTTTTGAAAATGTCAAAAGTATGAAACAATTGCTTGGCTTGTCATCGGGGTTGTGCATGATTTAAATACTTTGTGTGGTGATGATAGAGCATAGCCAGACTATATGATTTTGTAGGGATAGCTTTCTTTAGCCATGTTATTTTGAGAAGACATAATTGTTTTGTTAGTATGCTTGAAGTATTATTATTTCTATGTCAATATTAAACTTTTATCTTGAATCTTTCGAATCTGAATATTCATACCACAAGTAAGAAGAATTACAATGAAATTATGCCAACTAGCATTCCACATCAAAAATTATCTTTTTTATCATTTACCTACTCGAGGACGAGCATGAATTAAGCTTGGGGATGCCTGATACGTCTCCAACGTATCTATAATTTTTGATTGCTCCATGCTATATTATCTACTGTATTGGGCAATATTGGGATTTATTTTCCACTTTTATATTACTTTTGGGACTAACCTATTGACCGGAGGCCCAGCCCAGATTTGCTGTTTTTTTTTCCTATTTCAGTGTTTTGAAGAAAAGGAATATCAGACGGAGTCGAAATGGAACGAAATCAACTAGAGAAGTTATTTTTGGAACGAAAGCTACCCGATGGACTTGGACCCCACATCAAGGAAGGAACGAGGAAGCCACTAGGGTGGGGGCGCACCCTACCTCGTGGGGCCCTCGTGGCTCCCCTGACGTGCTTCTTCCGCCTATATAACTCCAATGCACTAAAACTTCCGTAACAGAGATTAGATCGGGAGTTCCGCCGCAAACCTCCAGAGCCACCAAAACCAATCTAGACCCGTTCGACACCCTGCCGAGGGGGAACCCTCACCGTGGCCATCTTCATCATCCCGACGCTCTCCATGACGAGGAGGGAGTAGTTCACCCTCGGGCCGAGGGTATGTACCAGTAGCTATGTGTTTGATCTCTCTCTCTTGTGTTCTTGATTTGGCACGATCTTGATGTATCGCGAGCTTTGCTATTATAGTTGGATCCTATGTTTCTTCTCCCCCTCTACTCTCTTGTATTGGATTAAGTTTCCCCTTTGAAGTTATCTTACCGGATTGAGTCTTTAAAGATTTGAGAACACTTGATGTATGTCTTGCCGTGCGTATCTATGGTGACAATGGGATATCACGTGATTCACTTGATGTATGTTTTGGTGAGGGTTCCACCCATGAACCTATGCATAGGGGTTGGCACACGTTTTCGTCGTGATTCTCCGGTAGAAACTTTGGGGCACTCTTTGAGGTTCTATGTGTTGATTGAATAGATGAATCTGAGATTGTGTGATGCATATCATATAATCATACCCACGGATACTTGAGGTGACATTGGAGTATCTAGGTGACATTAGGGCTTTGGTTGATTTTTATCTTAAGGTGTTATTCTAGTACGAACTCTAGGGCTGTTTGTGGCACTTATAGGAATAGCCCAACAGATTGATTGGAAAGAATAACTTTGAGGTGGTTTCGTACCCTACCATAATCTCTTCGTTTGTTCTCCGCTATTAGTGACTTTGGAGTGACACTTTGTTGCATGTTGAGGGATAGTTATATGATCCAATTATGTTATTATTGTTGAGAGAACTTGCACTAGCGAAAGTACGAACCCTAGGCCTTGTTTCCTAGCATTGCAATACCATTTACGCTAACTTTTACCACTAGTTACCTTGCTGTTTTTATATTTTCAGATTACAAAAACCTATATATACCATCCATATTGCACTTGTATCACCATCTCTTCGCCGAACTAGTGCACTTATACAATTTACCATTGTATTGGGTGTGTTGGGGACACAAGAGACTCTTTGTTATTTGGTTGCAGAGTTGTTTGAGAGAGACCATCTTAATCTTACGCCTCGCACGGATTTATAAACCTTAGGTCATCCACTTGAGGGAAATTTGCTACTGTCCTACAAACCTCTGCACTTGGAGGCCCAACAACGTCTACAAGAAGAAGGTTGTGTAGTAGACATCAGTGTTTTCCCCTCTCTATCTTGTTGTGATGAATTGAGTTTTTCCCTTTGAGATTTCATTGTTATCGGATTGATTACTTTTATGAATTTGAGAACACTTGATATATGTCTTGCAGTTGAATACTCGTGGTGACAATGGGGTGTCGTATTGATTCACTTGATATATTTTTTGGCACTCAACTCGCGAATTCCCAAGGTGACATTGGGGTAATCTATGCATAGGGGTTGATGCACGTTCTTGTCTAATCTTGGGGCACTATTTGAAGTTCTTTGTTTTGGATTGAGTATTATGAATATGAATTTGCTTTGGTGTTATTTTAGTACGAACTCTAGGATAGATCGAACGGAAAGAGTAGCTTTATGTTATTTTAGTACAAACTCTTGAATAGATCAAACAGAAAGAATAGCTTTGGGGTGGTTTCGTACCCTAGAAACAATTTATTCTTATGTTCTCCGCTAGATAGGAACTTTGGAGTGATTCTTCATTGCACTTTGAGGGGTAGTTATAGGATCCAATTATATGAGCATTGTTGAGTGATTTTCACTAGAGAAAGTACGGACCCTAGGCCTTGTTTTCAAGCATTACAATACCATTTTTGTGCCTGTTTACTATTTGCTACCTTGTTTTTTTTATTTATTCAGATTATAAAAATATATTTCTACCATCCATATTACACTTTTATCACCATCTCTTCGCCGAACTAGTGCACCTATACAATTTGCCATTGTATTAGGTGTGTTGGGGACACAAGAATTTCTTGTATTTGGTTGCAGGGTCATTTGAGGGAGACCATCTTCATCCTACACCTCTCATGGATTGATAAACCTTAGGTCATCCACTTGAGGGAAAATTGCTACTGTCCTACAAAACTCTACGCTTGGAGGCCCAACCCGTGTCTACAAGAATAAAGTTGCGTAGTAGACATCAAGCTTTTTTTTGGCGCCGTTGCCGGGGAGGTGAGTGATCGAAGGTATATCTTTAGCTCTTGCAATTGAATCTTTTAGTTTCTTGTTTTATCACTAGTTTGGTTTGTAAAAGAAAACTACAAAAAAATTGAATTGAGGTTGCATCATATTATTGATCATCTTTATAATATCTTTCTTGAAAATGATGGTTCAGAAAATTCTGCTCAATTGTTAGAAGAAGAAGTCAATAAAATGTTTGGCACAAAGTATTTGAATGATGAGCATGATTGCAATGTTATTAGTATGAATTCTTTGAATATCTAAGATGCTGATGATATGCAAAGGCATAAGCTTGGGGATGATATGTTTGATGAAGATGATATTTTTAGTCCCCCAAGTTTTGATGAGAAAATTTATTATGATGAAAGCATGCCTCCTATTTATGATGATTATATTCATGAAAGTGGATTTGGAGAGGTCATGACTTCATTTAATGATGATTCCACTATGTTGGAAGATGTCACAATTGATTATGACAACAAAGTTCCTATCTATAATGATTATGGTGATGACATGTATGCTATAAAGAATAATGATAACCATGAAACTTGTCATCATGATTTTAATTTTCAATCCCATGATAGTTATCTTGTTGAGTCCCACCACTATTCATGAGAATAAATTTGCTTATGTGGAGAGTAATAAAATTTCCATGCTTGTAGATCATGAAAAGAATGCTTTATGTGATAGTTATATCGTCGAATTCATTCATGATGCTACTGAAATTTTTTATGAGAGAGGAACATATGCTTGTAGGTGTTGCAATAATATCATGTTTTCTCTCTTTATGTTGAAAGTTTTGAAGTATTGCTTGTTTCGCCTTCCTATGCTAGTTGATCCTTGTTCCCATAAATTGTTTGCTCACAAAATCCCTATGCATAGGAAGTGGGTTAGACTTAAATGTGCTAGTCATATGCTTCATGATTCTCTCTTTGTGTTTCAATTCTTATCTTTTATGCGAGCATCATTGAAATCATCATGCCTAGCTAAAAGGCATTAAAGAAAAGCGCTTGTTGGGAGACAACCCAACACTTTTACCAACTGTTTTTGTGTGTTCACATGATTGTGCTACTGTAGTAATCATGTTTTATAGCCTTTGTTTCAATAAAGTACCAAGTAAAGCCTTTGGGGTCATGTTGGGTGATAGTTGATTTGATCTTGCTGAAAAACAGAAACTTTTACGCTCACGATTCTTATTTTTAACATAAGAGTGATTTTGAGTTGATTCTTTTTGCAGAAGTTTAATAGGCAAATTTCTCACGTGGTTCTAACTTTTTCAGAATTTTTGGAGTAGCAGAAGTATGGTAGTTATCCAGATTACTACAGACTGTTTTGTTTTTGACAGATTCTGTTTTCAATGCATAGTTAGCTTGTTTTATAGTTTCTATGGCTTATATTGCTCAATATAAATAGTTTAAATGATGAGGTACAGTAGGCATTGTGTGAGAACAATTATGAATCTTGTCTTTGACAGTACCAAAGTGAATGGTTTGTCTTCACCATACTAACCTATCTCACAAAGTTCCATTAAAGTTTTGTGTGATTGAAGTTTTCAAGTTTTGGGTGACATATTGATATGAGGGGAATAAGGAGTGACAAGACCCTAATCTTGGGGATGCCCAAGGCACCCCAAGTTAATATCCAAGGAAGATCCAAGCAACTAAGCTTGGGGATGCCCTGGAAGGCATCCCCTCTTTCGTCTCCAACATTATTGGTAACCTCACTTGGACCTATGTTTTCATTCGTCACATGATATGTGTTTTGCTTGGAGCATCATTTTATTTTGTCAGGATTTGCTTTCTGTTATTTATAATAATGTTTTGCATATTTATTTTCAATAAAAATATCAAGTATAGCCTTTGCCATGCTTATTTTGCAAGTATACATGCTGCTGTTTGAAAACATAAAGTTTATCGATGTTGCAAAAATTCCCGAGGAAAGTGAGAATGTGATAAAATGTTCAAACTTTTTGCATAATAAGCTCTGATAAATTTTCTACAGAGTGGTAGAATTTTATAATATTTGGAGTTAGGGAAGTATTGATACTCTTGCATTCTTTACAGACTGTACTGTTTTGGCAGATTGCTGTTATGTTTGCATTGTTTGCGTATGTTTGCTTGTTTAATGATTCTATTAGAGGATAGGAGTATTAAATATGCAGACGAATTTAGTATGCAATGTTGAATAATAATTTTTGTGATTTGCTACATTAGAGTATGATAAGGTTTTTGCATTGATTTATAATAACTTATCTCACGAGTTTTTGTTGAGTTTTGTGTGGATGAATCATTTAAGATTTAGGAAAACCGTGATATGAGAGGAATTATGGAGACACAAAAGCTCAAGCTTGGGGATGCCCAAGGCATCCCAAGATAATATTTCAAGAAGTCTCAAGCATCTAAGCTTGGGGATGCCCCGGTAGGCATCCCACCTTTCTTCTTCAACAATTATCGGTTAGTATCGATTGAGCCTAAGTTTTTGCTTCTTCACATGAGTTGTGCTATTCTTAGAATGTCATTTTTTTCACTTACTGTTTTAATAAAATACTTAGATCTGAAAGTATTTAAATAAAACAGAGTCCTCAAATAGTTGCCAAGGAGGCTAAGTAAGCGGCATTCACATCCCGTCAACGAAGCTCTTTTCTTCGGAATTGCTCTTATGCTTCACTTATATCCTATGAGTAAATTGTTGAATAAATTGAATGTCATGAAGCTGATATCTTATCATGCCTAGTGGTAGCTTCACATTGGGTTTAGAAAGTGAAATATTTTGAGGCTTGACAATCACAATTTTGGTCATACAAGCAATTCACGAATAATTAGTATAAGGAAGAGAACTTTCACATGCAAATACACTATCCTGGAAATATTTTGTGATTGCGAGCCCCCATCAAAATATTATATGCCAAAATTGTTGACGTTGGACAAGCAAGACAACATAATGATTTATGTTTGTTCATATTCATATAGAAGTTATATTGTCATAGATCCTTCAACATGTGGTGCTTGCCCCCCATCTTTGCTAGCCAAAAATTCCGCACTAAGTAGAGATACTACTTGTGCATCCAAAAAACCTTGAACCCAAATCTTATCTTCAAGAGTCCACCATACCTACCTAAGGATTGAGCAAGATCCTTCAATTAAGTTGTCATCGGTGCAATAAGGCAATACAAATTGCTTCTAAAAGTGTTAGATAATTTAGTGTAAGAGAAAATTGAGCGTTGTACGAACTTATGATGGCAAAGAAATAAAAGCGACGGACTGCATAATAAAGGTTGCTATCATAAGGGGCAATATAATGTGACGTTCTTTTGCACTAAGGGGTTGAGCATACAAACAAATAAGCGCATGGCAACCTCTGCTTCCCTCTGCGAAGGGCCTATCTTTTACTTTTATGTATTTACTTTCATGCAAGAGTCAAAGTTTTCTCTCTATTCCTTTTTATTTTTCTCTTTTGGCAAGCATCATGTGGTGAGGAAAGATCTAGGCACATATGTCCAGTTGAATATGGGTAGCATGAGTTATTACTGTTGACATCACCCATGAGGTGAATATGTTGGGAGGCAAAACAATAAGCCCCTATCTTTCTATGTGTCCAATTGAAACGTTTTGCTCATGTGTATGCGGTGAGTGTTAGCAATCATAGAAGACTATATGATGGTTGAGTATGTGGAGATCTTACTAAAACTTTCTTGAATAAGTTCAATTGCAATTGCTTGGTGATTGAGAACATAGGTTGTTGAGTTTCAAGAGAATTCATTGTTTGAACCTTAACATGTAAATTGGTTGCTACTACAACATGAGAAGTTTTATAAGAAAGAATTGATGTTATGATGCTAGGTAATGTGATTGAAATTGTCATTGATCAAACTTGTGCACTTTGCTAGCATTCACACTTCATAAATTATTTCCTTTATCATTTACCTACTCGAGGACGAGTAGGAATTAAGCTTGGGGATGCTGATACGTCTCCAACGTATCTACAATTTATGAAGTATTCATGCTATTATTTTATCATTCTTGGATGTTTTACAATCATTTTATAGCAACTGTATTTTGCTTGTTTTTTACATCGCAGGAAATCAATACCAAACGGATTCCAAATGCAACGAAACTTCACAGAGATTTTTTATGGACCGTAAGACCAACAATGGGCCAAAGAAGCACTGGGGTGCCACGAGGGGCACAACCCACCAGGGCGCGCCTGTGGGCCCAGGCGCGCCCAGGTGGGTTGTGCCCACCTTGGTGGCCTCCCGCACCCCCTCTTTACCCTATAAATTCAAAAATATTCCAAAACCCTTCGGCGTTAACCTAGATCAGAAGTTCCACCGCCGCAAGGCTCTATAGCCACCAAAAAACAATCTAGACCCGTTCCGGCACCCTGCCAGAGGGGGGAATCATCTCCGGTGGCCATCTTCTTCGTCCCGACGGCCACCACGATGAGGAGGGAGTAGTCCACCCTTGGGGTTGAGGGTTTGTACCAGTAGCTATGTGTTTAATCTCTCTCTCTCTCTCTCTCTCTCTCTCTCGTGTTCTTGAGATGTCACGATCTTGATGTATCGCGTGCTTTGTTAATATAGTCGGATCATATGGTGTTATCGAATGGAATACTTTTATGGATTTGAGAACACTTGATATATGTCTTGCAATTGAATACTCGTGGTGACAATGGGGTATCGTATTGATTCACTAGATATATGTTTTGGCACTCAACTCCGGATTCCCGAGGTGATATTGGGGTAATCTATGCATAGGGGTTGATGCACGTTCTTGTCTTTGAGATTTTGTTAGAAATCTTGCGGCACCCTTTGAAGTTCTTTGTGTTGGATTGAGTATTATGAATATGAATTTGCTTTGGCTTTATTTTAGTACGAACTCTAGGATAGATCAAACGGAAAGAATAGCTTTATGTTATTTTAGTACGAACTCTTGAATAGATCAAACAGAAAGAATAGCTTTGAGGTGGTTTTGTACCCCCCCCCAAACAATTTATTCTTATGTTCTCTGCTAGATAGGATCTTTGGAGTGATTCTTCATCGCACTTTGAGGGGTGGTTATATGATCCAATTATATTAGCATTATTGAGAGATTGCACTAGCGAAAGTACGGACCCTAGGCCTTGTTTTCAAGCATTGCAATACCGTTTTGTGCTTGTTTACTATTTGCTACCTTGCTGTTTTTATTTATTCAGATTATTAAAAATATATTTCTACCATCCATATTACACTTTTATCGCCATCACTTCGCCGAACTAGTGCACCTATACAATTTGCCATTGTATTAGGTGTGTTGGGGACACAAGAGATTTCTTGTATTTGGTTGTAGGGTCGTTTGAGGGAGACCATCTTCATCCTACACCTCTCACAGATTGATAGACCTTAGGTCATCCACTTGAGGGAAAATTGCTATTGTCCTACAAAACTCTGTGCTTGGAGGCCCAACACGTGTCTACAAGAATAAAGTTGTGTAGTAGACATCAGTTTCCAATGTATCTACAATTTTTGATTGTTCCATGCTGTTATATTATCTATCTTGGATGTTTTACAATCATTTTATAGCAACTTCATATCATTTTTTGGGACTAACTTATTGACATAGTGCCCAGTGCCAGTTGCTGCTTTTACTTGTTTTTTACTTCACAGAAAATCAATACCAAACGGAGTCCAAACACAGCGAAACTTTTTTGGTGATTTTTTCTGGACCAGAAGACACATGTTGGGCCAAGAAAGTACCTAAGGGGAGCTCCGATGGGAGCACAACCCACCAGGGCGCGCCTGGGCCCCCAGGCGCGCACTGGTGGGTTGTGCTCCCCTCGGAGCTCCCTCATGTACTTTCCCAGGCATGCCCAGGTGGGTTGTGCCCACCTCGGTGGCTTCCCGCACCGCCTCTTTGCTCTATAAATACCCCAATATTCCAGAAACCCTAGGGGAGTCGACGAAAACCAATTCCAGCAGCCAAAAGTTCTAGAACCACCAGATCCAATCTAGACACCATCACAGAGGGGTTCATCATCCTCATTGGTGCCTCTTCAATTATGCGTGAGTAGTTCATTGTAGGCCTTATGATACGTAGCTAGTAGCTAGATGGCTTCCTCTTTCTCTTTTGATTCTCAATACAATGGTCACTTGGAGATCTATTTGATGTAACTCTTTTTGCGGTGTGTTTGTTGGGATCCGATGAACTTTGAGTTTATGATCAGATCTATGTTTGTATCCATGAAAGTTATTTGAGTGTTTTGATCTCTTATATGCATGATTACTTATAGCCTCGTATTTCTTCTTCGAACATTTGGTTTAGTTAGGCCGACTAGATCGATTTTTCTTGCCATGGGAAGAGGTGCTTTGTGATAGGTTCGATCTTATGGTGCTTGATCCTAGTGACAGAAGGGGAACCGACATGTATTTATCGTTGCTATTAAGGATAACAAGATGGGGTCTATTACTACATAAATAGATCTTGTCTACATCACATCATCGTTCTTATTGCATTATTCCATTTCTCCATGAACTTAATACACTAGATGCATGCTGGATAGCGGTCGACGTGTGGAGTAATAGTAGTAGATGCAGGCAGGAGTCGGTCTACTAATCTTGGACGTGATGCCTATATAATGATCATTGCCTGGATATCGTCATGATTATTTGAAGTTCTATCAATTTCCCAACAGTAATTTGTTTACCCACCGTATGCTATTTTTCTTGAGAGAAGCCACTAGTGAAATCTACGGCCCCCGGGTCTCTTCTATATTATTTTTGCCTTCGCGACCTATTTTTATTTGCTTTTATTTTCAGATCTATTAATCCATAAATACAAAAATACCTTGCTGCAATTTTTATTTATTTATTTTATCTCGCGTTCCTACGAGATCTATTTAACCAATCTACTACAGTTTTACCTATCTTTTACCCGTGAGGCATTGACAACCCCTCTCTTACGTCGGGTTGCAAGTATTTGTTCTTTATGTGCAGTAGCTGTTTACGTGGTGTTGCGTGGTTCTCCTACTGGTTCGATAGCCTTGTTCTCATCATTGAGGGAGATACCTACCGTAGCTGTGCTGCATCATCCCTTCCTCTTTGGGGAAATACCGACGTAGTTCAAGCCGCATCAAAAGGAATTTCTGGCGCCGTTGCCGGGGAGACATCACCAACATCTACCAGGTTCCTAATCACAAATCTCATCTCCTTGCAATTTATATTATTTTCCATTTTCCTCTTGTTTTCCTCTCCCCCACTTCACAAAAATTTACCGTTTTGTTCGCCCTCTTTTTCGTTCGCTTTTTTTCTCGTCAGATCTCATGTTTGCTTGTGCCTTCTATTTGCTTGCATCTTCGCTTGCTAAACATCTATTGATATGGATCCTCATCCACTTGCTAATCTTTTTAAGAGATCCAATTATGATGAACCAATTGTTAGTGAATTTAGTTCACTAGATTATCTTTATGAAGTTTTCCTTGAGATTTATGAATCTGAAAATTGTGATGAAGTGTTAAACGAAGAAATTTATAAAGTGATTCATGATAGCTCCTTGAATGAAAAACATGATTGCAATGATGTTATTATAAATTCTATTAATGTCAATTGTGTTAGTGATATGCAAAACCCCAAGCTTGGGAATGCTTGTTTTGCTATGTCCACTACTTATTGCAATGATCATGACTGGGGTGATAATGATTCTTATGATCTTGAAAATTTATTTAAACCTCATGATGAATATGTTTGCGATAATATTGCAAGTGGGTTTGGAAGAGTGTCAACTTTAGCTAAAAATAATCCCACATATTTGGAGAGTGTTCAATCTTAAGATTTTTTTGATAAATGTGGGCTTGGAGAGGTCATGAATTTATTTGATTATAATCCCACTATATTGGAAGAGTGTCAACTTTGCATGCATGTTGATCATGAACATAATATTTTATGTGATAGTTATATTATTGAATTTGATTATGATCCTACATGTAATTATTATGAGAGAGGAAAATATGGTTGTAGTAATCTTCATGTTACTAAATTACCTCTCGTTATGTTGAGATCGGCAATGTATTATTCCTCTTCTTTGCATATGTTAGATGTTTCTTGTCTTGATAATTTGTTTGCTTATGAAATTCCTATGCATTGGAAGTATGCTAGACTTAAATGTGTTTGTCATATGTTTCATTATGCTCTCTTTGTGTTTCAGTTATTGTCTTTCATGTGAGCATCATTGAAATCTTATGCCTAGCTAGGGGCATAAAACGATAGCGTTTGTTGGGAGGCAACCCAATGAATAAAATTTATTTTTTCTTTTTTGCTTTCTACTCTTGAGTGTTTGCACAATTATGCTACTATTATTATTGTGTTTTTATGTTTTAATTAGTGTTTGTGCCAAGCAAAGCCTTTGGGATGACTTGGGTGATAGTTGGTTCGATCTTGTTGTAAAACAGAAACTTTTGCGCTCAGAAAAACAATTTTCAGAAATCACATAAACATGCTTTTGCTCTGAATTTTTTAAAGAACATTCATGTGCATATATTTTCATTAGATGTGCAATCGAAATCAGTAGGAGAGAAACTTTCATCCCTATATTTCCACTGAAATGGT